>JAPKLX010000024.1:3361015-3500126 GCA_026898415.1 Leonotis leonurus | reverse complement strand
TTTTTAAAAACCGTAGTGTATGTGCGTGCTTTTTTAATACATAGACTACGGTTTTTTAAAAACCGTAGTGTATGTGCGTGATTTTTTAATACATAGACTACGGTTCAAAAAAACCGTAGTGTATGTGCGTTATATTTTTAACACATAGACTACGGTTCTAAAAAACCGTAGTGTATGTGCGTTCTTTTTCTCTCTCTAGAATTCTCTCTTGAATTCTTAGAGATTCCAGCGTAACACTTGGTCAATTTCAACACTTCTCTAAGCCTAATCCTCTGTAAATCATAGTTTTTACCACAAATCATCACAAAATCATCCTCCCCAAGTCTCTGCGATTCCATTAACACATTACATTGAAGATTTGAGCTTGGGTTGAGGAACCCTAGTTTCCGCCGCCACTACCTGGGTGCGTCACCGGCGGAGGAGCTCGTCTGAATACTACTCATCATCCATTAATCGAGCTATCTGACCTTCGCATCCCTGCTGAACAACGATTAGTTGGGCGACTCATTTAGCAATTGAAACAAATCGTGGCTGAATCGCGACAGCTACTGACAATTCAAATCGCGACTGCTACAGGCGACTCCAATCGCGACTGCTACAGGCGACTCCAATCACGACTACAGACAATTAGCTGTGTCTGGGTGTTCGAAATCGCGACTGCTGCTCCAGACAATTCAAATCGCAGGCGAGATTTGGCGACTCAAAACGCCATTGCTGCTCCAGGCGATTTAAATCGCGACGACTGCTACAACTTTCAAGCTTGGATTCATAGACTGTCCAAATCGCGACTGCTCCAACCGTCAAGCTCTGATACATATCTGCTTCAAGCTTCAAGCTCTGATTATTACCCTGTTCAAATCGGGACTGCCTCAAGCTCTAATTTTTTCTAACTCTGGGAGGCGTGCTCCACCTGCTCCTTTGGAAGAATCATCAACAATTATACAGAGAGTTTGCATCTGCTTTCCATTGCTTTATTTCTGACTTTTTCTGGACATTTGCTGCTCTTGAACGCTGCTGTTGTGTTTGAAAATTGGATGAAGCTGAGCTCTAAATTTGTTTCAATTCGGTAGTTTCAAGCATTGATTATCCCATGTATTTTCTGAACGATTGGCTTTGTATTGCAATCTGAATTCTGAACACTTGTATTGCTGAACACTGCCTATTGCTGTGTAACACTTTTGCCTTATGTGTTGTATGCTATCACTTGCCGCACATGATGCTCGTTTATGGGATTTCTGAACTGCTAGTATCCTTCTACCCTTGTTGAATCTCCGCTGGATTCCCCCTCTTTCAGTTTGCATCCCGATGGCATGATAAATGGCGACATTCTTTTATCATAAGCAAAGTTGTTACATTTGTTGGGGTTCTTTGCTTTTGCTGTTATATTGGGTATGATCTTTAGGGGTTCTGCAGGCTAGTTTTCAGGGGCCTCTGTCCAACCTTTCTGCTACTAGCTATGGGTTTTGCTTTCCGTCACACTTTTGCTCGTTGGTACTTTTTAGCAATAGAAATATTCACAGGATTCTAATTTGTAAATGTTACTTTCAACGGCTAACGCTCCTTCTTGTTCCAAATTTCTGGATCTAGCAAATATTAAAAATATCATTGGCAGTGTGAAAAAGTTATTTCGGTGTTCATTCATTCATTGTGCTTAACCAGTCCTCATTATGATGCCAATTATGAGGATTTGCATTTCATAAATCGTTATGTTTCCTTGCTTCATTTTGCAGGTTTACATGGCATGCATCACGCATGGTCGAAGGTGATCAACTCTCCGTAGTCCATGAGTCATTTAAATGCGAGATTTACAAATCATTAATCGCGATTCTGAGCTTTTTTACAGAGTTGGCGTCTCTTATTATGATTCCAGTATTTGTCAACTCCATGTTCTGGAATTTTGGATATCTTGGTTAACTCTCGATTTCTCATGAAAAAAAGTAAATCATTCATTTTATGTCTGTGATACATCTCTAGAAAGATATCTTAAACAAGGAACTTGAGTAGTTTTTGAATCCTAGAACATAAGACCATCTGATATGAACTGATCAAGTTTTCCTGGTGGCTGAGCTTTGTATCCCTATTCTTTACTTATAGTTACTTTTATTTATTGTTGATCAAGCATGAAGCATGTAGTCCACCAAAGTTGGAATCATTTTGCAACCTGATCAGTTTGGTTATGTGGGAGGATGGGGTTTCTAGTTAGAAGTTCTATACAGTGCATACTGGTGCCATAATGTCCTCAGTTAACTTGCATCGTAAAATCATGTGAATGACTTGAATTTGTTCATCTCTTGTACGCATCATCTTTTTATTAACATGAAGCCATCTAATATTGCCTACACAAAATATAGTTCATGTTTTTTGACAACCCTGCACCAGAGACTAGAAGTAGAAGGATAAATGCGATTTTTTGTACTGAATAAAAGTAATGTGAATATGCATCTCTCTTTGGGTGCATTTGTACTGAAGGATAAATCTGCTCCTCTAGGTTCATTATTGGTTTTGGCATGGTTGGTGCTCGGCTGGTGCTTCCCTCACCGAGGCAATCCAAAATCTAAGCTAAGTGTTCTTTTTCCTAATGTGTTTTCTGTTTTTTGGAGAGAATTAACTTGTAGTTTATTCTTTGTTCATGATTTGGATGTTGGGTTGTAGTTTATGCCTTCTAATTCATGCTTAGGTCCAGTTGAATGCCATAAACAGCGTACTATGTGATATTAGGTAGGTAAATCTTGCATTTTGGAATGGGAATTTAAGAAGTCCAAAGTTGAAAGTGAGGGTAGAAGAAAGTGTTACTTTAAATTAATGTATTTAATTAATTACATTTTGGATGGAAATGATTGTTTATTCTTTAGATGTATTACATTATGAATCTAATAATTGAGGCTCATTCATATAGGATTTGTTGCCTGACCTCCCTTCAGTTATAAGATGATCAGTTACTGAGTTTGTAGTCGGATGGATTGTCATTATCAGTACAATGTGATATAAAATATTCTTGTCCGGGAACTAACAAAATTCAGTACATAAGCAATCTTAGAATACCTTACTAATTGTCTTAGAACAAACACCTCTTTAAATTCCAGAAACATTGTCTTCTTGTCTCATAGTATGCAACCAATTTAAATCACTTCAGGCTTTCAAACCTACAAGTGACTATTACAATCTGCCATAATTATTTAATTCATTCCCAGAGATCAATAGTTATACTATTAATACTTACATTTATTTACATCAATTATCATCTTCTATATTTTTCAACTTTGAATTGTACAATAACAAGGTGCACTTTTATACACATCGTTTTCTGTTAATGTTTTTCTTATACAGATTCTTATAATCTGTATTGACCTTTTTCCTTGCACATAGTTTTAATTCATGACGTGCTACTAGGTAGCAGCACTTGCAATGGAGGATATGATATCTTGGATGCAAGAGGGTGGTCAGGTATGTATGTTTTATTTTATTACATAAGGGAAAATGGTCTCTTACCTTACTTTGTCATTCTATATCTGACTGAAATTTACGTGGTCATTATTTTGGTGTTTCATTATACAGGTTAACAACATTAGTGGATACCTTCCAGGGCGAATAGTATTCTTCCTGATATTTAACATCTTATATATGAACTGAGAGTGCTGCCATTTCCTGCAATCTTGTTTTATTAAGAAAAGGTTCCATTGAAAAAATACGAGTGTGTTTATCTTTTCAGGTTGAGGTCAAAAGGTGGATGGATGCAGTTAGATTTTGCGTAGTTAACATGCAACTTCAGTTTCGTATTTTGGATATTTAGCATGTACATTGCTAACTTTGTAAAGAAAATGGATATAAATAAATTGTTGGGATGACAACATTTTGTAATGTAATTATCGATGTATTTTAATTTAATGAAATCCCGTAATTTTGTGATGACAACTTCAGGTGTGTATGTATGTGTGTATATATATATATATAAACAGGTGTGGTATACGAAACTGTAGTGTAGCTAGTTCATATTGAAGCATACACTACGGTTTTTGATAAAACTGTAGTCTATTACTCAATCATACACTACAGTTTTCTCAAAAACCGTAGTCTATAATAAATTTTACACTACGGTTTTGTTAAAAACCGTAGTCTATAATAACATTTACACTACAGTTTTGTTCAAAACCGTAGTCTATACTAAATCATAGACTACAGTTTTGTTAAAAACCGTAGTCTATAAGAACATTTACACTACAGTTTTGTTCAAAACCGTAGTCTATAATAAATCATAGACTACAGTTTTGTTAAAAACCGTAGTCTATAATAACCTTTACACTACGGTTTTTGAGAAAACTGTAGTCTATGTTATATCAAACACTACGGTTTTCTTGAAAACCGTAGTCTATTGCAACTCAATTACTACGGTTTTTTCAATTAACTGTAGTCTATACATAAACATATACTACGGTTAAATGAAAAACCGTAGTGTATAATGGTACATACACTACAGTTGAATGTTGAACTGTAGTAATTGACATGAATACACTACAGTTTTTTCTTCATAGACTACAGTTTTGAACCGTAGTCTATTATCTACATAGACTACGGTTTTGAAACCGTAGTGTATACTAACAAGTATACACTACGGTAGTATAGACTACGGTTTAAAACCGTAGTGTATGTGCTTTTTTCTACTAGTGTCGACAAGAAAGTAGAAGCCCTCGTCGATCACGAGGTGTTCAGTTTTCTCGATCTGTACAAAGGCTATCATCAAGTCCTTATGAGTACCGAGGACGCTCCGAAGACAGCCTTCGTCACAGACTTCGGTATTTTCGCTTATAAGAAAATGCCCTTTGGACTCAAAAACGCTGGAGCTACATATCAAAGGATGGTTGACAAGATATTCGAACTTCACATCGGCCAGATTGTTGAAGTATACGTCGACGACATCGTCGTCAAAAGCAAAAAAGTCAACACTAGTTTAAACGACCTCCAGGTCGTCTTCAAACTACTTCGCGAGCTGAACCTGAAGTTAAACCCAGGAAAATGTACTTTCATGATCCAGTCCGGAAAATTCCTAGGGTGTTGGGTTTCTCGCGAAGGATTAAAAGCCAACCCAGCAAAGGTTAAGGTCGTCCAGGAGATGCAAGTGCCGAAGTCAATACACGACGTGCACAGATTGACGGGCTGCTTGGCCGCGCTAAGCCGATTCCTATCTAAAGCAGCCGAGAAACAACTTCCATTCTTCAAAATTCTGAAGAAGGCTCCAAACTTCGAATGGAATGACGAGCACAAGTCCGCTTTCGAAAATTTGAAGAAGTACCTCGGCAACCTGCCCACGTTGTCCGTCCCAAAGGAAGACGAGGTTCTTTCCCTATATCTTGCCGCCTCAGATGAATCAATAAGCGCAGTCCTCGTACGAGAAGGGCATCGGCAATTGCCCATATATTTCATAAGCCGAGCTCTAAAAGGACCAGAAACGAGGTACCAACCCCTGGAGAAGGTCGCACTCGCCTTAGTGAATACTGCCAGACGACTTCGACCATACTTTCACGCTCACCCGATACAAGTATTGACCGACCTCCCACTTCGGCCAGTGCTTACGAAGCCAGAAGCTTCGGGGCGAATCGCCAAATGGGCGGTCGAACTTGGCGAGCATACAATCTCCTTTGCACCTCGGCAAGCTATCAAGGGGCAAGCGCTGGCAGATTTCCTGGTGGAAGCAGTATTCGCCGAGCCTCCGAAGCCTACCAAACCTGCCGAAGAGAATACCGAAGAGAAAATGCCGAAAACTCCCCCCATAAACCGTTGGAAAGTCTATGTCGATGGGGCGTCGGGCAAAAAAGGAAGCGGAGCTGGAGTTTTGTTCGTCAGTCCGGAAGGGAAGCAAATCCCTTATGCTTTGCGGTTAAGCTTCCCGACCTCCAACAACGAAGCGGAATACGAAGCCCTAATAGCCGGACTTCGCCTCGCGCAAAACCTTCAGCTACGAGCCATACAAGTCTACAGTGACTCCCAAATCATAGTGAGCCACGTCCTAGGCAAATACGAAGCGCGAAACGAAAGGATGAAAAAGTACCTCCACAAGGTCAAAACTTTACAAGAAAGCTTCTCATACTTCGAGTTGATACGAATCCCAAGAGGCGAAAACGACCGAGCTGATGCATTAAGCAAACTCGCGTCGTCATCCACGGCCTCTCCTGTAGAAGAAGTCACAACCCGAAGTATAGATGAAGCCGAAGTGAATGCAGTAACCGATGACGAGCCGAGCTGGATAACACCACTTCAGGATTATTTAGAAAGAGGCGAACCCCCTAATGATAAAATTGAAGCTCGGAAGCTTCAGAACAAATCAGTCAAATATGTCCTAGATCGGGGAGTATTATACAGAAAATCATATCTTCAACCTCTTCTAAGGTGCGCGGGACCCAATCAAGCGAACTACATCTTACGCGAAGTGCACGAAGGATCCTGCGGCAGTCACGTCGGAGCTCGGGCTTTAACCAGAAAAATTATGAGATGGGGATACTATTGGCCGACCATGCTTCAAGACGCAGTCGACCTCGTCAAAAGGTGTCCGAAGTGCCAAATTCATGCAACAATAACGAGGGTACCTCAAACCGAACTGACCACCATGCAAAGCCCCTGGCCCTTCATGCAATGGGGGATAGACATCGTCGGTCCCTTTGAACAAGCCCCTGGCCAACTACGATTCCTAATAGTCGCCATCGACTACTTTACGAAGTGGGTAGAGGCCGAGCCTCTTGCAAAAATTACGAGCAAAAAAGCCCTCAACTTCGTTTGGAAAAATGTAGTCTGCCGCTTCGGTATACCTCACGTCCTCGTCTCGGATAATGGAACTCAGTTCACGGACAAGGCATTTAAAGAATGGTGTGACGAGCTCAATATCCAACAGAAATTTACCTCGATAGCGCACCCTCAAGCAAATGGTCAGACCGAAGTCACGAACCGGACAATAGTCAAAGGTTTAAAGACTCGCCTCGACAAAACCAAGGGAGATTGGGCCGAAAACTTACCCCAAGTCCTATGGTCCTACCGAACTACACCTCGGACATCCAATGGCGAAACACCATACAGCCTCGTCTACGGAACCGAGGCAGTAATCCCAGTGGAGATCGGTTTACCGAGCCCCCGAACCATAAACTTCACAACCGATGCCAATGAAGAAAGCCTCCGAACTAATTTGGACTTGTTGGAGGAAAAACGAGAACGAACCTACATACAAAAAGCTCAATACAAACAACAAGTAGCTCGGTATTACAACAATCGAGTGAAGCATCGACAGTTTCAAATAGGCGACCTCGTTCTCAGAAATAACGAAGTTAGTAAGGCAGAGAAGCTCGGTAAACTCGAAGCCACCTGGGAAGGCCCTTATCAAATCCAAGATGTCATCGGCAAAGGCTCATACAAGCTCGTCCACTTATCTGGGGAGCCAGTACCCCGAACTTGGCATATTTCTCATTTAAAGAAATATTATTTGTAATTTACATAGTTCGGATTTTGTTAAGTCCTTTTGTGAAACATTTATTGTATACTTACTGCATCAGATCCAAGTCAAGCTAAAACTCCAAATTCGGGAGTAGCATCTAGGGAGACCACTCCTATCGATTAAGTCGACAAACAAGGAACTTCAAAGCCCAAACTTCGTCCTTAGACGAAGTGGCTGATTCAAAGCCCAAACTTCGTCCCTAAATGAAGTGGCTACCCGAAGTCTCAAACTTCGCCTTCAGACGAAGTAAAACTTCGGTGTCAAACGAAGTGGCTCCTCGCAAGCCTAAACTTCGTTCCTAAACGAAGTGGCACCTCAAAAGCCTAAAACTTCGTTCCTAAACGAAGTGGCTCATTCAAAGCCCTAAACTTCGTCTTTAAACAAAGTGGCTGATCCAAAGCCTAAACTTCGTCCCTAGACGAAGTAGCCACTCGAAGTACATCGAAAGAAGTTCGTTAAATTTCGACCTCGTCTACAGAAAGAAGTTCGGCATGAGATGAAGTAACTCCGAAGTGCATCCTAGTCATCACAAACGTCTTGAAGCAAACTTGTTTGTACAAATTAAGTAAAGCTTTAGAGAAGTAATGACGATAAAACGTTGTACTTTATTTCATAAGAATACATATTACAATCAGGATGGAGGGTCCGAGCCCGGAGACCTACCACTAAAACTGAGGTACTTCTCCACGAAGCCCAAACCCGAGCTCGAACTGGCGTCATGACCGAGCACCGAATCTAAAAAGGCCATTCCTTCACCACGGCCAAAACCACCTCGGCCTCGACCTGAAGGTGCAGATCGACCTCGGCTTGGAGGCACAGCTCGACCTCGGCCGCCTGAAGCGCGTCGCCCTCCACCTCGAGACATGATGGCAAGAGTCTCTTCTCGAGTTCGACCCAAAGTAAGGGGAGGAGCGCCAGCCGAACTCCTTTCCAACTGACCCGAAGAGGAAGCCTCGAGTGAAGCCTTCTTAGACTCGATCCACCTCTTCAGCTTCGGGTTCCTCTTCAGGATAATTTTGTACATGGATCCAAGCTTGAGAAGCGCCTCTTCCTGTTCGCGAACTTGCCAGGAGTCATCGCCGTACTTCTCCATGTACTTCTTCGTACGAGCTCGGACCTCTTTTATTTGCGTATGGACCTCGTATATGGTCAGGCCACCACTCCTATGTATGCGGTCCTCATACTCTTCATGCTCCTCGGCTACAGTCTTAAACGTCTGAAGGTCGTCCTTGACCTGCTTAAACTTATCTTCAAGCTCCAGGAACCTCGCATGCTCCTCATCCAGCTTCTCCTGGGCCAACCGAAGCTTAGCCTCGAGCTCGGTCTCGATGTTGGCAGCTCGGCTTTTCCAACACGCGGCCTCGACCTCGGCAGCGTCGGCAGCCCGACGAAGCTCATTTATTTCTTGTTCAAGCAGCGAAGTCCTGGAGAAGTCAAAAGCAGACTACAAAAAAAAAAAAAAAAAGCAAAAAAAAAAAAAATAAACAGTTCAGCAAGAGGCACAGTTCAAGGGAAAGTAGTTTATATACGTGTAAAAAGCGCCTCCCTAATAGAGACGTGATACAAGCTAAAGAAAAGAAAAACAAAACTACTGCGCCTCATCCCCACCGACCTCAGGCCCCTCAGCGCCACCGCCCTCACCTCCTCCCTCCTCGGCATCGGCAGCCGGCCTCCTAGCCAGATCGGCAATGACGGCTTCAAGACTGTCATCCCGATCCGCAGGGCAACGGCGAACTGCCTGCTCGGAAAGCAGAGTCCTCTGCTGTGCGAGCATCTCCACCACCGGGATGGCCGCAGTGCACTCCACGAGCACCTCCGCGTACTCCCGCAACATCTCTTCCTTGGTCACCTTTTCATACCCGTACTTGACTTTATCAAGCTCGGGGTAATCTTTGGCGACTAATTCGAGAGCTGCCGAAGTAATCGGCGTGCTCATGGCGCTCACCAGCTGCGCCGCCACGGTGCCAAAGTGCTTCGAGCGGAAGATCCGCTCAGCAAGCGCCCGCAGCACGCCGCCCTGCTCGGCCGCCGCCCTGGCCATCCTCTCCCTCTCCGAGGCCAGCTCTCCCCTCAACCTCGCCGCCTCGGCCTCCACCTCGGCCACCTTCCTCTCCGCCGCGAGCAGTTCGGTCAAGGTCCTAGCCTCCTGCTCCTCCGCCCTCGCTGCCTCGGCCCTCGCCCCCTCGAGCTCGGCTTTTAAGGCCCTGAACTGCTCGACTCCGTCAATGACGAAGTGCGAGAGGGCGTTCAGCCCGTCCAGTACCATATCCGCCTCCTGCACAGAATATGTCAGCACCGAACAAGAAAAAAGAATCAAAGAAGTAGAGGAAGCTAAAACTGTTCCCACTCACCTCAGGAAACGGGGCCCTACGAGCTGCCCCCGACCCGGATGCCCGAGCATCCGGGCCTCTTACCTCCTCCCTCCGAGGTGCCTCCAGGTCAATTACGGGTGGAGTCACCTCGGTCTCCACCCTCTCCACCCTCTCCCGGCGCGGCGTCTCCTCGGCGGCCGAAGTAACTCTCGGCCTCGCCTTCTTCCTCCTCAGCGCCGCTTGCAAAACTTCTGGATCCACTGCAGAAGTAAAATAAAACATTAAAATCCAGTTCGGAAAAATGAGGTCTGACAACACAACCCAAAAACCTCACCCGGATCCACGTCGGCGACGGTGTCGCAGGGGCTTAGCCCGTGCCTCGACAACTCAGCCTCGGCATATTTCCTCTTAATCATGCCGAGGTTCGCCAGGCTCGCCTCGACTTCGCCGACGGGATCCACCCTCAGCTGCGGCCCGAACTTGACCGAGGACCAGTCGTGCCGAGGCACTCCCTCTGCTCGGCAGAAGAAAAATTTCTTCTGTCAGTTCGATACCTTCGACGGGGTGGCCAACTTAAATTTATTGGTGGGGGAAAGATACACCCACCCCGTCGGCGCCCGCTTCACCCTAAAGAAGCGCAGCAAAGAACCTAACGAGGCCGAGCCTCCGCGGCTGCCGACCTCTATACAAAAACCGACGATCTGCTTGATCGACGGCGGTGCTAACTGCCCCAGAGGCAGCCTCCACCTCTCCAAAAACTCAACAAAAATGGGGCTCAAAGGAAAGCAAAGACCAAAATGCAGGTAGTCTTCGTAAACAGTAAAAAAACCTACAGGCGGAGAGCAACCCCTATCCTCCGCCCGAGGAAGAACTAACTCCATGGACTCCGGAAAAACAAAATGGCGGGCCAGGTTCACCATGTGCGATTCGCTCATGGTGGAAGAAAAATCCAGCACCGCACCCGACCCAACTAAGGGCAAGAACTCAACTTCCCGAAATACGGGAGGAGAAAAAGCACGGGTAAAAACCCTAACAGAAACCCTCGCCGGAAAACTCCTAATCGGCGAGGGAGACTCTACTACCTCAAGATCGACTGGGGCGCGAGAAGAAGAAGACGAAGAAGAAGAAGAAGCAGAAGACGAAGAAGCCATAATAACTTACTTGGTTGAGAGATGTGAATAAGCTCTCTCGAAGTTGAAATCGACAAATGGCAGAAAGGTTAAGAGCTTTTTGCAGATGGGAAAGTGAAATTAGGGTTGCGAAAAGTAAAAAGTGTTTGTTAGCTTCCAAAGGAAGCCTTTATAGACATCACTTCACCTTTTCTCAACCGCCTCTTTTTCAAAATCCCGCCTCTTCGGCTCCTCCAACAGGAATGCGACACGTGTCGCCCGCGACCTTCTACAACAGCTGTCTTCCACCACTACGATTACTACTTCGGCTTCGTCAAAAGCTTCACCTCGACTTCGGCCGCAACCAAAGCTTCACCTCGACCTCGGCAACTACAAGATCTCCACCTCGTCCAGATCTTCACTTCGTCCAGCACACCCACCTCGTCAAGATCTCCACCACGGTGCCGATCTTCTTTTGAGGGGGGGGATGTGATAGGATGTGGCCCATCAATAAAGCCCAAACAGAAGCAGCTAGGCCCAAAAGCCCAGAAGCCCAGCTACCTCAGCCCACTTGATGTAAACCGCCATTGTTATCTATAAATAGCTAGATTAAAGGGACATTCGGACACAGACTCTGTAATTTTAGCTCTCAAGCTCTTCATAATAAAAGCTCTCCTCTCCCCGTGGACGTAGATCTATTTTAAAGATCGAACCACGTAAATCTTGCGCGATTTACTTTCTAATCATCGTGCAAACCTCACCTCGAAAATCGGTGACCGATCAGATACTATTCAAAATAATATTATATTAGTTCGGAAAATATCTACAGAATATAATCTTATCAATTTATTTTATTCACATTTTTATAAAAACATTCATATACTTTATTTTAATATTATGAGAATATTAAATAATAATAAAATGAGAAAAATATCATATTTTAATTTAAAATTTTGAAATAAGACACATTAAAAAATAAAAAATAAATCACTTATTAAAAAAATGTTGAGAGTATTGTTTAGTAGCATACCGCACTGATAGTTTTGTTTAATAAACTTTTTGCAGCATTTTGCACCTTCTTACGACAAATAACAAATTGAAAAATATAATCATAAATAGAGAATGAGGACCGTTGGGATCCCATGAAACTGAAGGTGAAATTGCATCAAATTTTATAAAATTTTATAAATGTAAATAGTCCTTAAATTAATATATGTCATTTTCTTAGCATGACCACTATGCATATAACGTATACCAAAAATAAAGAGCAACATATATACAAAAATAGGAAAAGGGTATCCGTTACAAGAGATTACTATGAATAGGGTCAACCACATAATTAGAACCATTCATTCCCAAATGAAAGACATTCCCCGCCACTTCCGCCTCTGCTCTTCTTATAATTATACACACGCACTAATCTCTCTTTCATTTTCACTTGCTCTTTTCACCACCAACTAAACTAATCACCCTCACTTGCTCCGCCATGGCCGCGCCTCCGCTCAAAGACGAGCTAGACATCGTGATCCCGACCATCCGAAACCTCGACTTCCTCGAGATGTGGAGGCCCTTCTTCCAACCATACCACCTCATCATCGTACAAGACGGCGACCCTTCCAAGACCATCAAGGTCCCCGACGGCTTCGACTATGAGCTCTACAACCGCAACGACATCAACCGGATCCTCGGCCCTAGGGCCTCTTGCATCTCTTTCAAGGACTCCGCATGCCGCTGCTTCGGCTACATGATCTCTAAAAAGAAGTACATCTTCACCATTGACGATGACTGCTTCGTGAGTACACACATCCTTCGCATCCCTACCAAATTAAATAGTAGCAAGTCAGATGCTTTGTTGCAAAAATATGACATCTCGTGTTGCAGTAGTACGAGAGTGACACATGTTATAATTAATGATTTAAGATTCAACATGTATACTTTCCTTACATATACCTTAAATTTTGAATAATAACCATGTCACGTGTCAGTTTAGTGCTAATGCAATACGAAATGTCACATTGTTAGAAAAGGTTGTATATATAATTCTGCAACAGAGGATCTGACTTGACCCATCCAAATCATACAAAATAACTAAACAAAAAGGAAACCACATAGGTTGCGAGCGACCCTTCCGGGAAGCCGATCAATGCTCTCGAGCAACACATCAAGAATTTGCTCTGCCCATCGACCCCGCTCTTCTTCAACACACTCTACGACCCCTTCCGAGAAGGCGCGGACTTCGTCCGGGGCTATCCCTTCAGCCTCAGAGAGGGTGTCCCAACTGCGGTCTCCCACGGCCTCTGGCTCAACATCCCCGACTACGATGCACCCACACAGCTCGTCAAGCCGCGCGAACGAAACACCACGTAACATCAACCTCTATTCTTTAATGCACCATAATGCACCACCAAAATTAGCGTGCATGTGTTAGTCTAGCTCTACGAGATTAGTCTATACTTCTCGTGTTCAAGTCCTCTGTGATGCAATCTTATAATAACTAATTAAAAAACTTAATTTCTTACTAACAATTGGTGTGCTACTACATTTACTAGGTATGTGGATGCGGTGCTGACCATCCCAAAGGGCACCCTCTTCCCCATGTGCGGCATGAACCTCGGCTTCGACCGCGACCTCATTGGACCGGCCATGTACTTCGGCCTAATGGGGGACGGCCAGCCCATCGGCCGGTACGACGACATGTGGGCCGGCTGGTGCACCAAGGTAGTAGACATGCATATAATCGAACACCTTGCAACATAAGCTTATAAGTAAGCAGAGAAGTGATTAAACAGTCTGCTGCTAATATATATAGGTGATCTGCGATCACTTGGGGCTGGGAGTAAAGACAGGACTACCGTACATATGGCACAGCAAGGCGAGCAACCCATTTGTGAATTTGAGGAAAGAGTACAATGGGATATTCTGGCAAGAGGAAATAATCCCTTTCTTCCAATCTGCAACGCTCTCAAAGGAATCAACAACAGTGCAGAAGTGTTACATTGAGTTAGCAAAGCAAGTGAAGGAGAAGCTTGGGAAGATCGATCCTTACTTTGTGAAGCTATCAGATGCGATGGAGACGTGGATTCAAGCTTGGGATGATCTCAATCCGCCTTCTAAGGCTCCTCCTACTACTCTTAAGGCTAAGTAATTAATCATTTATAGAGTTGGGAATAAGGGTTATATGTGTTTGTCATTATATTTCATTAGTTGTTAGTTGTTAAGATGGGAATTGATTGTGCCTCAGTTGAGTTGGATTTTACAGATTGCTATCGTCTATTGTAGCTATTATTATTGGTTTGGTGAATATAGATCATGAAACCCATAAATGAATTAGTGTATAACATTCTTCTCAATATACTATGTTCTAGTTGGTGCTCTGCACAAAAATGTTTTTGTCATCAACATTTTCTTCTTCTTTTTTCTGAGTGGCACGTTAAATATAAAATAGGTCATCTGTAAATTTACAAATAAAAGTCCTTAATTCAGTAATTGAAATGAGATAAATAAATAAATAAAAATAAAAATCGGAGGCCTACATGATCGTCCACCACTGCTATAAATGTAATCATGCACTGCAGTTCATACACAACGATTTATTCATCAACCATAGTCGATGTATGTGCATTCTTTTGGGTAAAGACTACACTTATAAAATCAATTGTAGTGTATGTTAATAATAGATTACGATTTTTCAAAAACCGTACTGTATGTGCGTGTATTTTTAATACATAGACTACGGTTTTTAAAACCGTAGTGTATGTGCGTGTTTTTTTAAGACATAGACTACGGTTTTTAAAAACCGTAGTGTATGTGCGTATTTTTTTTAATACATAGACTACGGTTTTTAAAAACCGTAGTGTATATACATTTTTTTTTTAATACATAGACTACGATTTTTAAAAATCATAGTGTATGTGCGTGTTTTTTTTAATACATAGACTACGAGTTTTAAAAAGCGTAGTGTATGTTCATGTATTTTTAATACATAGACTAGGGTTTTGAGAAACCGTAGTGTATGTACGAGTATTTGTATAAAGCTGGTTTTATAAAAATAACAAAAATGTTTGTATTTTTAATAAACAGACTACGGTTTTTAAGTATAAAGCTATTTTTATAAAAATAAAACAATGTGAGTTTAGAGGATCAAACTCTGAATCTCCAAGGACAAAGACTAAAGGCGTAACCATCTCAGCCAACAGGAACACCCATCCATAATATTGAAGTTAATACTGAATATACCATATATTTATATGTTCTACAGTAAAAATCCCCAAATAACAGACGACCCGTCAGTGTGTTTTCACTCTTCAACAACGCTTCTTCGTTTCTATCATCTTCAACACACTTTCCTTCTCCTCCCAAGTGTCTCAGAAGCCCATCCTCCCTTAAAGTCGCCGCCCCCAAATTCCCCACCCCCATTGTCGCGTCCTCCTCCGCCGTCGCTGAAGCGGACGTGGAAACGGCGGACTTGGAGAAATTGGTGAAGTCTAGGCTCCCCGGTGGATTTGCCGCTCAGACCATCATCCGCACCGGCCGCAGGAAATGCGCCATTCCTAGGGTTGTTCTTCAGAAAGGCACCGGAAAAGTCATCAATTACCGCGATGCTCCAAGTAGTTAAAAAATTCTTCTTTTTCTTTTTACAGATTTGAAGCATTATCAGTCCTTATCTTCATTTAGCAAGGTAGTTAATGCAAAACTGATAGTATTACTTTTCAATGATTAATTTCCAAATAAGAAAAATTAAAGAATGTTTTGAAAATTGAGATCCACAATGAAAGTGGTGCTGCCTTGCAATATTATTCAGACCAGAAACGATGCCGTCGTTCCCCTCTCTGAGGTCCACATTATTGATACAGATGGTCATTTTCCTTAGCTCACAGCAATGTTCACTTTGTTGAGGTGCTTGATATGATTTTGGACAATTAGTTAATTAACTAATTAATAGTTTGTTTAGTTGATATAAGTAATTTGAGTTTGGTTTGTTAGTATGTAGCATTTTGTTTATTTTGTTTGTTTGGAAGTGGAATTGCGTTACAGTCCAAAATTGTTGGGTGCCGTGGCACGGACGCGGCACATGCCCGGCACGCGAGCGGCACATGCACAGCACGGGCCCCGTGCCGCGCGCGACAGTTGTGCGAGGACACGGGCCGCGCGTGTCTAGCACGAGATATGCGGGAACGCCCGGGCGCGGCATGCGCCGACGGGCGCGAGATATGCGGGAGCGCCCGAGCGCAGCAAGCACCATGCGCGGACGGTTGCGAAAAACGCGGAGCATTGGTTGCGAAAAATATGGGAGCGGAGCGGGATGAGACTTGGTCAAAGGGAGCGTGAGCAAAATGTGGGCGACTGTTGTAACAAACTCCAAGTCTTGGAGACATCACACGACACCTAGTTTGACTAATCTAGCTTTAGTTGGCCCAGACCCATTGTAAGCCCAGTGAAGGGGGCATGTCCTTCACACCTATAAATAGATGACTCGTGAGAGCTTAGAGTACATAGAGTTGTGTGTGCCAAAGCGTGAGTCCCTTGTATGAAGTTGCGAGTAATAAAAGGTTGGATTGTCTCATAATTCTTGTGGTTCGTTTATACTTTACGTTGCTTTATAATCGTAAAACTGTGGAATCGAGCCCTATCTTTGCGAGAGAGATATTCACACAAACTTATACACGAGAGATAGTGAGATTGAGGGTTGGCCAAGGTGTGTCTTGGCGCCACACAAGGCGAAAATTCTTGGACGAAAATTAGCCCAGTGACAAATTGTATGGTGTTAATTTGGAGATTTGCATGTCTGCAAGTAATGTATGTTACATATAATATATGAATGATTTGAATGTAAATTTTTGATCTTGAGTAATTGATAATATTCTTGGTTATTATTTGTTGGCAAATAAAAAAGTGGAAACTGGGGAAAGGAAGAATGAGAAAATTTATCTAATTAAATAAGTTTTGCTTCTAGTCTTCAAGATAAGTAAAATGACGACGTCGACACTAAAAGGCTATTATTCACTTTTTAGAGATAACCTAAATTATTGCTTTCTGATTGTATGTAATCTTCCATAAATCCAAAAGTACAACTATTTATATGTAGAACCCTAAAGAAAATAAAATAAAATTATGAGATTTTCTGTAACAAATTTGGTTGTATTTTTCAATGCTAAGCTTGCTAGCTACTACAAGACCTACAAACCAATAATCTTTACAAATCACGGGGAAGTACTGTCGTGGGAAGTTACTTACATCTATTTTTTTTTCTCACACTTGGTCTAACAGATCTACTCGAAGATGAAGATCTCAACTTGCGTTTCCCCTTGGCAGTAATCCTTTGAATCCCAATATCATCTCCATCACGGTAAACATTGCATGACGATTGTAGAGGCCCAATAATTAAATTATCTTACACTCTATTGAGCCCATTTATTTAAAGATTATAAGCCCATGATTATTATAATATTATTAAATTAAAACTCTTCCTTATAATTCTCAACCAATAATTCTATTTAACCCCACTCCATGAGAGAAATCGTTCAATTCAGAATTTACTTCACCGATCAAATCCTCTCCCTTTTCACAATAAAATTATTCACTTGGAAATTCTACCGTCCATCACTTTGAAGGTTTTTCTTAACTTCTCATCTGCCAAATTATGAATACTTAGGTTATCTTGTAATTAGGAGAATGATACGAAAGAAGTATAATTTTGTTTATATATATATATATACGTGTTTTATTATTATCTGAATTGCTTAGGAATCTACGATTTTAAAGCTGATGTATATATAAAATATATGTAATTATCAGTGTGTGCGTGCGTTTGTGTGTGTCAGTGTGTGTTTGTGTGTGTCAAGCATGAATATATATATATATATATTTATGTAATATGGGTGTGTGTACATTAGGCTATATACATATATAGTAGAATGGTGTGTGTTATATAAATATATACACGTAGGTGTTATATAAACAAATATATATATATATACTGTGTGTACTATACATGTATATTAATAGATGTGTGATATGTACGTATGTTGTATGCGTGTGTGTTTGATATTATGCAGTATGCTATACCTATATATATATATATATAAATTTATGTGGGTGTGTGAGTGTTCAGCATATAAATATATGTAGTATGCGATATATATATAGATAAATATATAATGTGTGAATATGTTATATATATGTAAGTAGTACAGTATGTAAGTGGAATAAATAGTGTCTGCTCTAGTTAATTTATATTCACATCTGTATAAGTCGATACAAACTGATTACATTATGTTGATTATACAGTAGTATGTTAATGCATTAAATAACTATATATAGATTATTAAATTAGAATTTTATTTTTATTTTAGGTGCAACTCCGTGATCTTATACCTGTTTATTGTTCTGTGGTCGCCGGCGAAGCATTTATTATCAGGTGGGGATTTCTATCTTAGTTAAATATAATTGCTTATATTTTTACTGTATGCGTTACGTTTTGTGTTGAAATGTCAAATTATGCTATGTGATATGTTTTATGCTATCGATCTATGAAAAGTCTTGCGCAAGCGTACGAAGGTCAGGGACTCAGTAAAGGGTCCGGAATCCGAAAGGGTTCTTGGGGTAAAAGCCCACCGTGCATTACATTATATTTTCTACGGGCATTTGCATGATTCGTTTACGTATCGTTTAAATATGTGCTGTTACATGTCCCCACGGAGTATGTGGATATACTCACCCTATGATTTATTATCTCCACAGGTTAAAGAAGAGTCCGGCGTTGGCGTGGTGGTAGTAGATTGACTCGTTTTCATTTTATTTTATTTGAGTTTTAGACTGATTTCCCGTTATTTTCATTTAAAGACTCAAGTGTCATTTTAAGCTTCCGCACTATTGTTATTTGAACATCTTTCAATATTTTTATTTATTTTGTTTCAAGGAGCTTTCTTTCTTGTGTTTTGGGATAAATAGTATTTCTATATCTTTTTAAATTTAGGATGCTACAACGATTCTTTGTCGATTTGATTAACTTCTCCTTCTTCTTATTCTTCTTCTTCTTCTAAACCTTCAATACTTAAACAGACACATCAAATAAATACACCTTAGTCAAAAAGGGGCGTTGCGATGATATGCTCTCTAGCTCTGCACCTGATTCTATACTTTCTCCACCAGTCATACTTTCATATCCTTCCATCTGAAACTTCAGATATATTCTAAAAGTGTCTTCAAACAATTTCAGGTACTTCATATTGTCAAATCGATTTATTATTTTCGTTTCTATGTTGTTTGATTTGATCCCAGTTTTTAGTACTTTCAATTTGGTGCTTCCAGATCTTCATCCTTGTTGCTTTCGAATTGGGTGTTGATATTTCTTGGTGTTGATTAGCTCTTCACTTTATTGCTTAATGAAGATGGTAGAAATTAAGAATCTTTATTCTTACTTTTCTTGTATCTGTATGTTTGAATATTTTTGGACCTTATTTAAGATTATTCTGTTGAGATTATATCCAACTACGTCCCCTCCATCTATATTTAATCTAATTTATTATCTAAAAACTGAATGATACTATTATGAGAAACTTGTAGCATTATGCTATACTAACATATCTATACAATATATGACTATTAATCTTGAAAATAAATCCCCATCATCTCTCAACGTCTTTCACTTATAATTAATTATAGTACTTGTGAAAGCTTTTCTACTAATCTAATATGCGACTTAAAAGAGTTCTTAACTCAAATTTTCAGTTAGCATATCAGAACTTATAATTTATAAAACTTATATTTTTTTCTTATTTTAACATAATAGAACATATACTAGAGATCTGGTACGATGGATAAAGCATGGATTACGATGCATAGATTATCACCAGAATACAAGAATGGAGTAGAATCATTCTTACAATTTGCATTGCAAAAAAAGCAAAAGATTCTAACCAAATACCTTGCCCTTTTGCAAAGTGTGGTAATGTTAAGAGGAAAAATGTGTTCTCTATAAGGCCACACTTATTCTCTAATGGTATGGATCTTCCATACAAGCCGTGTAACTTTCATGGTGAATGAACAATATCAGATAGGGTGGTCAACGAATCAGAGAATATCCATCTTAACGATCAACATGATAGTGATGATCCCATTGATATGGTACATGATGTGTATGAGACTTATCAAGAAAATCTGAACGAATTCAGGAAGTTACTTGAGGATGCTGAGAAACCATTATATCCTGGTAAATTCACCAAGTTATCAACAATTGTGAAGTTATACAATGTAAAAGCAAAGCATGGATGGAGCGATAAGGGCTTTGATGAACTACTGGATAATTTAGTTGAAATGTTTTCAGATGACAATGAGTTGCCATCATCGATATACAGTGCAAAGAAATACATGTCCACATTGGGGTTGAGTTATGAGAAAATTCATGCTTGCCCCAATGATTGCATTCTGTATAGAAAGATGTACGAGAATAGCGTCGAATGTCCTACATGTGGGTCGTCAAGATGGAAAAAGATTGGCAAGATAGATACCCTAAATGTAGGAGTACCTGCAAAGGTGTTGTGGTACTTTCCACCAATACAAAGATGTGCATGAGAATGGTCGTGATCATACTTTGTTGCTAGGTAGACCCTTTATGGCCACTACTAACACTTTGATTGATGTGAAGAATGGTAATATTCAGATGTCAGTTTTAGGAGAGACTGTTTCATTTTTCGTGCATAAGCATAAAGTTATGTCATCTGTTAGTTCTATTAAGGATTGTTCTTTCATTGATTCTATTAATGCATTGGTCGAGATTTCTTTTGTGCAGGATTATAGTTTGGAGGAAGTTTTCGAGGGATCAGCCGACATGGAGGAGAGGCTCAGATTGGAAGTTCAATTTGCGAAGCCACCTCCTTTGAAACTGGCGAATCGACCTGCACCCGAGAAGTTAGAGTTGAAGGAGCTCCCTAAGAATCTGAAGTACATATTTTTCGAGGAGAACGAGCAGAATTCGGTGATCATCTCGGCTCATCTTACTGACGTCCAGGAATCCCAATTGATAACTGTGCTGAAAAAGCACAAGTTAGCATTTGGATGGAGTTTGGCGGATATACGAGGCATCAGTCCAACAATGTGCATGCACAAGATCCATCTTGCTGATGATGCTCTCCCTAAGAGGGATGGACAACGACGTCTCAACCCAGTTCTGATGGAGGTTGTGAAGAAAGAGATCCTGAAACTGCTGGCCAAAGGGATTATCTATCTGATCGCCAACAGTGAATGGGTTAGTCCGGTCCACGTCATACCCAAGAAGGGAGGTATCACAGTGAACATGAATGAGAAGAAAGAACTCGTTCCCACTATGCCTGTCACTGGATGGAGGATGTGTATCAACTACAGGAAGCTTAACGCGGCCACGAAAAAGGATCACTTCCCTCTTTCCTTCATTGATCAGATGTTGGATAAGCTTGTTCGTAATGAATTCTTTTGTTTTCTTGATGGCTTATAAGGTTATTATCAAATTGCCATCGACCTGGAGGATCAGACGAAGACTGCCTTCACTAGCCCTTTGGGACTTATGCCTTCCGAAGGATACCGTTTGGACTGTGTAATGCGTCAGGTGTCTTTCAAAGGTGTATGATGTCTATCTTTTCTGATATGATTAGTGATTTTTTCGAGGTCTTTATGGATGATTTTTCTGTGTTTGGATCATCTTTTGATGATTGCCTTGATAAGATAGATCGTGTGCTCGATCGTTGTGTTGAGAATTGTCTTACTTTGAGCTGGGAAAAGAGTCATTTTATGGTTCGTAGTGGTATTATTTTGGGGCATGTAGCGTCGAGTAAGGGGATAGAGGTTGACAAGGCTAAGGTAGAGGTGATTGAAAAATTGCCTCCGCCGATTGATGTTAAGGGAATTAGAAGCTTTTTGGGACATTGAAGAGCCCATTTTTTGTGCTCTTTTATGTCTTATTTTAGGTCTAGATCGAATCATTTTTCCTTTATTTGTGTCGTGTTTTGTGTTTGGGAGGACATGAGTCTAGGGCTAGCAGGATGTAGGTCAAGTTGCAGGTCATCTCGAGAAAGAGACAAGGTTATGCACGAAGCAGCTTGGGTAGTCTGAAGCCCAAGGAAAGGTGCTGCTTGAGATCACGTTGCAACCGTTGGGGGTAAGAGGAGTACATTGACAAAGACAATGGGATAGACTAAGTAGTCAGGAGCGCAAAGGACGACGGACAAGATGCGGGGATGCGCGACAAATTTCTTACCTTCCGCAGAAAAGGAAACATATCTCCATTTCCTTCTACAATGATTTGGAGAGGTTTGAGAATATTTCATTCTATGTGGAAGATCTGATCGGGAAGGAAAGTTTGCCGGAACCCTAGCCACCACCACCACGAAAGCCCAAACCCATGGAGACACTATTTATACCTCACGCTATGAATCAGAGACATGCGCGTACGAGAGGAGGGACGATGCCCGAATGTCTTAGTCCAGTTCTTTTATTTTCTATGAGTGTTGGGGATGAAGAAACAAGTCATACGGGCAAACACTTATTTTAATTTATGTTTAATGCTTTCGGTCTTGCCAAGGGTTGATCCTGGCAAGAGGATCTTTTGGCAACACTTTATTTCCGTATTTCAATATAAGTATGTTTTTGTTTATGTCATTCTTGTTCTTTACTTTTCGTATGAGTAGCTATGTTTATAAACTTGGCTTGGGAAAGATAAATTGATTCCAAACTTATAACGTCTTGAGAGGTCTAACTGTGCACATAGTTGTATTGGCGTGTTCCTAAAGTGTTGAATCTAAATCATATACAACTTGATCAAGTTCTTGGTGTTGTCTGGCCAATAGCAGTCTTGGGCAAGATCAGGTTATAACTGCGAGCTGGAAACTCCAAGTGTTAGCGACTTCTTGCTTACTAGCCAGAGGGATCAGAGCGGTGATGTAGGTGGGGACGTCATGGCACGGGCATCTAAGATGGTGTGCCCATGGTTGCTGTGTTCCCCACAAATTCCTATTTGGTTATGTTGGAATAAGCTTGGTCCAGGAGCAATCCTGGGCAAGGGGGACAAGGGGGTGAGTAACCTTTACCCTTTAGGCTGAAAAGGTATGTTGGGCGAGGCCTTGGTGGCCACGTGACGATTAAAAAGGGGGCTGCCTGAGTGATACGTTTGGATGGTAGGAGTAAAACCTCATTCTTACGCTCGTCTTTAACCAATGACATGCAAGTACAACGAACAACTTTGCACCGATGATCAAGACATAAGTCAAGACTCAAGTATTCTAACCCAAGTCAAGTTGCTTTCTCATTTAACTCTCTTAGTGTTCTCTTTTCAGTTATTTACTTTTCCAGCATTTACTTTCTGCTTGATTACACTTCTTGCCCAAGGTAAGACCCGATTCAAAATCCCAAATTGTGACATCGAGAGAGGAATTCACCAACTCCCTGTGGGATCGACCCTGTACTTGCCACTAGCGGAACCTAGTGAACAGTGTGAGTTTATAAATTTATCTTGACTGGAGTGATAACGACTGAGCTCCGTCAGACATGTTGGTTTTTATCACAGATTTATAAAATATTTTTCTATGATCTGTCAACCCCTCTGTCGTTTCTTTGCTCAGGATACTCCCTTTGATTTTAGTGTTGACTGCATTGCTGCTTTTTCTACTTTGAAAGAAAAATTGTGTAGTGCTCCTGATATTGTCAGTCCTGATTGGTCTTTCCCTTTTGAAATCATGTGCGATGCGTCGAACTCTGCTGTGGGAGCTATTTTGGGTCAACGTGTCGATAATATATTGTGCGTCATTTACTATGCTAGTTCTACTTCGAATCCTGCTCATGTTAACTACACTACTACCGAAAAAGAAATGCTAGCTGTAGTTTTTGCTCTTAATAAATTTCGTGCTTATATCATTAGTTCTAGAGTGATTGTGCATAATGATCATGCTGCATTACGTTATCTGTTGACTAAGCCACAAGTAAAGCCTAGGTTAATATGTTGGGTTTTGCTCTTGCAAGAGTTTGAAATAGAGATCCGTGATAAGAAAAGGTGTGAGATCATCTCTCTCGTTTAGAGAACATTTCTTCTCACTCTCCTCATGGAATCATAACCGAGTCTTTTCCTTATGAGCATGCTTATAGTGTTTCTCATGTTCCTTGATTTGCTAACATTGTTAATTATTAGCTTGTGGTGAATTAAGGTCTTATCTCACTTCCCAAGAAAGGAAATGTTTTCTACATGTGTGCAGACAGTACTTTTGGGAAGACCCCTTTCTATTCAAGCTCGGGAAGGACGAGGTGATTCAGAGATGTGTTGCGGAGGAAGAGCAATCTAAAGTGTTGGAGATATGCCACCAAGCACATTGTGGTGGCCATTTTGGAGGCCGAAAGACGGCACACAAGGTTCTCCAGTCAGGTTTATTTTGGCCCTCGTTATTTAAGGATGCGCATGCTTATTATCTCTCTTGTTATAGATGCCAAAGAGTCAGTTCTATAGGTCATAGGAATGAGATTCCCCTTAATAATGTGCTTGTAGTTGAGATTTTTGATGTGTGGAGTATTGATTTTATGGGTCATTTTCCAAAGTCTTATGGGTATGAATATATTTTACTTGCCGTTGATTACGTGTTCAAGTGGGTTTAAGCTATCTCCACTAGGACGTGTGATTCTCATGTTGTGCTCAAGTTCGTGCATGAAAACATTTTATGCATGTTTGGATTTCCACGTGCAATCATTAATGATAGTGGAAAGCATTTTTGTAATAGGCTGTTCGAGAGGCTCATGAAGAAAAATGGGATCACCCATAAGATTGCTACTCCATATCATCCTCAGACGTCTGGCCAAGGTGAGACGAGCAACAAACAAATCAAGAACATATTAGAGAAGATTGTCTAACCATCTGGGAAGGATTGGTCGAATAGCCTTAATTGAATCGCTTGAGTTTTGGTTTGAAGGTGATAAGAACTTTACCCCTCTTCCTCTAAGAAATCGAAAGAAATTATATTGTAGGAATGGGTATGGGAAACCATACTAGGATACTCGGTTTATGCTAAAGATTACACCTAGTGACCATCGTTCTATCTATCACCATCTTAGCTCGATTTGATTTTAAAAAAATGAATGAATGAAAGAAATAAAATTCTAGCTTTGAGTAATTGAAAATCATATCTTCACATGTCTTTGAGTTTGATCCGATCGATGTTGCATTACGAGGGTAACACGAAATTATGATTTGTGTGATAGTCTTGTGATCCCTTTTGAAGCATTCATAGTGAATATGATGTTGTTGCATAGTTATACTTGTTTCTGGTTTTGAAATCTCCATATCATTTTGAGCCTAGACTTGCTTGAGGACAAGCAAGACATTGTCTGTGGGGGTTTTTTTATATGTTATTGGTCTCGTTTCTCGTGCATATTGAGTTGATAATGTCTTGATTTCTATCACTTCTTGCCTTGGTTGTTCTATTTGATCCTTTGATTTTTGTATTTTCTTATCTCAGGCAAAGATTCGAACAAACGGAACAATTGAGGATCGAGAAGAGAAACGACAGCGAAACGGCACGAAAAGAGGACTAACGACGCGCAAGGGTAGCGGTCGCTACACCCTAGCGGCCGTTAGCCCTCCAATCCTAGAAGATTAGGCAGAACACAAGCCTAGCGGCCGCTGGCTCATTCAAGTATGGCCAAGACAAAATGCGAGGCTAGCAACCGCTAGCCCCTAACGGCCGCTGGCCCCTGCAATCGATCCAAGACAGAACTTGGGGGTAGCGGTAGCCTAGTGAACACTGGTCAGGCGGGCTTCTCCCCATATATAAAGTGCTCGCGTGATTTTTAATACATGTTATCATTCTAGGGTTTTGAATGAAGAGAGAAAACACAATAGTTAGTTCTAGTAGTTCAAATTCCGTACTTCGTTCTATTTTCTCATTGTGGATTCGATAGTGATTCAACCCGAAGATTATTTCTAGTGCATTATTTCCCGTTTAATTTGTGAGTTCTTATTGCCTCCTTATTTGTTTATCGCTTTTACTTTCTTGTGGCTTTCTTCTTGAGTAAGTTCGAATTATTGATTTCTTATTCCATCATCCATGTTAATCAATCAATCGAAGCATGTCAAAATTTATTTCCTTTAATTCCACGTTCTTAGAATTAGAATTTAATTAAGTTCTTAATCCTCGCCTATATAATTCGTTTTTCCATTCTTTTAATTTCACTCGCCTAGGTAATTAATTAATTTAGTTAATAATCATTCAAACCCGAAGTTATGTTTAGCCTTCCTTGAGAATACGACTTAGGTTAACTTATTAATCTATAATGACATCGTTCTCTTGCGAGTAACTTAATTAAATAAGTTGAAACAAAACTCTCTCAAAGATAGAATGAATACAAAAAATATCTCAAAAGGCTCTCTATGAAAAATATATGAAAAAAGTCACACTAAAAATATGTATTGCTTTCTCTATTTATAAGGTTCAGTTGCCACCTTTTTTTCTCTTTTTAGTTGGTACGTGAGAAGTGGTGCTAGTGGCTAGTGCGACCATCATTGTTGTTGCGATATTTCAGGGCCTTCATGTTTGACTTGGTCTTCTCTTCAACTGCTTCCTAAATTCACTCCACTACTTATGCAGCCACGTCTTGTTGACTCAATAGTGGATATTTCTCAACAGAAAAAAAAGACTTTCTTATTAGCACTTCTTGTTGCTCAGTCCATGTTGTCACGATAGCTGCCATGACAGCGGATTTCTCGGAACAAAAAATCTACCATCTCTATTATCTGAGCGCATCTTCTGATATTTCTCAGCTGCTCTCCAAGGTGTGCCTAAATAAACTCCACGTGTTGACTCAGTATGCCTCCTGATATTTCGCAACAAACATTTAAATGCAGGGGAGTAAAGATATGAGTTTTCTGTTTGTTGCCACGGCACTACTCATTATTTTTCTCAATTGTTCTCCACTTGAATCTCAACAAACTTTGCGTGTTGTGCCAACACAATCCGTGTGTTGCGCACCATTTCAAAATTCTTTTAACTAATTCTCCTCTACGTGACATGGACTCAACCACCAGTTGTACATCCTACAAGAACAGCCACATCATCGTGCTTAAAAATCATCCACGTCATCGTTCCTACAAAATACATGTGAAGAAAATAAAAAACTCATGTTGACAGAACATGTGATACAACAATTATTAATAGAGTTGTATTGACTCTATCAGTTACGTATAATTTGTTGCTTGCTTTATAAATAGTACTCTATCAACTTTCCTTTCCAAATGAATTTCAGTTTCTTTAACAGTATCCTACAAGGATTTGTTAATTGTTACATGTCATAGCTAGTGGTGAACATATGGTTTTCGATTCTCGGTTCCAACCGGAACCGAACCTGAACTATGGGGTTCATTTGGAACTGATAATCGAATTTTTCGGTTTCGAATATAACCGAAGTAATCGATATAAATACAATTTACATTTTAATCTTATCTCATATTCTATTTATGTTATTCAATCTCATATTCTATTTATGTTATTCAACTATTCTCCTAAATTCCTAATTTAGTAGTTCCTAAAACTAAACCTAAGTACTTAACCCACCCCCTCTTCTTATCCTATATATGATTCATTATATATCCTTTCTTTCGATATGAAAAAAGGTTATATGTGTATGTTAGATGAATCGAATTGTTTTAATTCTTAGTTGAGTTGATATGTTATGTTGATAGATAATAAAGCATTTTATTGCTTAAATTTAAAACCATATATCTAACTAGCATGCAATTTTTATTAATTATATCACATACATTTACAAAATTGCATGTTATAGATAGACACCGTGACTTTTATTACTCCAAAAAATTTATAAATTTCTTACATAAACGTTCTAGACATATATAAATATATACATGATACATCTTTGTACTACCATGTAATTAGCTTTAATTTTTAACCTTTTTTTAATTATACCGTAGAAATATAGTTGCCTCTCTTGCATGTCCACATAATTAATAATTAAATTAATTGAATCAATTTTAACTAGCTAAATAATTAAATCATAGGAAAAAAAAATGTTCAGTTCCGTTCGATACTAGCTAGAACCGAACTGTGAAAGCGAATCGATTTTTCAGGTACCCGATTATCCAATCGATTCTAGAACCGATTCCAAAAATTTAGTGATTTTCGGTTCGGATACCCGAAATTTCAGTTCTGAGTATCAGGAACAGAACCGATTATCACCCCTAATTAAGGTAGCGTTTGGCTGAGCTTATAAGCTCCTTAAAATAGCTTATAAGTTGTTTAGGAGCTTCCTTAAGAGCTTATAAATTGTTCAAAAAATAGGTAGTTTCACTCCAACTTATTTTGTTATTAACTTACAAGCCACAATAAAAATTACTATATAAATAATTATACAATATTTTATTATTACAAGTATTAAAAAAATAGGTTTTACAAAATGAGTAATGTCATTTTTGGTTATTATTTAAAGAGCTTATAAGTTCAAACACATTGACAACTTAAAAGCTCTTACAAAAACTTATAAGTTGGCGTTTATAAACTCTTCTAACGTCAAACAACCTCTAATTTTAATCAAAGGAACTGTTGTTTCTGGGTATAGATGATAATTTAATTTTTCTTTTTTCTTTTAATTACGGAAGTTAAATGGAGATGTTTTGGCAAACTGCATAGAAACCGAGTATACACATAATAACTAAGCAAAATTTTAATTTAAATAAACAACCAAAACTTGCTTCGCTAGCATATCTTGTCAAAGAATTAGACATGCAACAAAGAAAATCTAACAGATTAGTATACTTGAATACGAAAATAATAACGCAATAAAAAAGAAAATCGAAAAATGCAGCCGCTCTTTGCGGAGGTAGTTTTTGCAAAACATAGATAGTCAACCTGGACCAAGCCACACTCATCTTCATAAATCTTCCATCTTCTTGCGTTTACTTGCAGGCTCGTCACCTTCCTCCTTCTGCAATCCGTTCACATCCTCACCCTCCTCCATCTTCTGTAATCCATTCACCACGTCTTCGCCGAGAAGTGAGACATGTTTGCTTGTTATTTGGCGACCTGCCCTCACTTTAGGCCCCCAATGCTTCTCTGGGTTGGGGAGAAATCTCGCAACCTTTTTTGCTTGTGCTTTGCTAAGGGATGCAACAGCTCGTGCAAAGTTGGCCTGTCAATCGACAATGTAATCAACTCCTCTACATGTTAGTAAGAGAAATGTCTACATATGCTGTGATAGAGTTGATACCTGCAGGACAGGTTCCTTGGCAAGGATTACACTTCCAGCCAGCTCCGGCGGTTGAGCTTTCACGGGATGATCCTTCACCTGAGAATAAAAAAAGATGTCATCAATTATTGTGTCAGGGAACGGTAAATATGCAGAGAAGAAATGGTTATATTTCAAAACATGTTCATAGCACAGTAAACACAGTGCACCTTTACTCCAACGAGGGCTTCTTCTATATTTGCTAGGATATTAGAATTAAAATATGTTTTTCTTATATCCTTCTTTACTAAATTTTTATTCAATTAAAGTACCAGATGTTGGAATTCAAACAGTGTTTCCATTCCTCATTCAAATTTCAGATACAATGGAATTCTTTCTATTTGATTGGCTAAAAATATCACAGGCTTACTAAAATCAATTCTCCTAAGATGGGGAGAAACAAAAGGACACATTGTGCTTACCCAGCAGCGCATGATATCCCATATAACATCCATAGGAGCATCTGTTTTCAAACCTAGGGGATTCACATGGGTTCCTGATATGCGATATCCAGCATTAATAACAGCAGAACGGAATATAACTGCAGAGGGAGAGGTGCATTTCAATGTTGCACAGAGGTTGTGTAGACTCAGAAATAGCGGAACATCTGGTAATTCCTGCAATACCAATGATGTATGCATTAATACAAAACTGAGCAATGAAGACTTCACACATTCTTTGTTTTTCATTTCAGAAAAGCACTCGTAAAGATATTTTAAAACATGATCCTGTTCAATCACGTTTTGTCTAGCAATTAGGCCAGTTAAACTACTACCGGAAAATGAAAGATTCTTGCCGCTAAAAGAGGAAATAGTGACTTCTGAATAATTCTGTTCAGATAAATTCATCATGATTCAAGATAAATCTGGGGTTCTCTTCGCAGAAACTTCTTCAAAGCAGCTAAATTTTAAGTTTTAACTATTGTCAAACTAAAATCGCATTAATACAAATTGATGGAAAGCAAAATGGGAAGAAAAAACATGCAAACCTTGATCAAAAGCATATAATCAGTAGATAAAAGATTTAAATCGTTGCCCTATATTTTTTTATAAAATAGTTGGGTACTTTGTAATTCATGCCATTCTTGGACAATCATTTAGATATAGCTTTATAGTATTTCTAAGGAAGTATAGACTATAGAGTGTTGTTTGATTTTACAAGAAGATACTTATTCCTCACATAATAATTGATGAGAAGCATACCTCAGAAATTGTAGTTAATACTGCAGAAATTCGTTCAAATGCAGGATATCTTTCCTTCATAGACTTCACATCAATTAGAATTGAATTGACCCACTCCATATCATGAATTGGAGCTGACCAAATGGGACCACCCATGTTGTATTTTTTGCCACAATCACTGCATTCTTGGGCAACAAGAGGACCAAAGCCAGGAAGATATCTCACACTGGTATTCTAGATTCAATATAAAATAGGAGGAAAAAAAAAGCTAGTCAAATATATATTGTAAAATAAATATTATTAACTGCCATTATAGAATTAAGGGAATAGCTTTTATTTATTTCAAAAAAATCAGAAGCATCTAAAAAAGATTTAATATTTACCTTGGTGACTGTCCTTCCAAGTGGTTGAAGATGAAAGGAATCACATCCAGTACATTGATAAATATAAGACAACTTTAATGGAGTGTTCTTCATTGCACTTGCAGATCTGCAATCAATTACTTCCACAAATCAGGCTAGTGAATCAATACAGTTGTTAATACATCACTTATGAGTTTATAATTTGATCATGTTAGTTGTATTAATTATCAATCTTAATAATTGAGAATTTGAGGAGAAATACTCACGTGTATATACGGACAAACACTCGTACATAGAAATCCATATTAACAGATAGCACTGGAACAATATAACGTTTGTAGCGGTTTGCATGGCTCTGCACAATAGTTTTTATATTACGTGATGAGGTGACGATACAATGAGATAACAGAACAATTAACTATGAGAGAAGGGCTAGTTTGACTATTTGAAAGCAGTGGTTTTCTATACATCCTTTAATCCAGTCGAAAAACTTATTTTGTCATTATTAATCAAAGTCAAAAACAACCATTTCTTTCTTGAAATCAACAAACAAATGAATGAATTTTTTTCTTTATTTGGTACTGCTCTGGGAATAATAAAAAGTATTTTCATTCCCCGTGAATTAAACCAGTAAAAATAATACAACTCCCTCAGTCAATAGTTGATACAGAATGAAATCATAAAAAAACAAGTATAGCAGGGCACAATATAGCTCCAAGGAAAGTCGTGCTTTGTGAACATGAACAGTTAGCTAGGATAAAAAATTACAAATATTAATATTAACCCAAAGTCATAAAAATCAACAGACCTCAATACATGCAAGAAGGATCCGCAATGCCATCTCATGGCAATATTTTCCTTTCATCGGATAAGCTCCATATCTAGTTCAACAAGCATTCAGTCAACCTACTTTTTTGAAGTTCGAAAGATTTGAAAATTTTTAAGTCAAAATCTTACTTGGAATAGCAAACCTCGCCATTGCCCCCACAGAGCACCGCCATATCTGTTGCTGTACACATCAATATTCCTCCATCAACAACTGATTGAACAGCAGAGTCAAGGAATACAGATGGTGAACCATAAGGATCGAGATCAACCTACAATACAATTCAAGGGGTTAAAGGAAGCAATAAATGATAAATATCACAACTTTATCCAGTTATCATGCAAACATTAAAATGAAAAGCTTTAGTACAAGAGATACATCAAATCATATACTGGAAAAATGTGTAAAGTCAAACATGTTAATACTAGTACTATGCAAAAGAGAGCACAATTACGCGCAACCTTGATTGAAGGAAAACTTCAGCATAAAGAAAGGCGAAACTAGACTTGTACATTAATAGTGTGATAGTGTAAGCACTTCATTAACAAAATTTTACTATATCCTTTTGGCTAAGTTCTTGGTCTACTGTCTACAATGAGCATTTTGGCCACACTTATCATCTTAGTTCAACATAACAATGCGTTGCAAATTAGGATGCATTGGCCTTTAGAAGACATACCACATCGAATTCTTTTGGATGGGTAAGCATGTAGACTCTAGCATCAACTAGTTCTGACTCCACCTTTGAACATGCGACTGAACCATTAAATTTAATATTTCTCCTGCAAGATTCAACCGATGCTGCAGAAGAAGGGAATATCAGCATTTTATCCTATATCCCATCATATTAACAGAAAATTGAAAAACATGTATCTTATTGAGCTTGTATCCACAAAAAACAAACTCTGGGTGTTATTCAGAAACTAGCAAGAACTTAGATTGTGTTGCAAGATTGTTGATTAGAAACATAGATGATGGAACTACCTTTATCATTATCAAGAGCCACGACTTTATCGATTCCATCTACTTCACGAGCATATCTTAAAGCTCTAAGACCAGAGGCCGACAGTGCCTGTTGAACAACAAGTGAAGAATGTTATCAATTGGTGAAAAAAATGAAACCAATAATATAGTTATTCCTATGGAGGAAAAAACACAAGTAACATGAACTTGATAGCAACCTCCAAAATTCGAGCACCCTTCAGACCTGGCAGGCCCTTTTCACCTTGGTTGGGGGTTAAGTTCTCCGAGATGCTGCAGGGTTCATCTTTAGATAGCTCTCCAGAGACATCATGTTTTCCATTAGAATTTTCATCGTATTCTGGGGCTTCTGGTTCAACTTCAACATCAATATGTGTATCTACAACCTCCTTGCCTTTAGTTTTTGTTTTCCTGGAAAGCACCCTAGCTTCGTGTTCTTGTGCACGTTTCGATATAAATGTCCTCAAAACCGCTAGAGACATGTCTCTATTATTAACCTGGCATCGTATTTCCAATCATAATGTATATTTCCAATAATGATGTCTGCTCAAACTAACTGAAGTGTAATACTAACTTGAAGAAAATATTTCCAATCATAATATCTGCTCCAGCAAACTTCAGTATAATACTAACTTAATTAGAAACGTTATTTATGCAAATAGAAAACCTTTGTTTCATTCAATTACTTGATGAGACAAACGAAATATGAACAAATCAACCACATATACAATCAAGTTCAATATAATAATAACAAGTCAACATAAACGCTCATAATGTCTGCTCAAACAAACATCAGTTTAATACTAACTTAACAAGACACCTTATTTATGCAAATAAAAAACCTTTCTTTCATTCATTACTTGATGAAATAAACGAAAGATGAACAAATCAACCACATATACAATCAAGTTCAATATAGTAATAACAACTAAACATGTATGGCTGACACAAATTAGGAAGAAAAATCAATAGAAACCTGGGCCTTGTTATAAAACACTTCATTTTTAACGTGCATCAGAATCTCAGCTTCCCCTTCTTTAATTATTTTGTAATCATTAACGTCAAACGAAGCCGACTCCTGGTGTCCATCAACAATCTTTTCATCCGAGCCGCCCATATCAGAAATCTCTTCACGGCGGCAAATGAAGGTGGGGCGGCGGCGGCAGGGGATGGCCAAAGTGAATAGGATACTGCTCCATGTTTAGCCAGGATAATTAATAAGACATCAAAATCGTAAAACATCAGATTGAAATAATAGAAGTGAAAGAAAGCCTACCTGCTAATACTGTGACTGCGCGGAGAAAGAGGCGATTTGGTATTTGAGGATTGAGGAAGGCGAGGGTTTTGAAGAGACTCTAGTCCAATAACTGCCCACTAATGTACTGTCCCTACTTTTACCACTTTCTTTTTTTTTTAGTTTTTCAAAGTATTATATTTCGAAAATTATTTATAACATGCTTATTGAATTGCTATTTGTAAGATGGAACGAATAGTTTAACAATTCTATCACTTTTTATTATGATTCGTAACTTATTTGCATATATCAAATATAACTATACTTTTTACAAAAATAAAATATTGTATTATATAAAATGAGTAAGTATAATATCAATGAATAAAGATAAAATGCCACAAACTTAACCGTTTGCGAAAATGTCTGTAAAATTAGAACTTTTAAATTTGAAATATTGTTTGAAGATAAATATTGTTAGAATTCTTCCTATGAAAATCGATGTTGTGCTAAAAAGAATATGAAATATAAAAATAACAAATTATATAACAATACTTATTTTTATTAGTTGTAAATAAATGTCTTATTGCATAATAATTAAGATAAAAATATTAATGAGCATAATAATTAAGATATTGATTCTTTAATTATCTTCATAACTTTCAAATTTCAGGTTGCATTGTGAAAATACAATGCAACAAGGGTAAATCGGCACTTATCCTACCGAGCGGTTTTGGTAGATATTTAAATGATATATATCCCATAAATTACGCAACTGCAATAAGGACAGATAAAATCGTCGTTTGTTTATTGTTGCATTGTATAGTCACGTATTTTGCATTAGACATATATGTAGTGTTGTAGTGTATAGTTACGCAATTTGCATTATATATATTATATTACCATTGATTTTGGTAGTTGGAGAAATTTACGGGATAACATAAGCTTCCAAAATATTTGGCAATCTCCCTAATTTCGAATTATAAGAATTTGGGAAACGCAATCGAAAATTACTCCACCACATGCAATACCGATTTACGTTATTTTCATTCCAATCAATCGTCTGATGCATTATGTATTTATTGATGCATTGCAGTCTGTACAAATTATAAATTGGATGTGAAAAAAATGATAATGCAATTTACATGTATATGTGAATGCAATTTATATGGATGTGTGGTGCAACATAATATTATTAAACAGTACAAAGATGACATAACATTGCAATTTACACGTATATGACAATGCAATCCACATATATATGTGGTGCAACGTAGAGAATGTAGCAACAATCAATTTTCCAATAATCTTTTGCGAACGATGAAAAGCTGTCATTGCCGCTCCCGCTCTCGCCCCCTCGAAACCTACGTCGTTCAAATCTCCAGCATTAAAATTGCTGCACTCCGCCGCCGGATCACGCCCGCATCGTGGAGAAGCATATCGGCAAGACACCCGCCGCGAAGCCAGAGGTGAAGCGGCGCTTCCACTGCTCCACCGCCCTCTCGTTCTTCCTCATCATCATCTTCATGGTCATTGTCATCCTCACCGAGTTGCCATCTTCCGCCTCACCCCACAGTCTTTCACCATCACATCGCGGCGGCGATGGATTTTGAGGGAATCATGAGTTGTTTGTGGGTTCAAGATTTGTGGTGGTGTTCTGAAAATATATTGAAAGAGAAGAGATGAGAGAGGAGAGGGGACGTGTGAGGTGAGGAGAGCTGAAGATTGAGATAAAATATGAAGATATGATTTTCTCTATCATGGTACAATTATATAAATATTCTTCTAATCATAATTATGTAATATTTTAGTCATTTAAAATTCGAAATTAAGCAGTTAATTATGTGTCACATGATCTCAATTATAGAATGTCAAGATTGCTTCCTATTTCCTAATGAAAAATTACTTTCTATATGATCCACATTCTATATATGTGTGTGTATATATATTATATCTTAAAAGTTTTGATAATTTAAATTAAACCTTAATAATTCAAATTTTTCTAAGATCATAATGGGTAATAAATTATTATAATAATTTTCAATTGAAAACTTAGGAGTTTAGGATAATAATACTTTGTAATATTTTTTCTAATTAGCTTCATGAAGAACATTGATATATGAAATAGGGGTGTGCATGGGTGACCCAACCGACCGACCTGGCCAAAATCCGGCCACCCGATCACCCGATCAGTCGAAGAACATCCTGGCCGAATCGGCCGAAAACAATGCTTAAAACCGGCCGAAAACCGACCAACTATTTTCGTCGATTTTCGGCCGAAACCAACCTACATGAACAAAATTACGGAACAAACAAACAATCCCGCAAATTAATATTCACCCGATCACCAAAAAATGTGAAAGAAATGAGCCATTGATTTTATCAACGCAGCAATGCAATATTAAATTTATACAAATTAAAGCATTGAATAACACAATTTCATTGAAAAATATAAATGCATTTACCTATATTGGGAAGTAGAAACCGAGAAGCAGGATAAGTGGGAGTTGGGATCTAGATATGTTGATGCTATATTTTTGCTTGAATCAGTGTGGGATGGGGGTGGCCGTCGGAGGAGTGTGAGGTGGGGGTGGTCGCCAGAGCCCGGAGGAACGTGGGGTGGGGGCGGTGCTGTGATATATGTGAAACTGAGTGTGAGGTAGGTGAATGCAGAATGTGTGTGAGGTGAGGTGAGCCCTGAGCGGCGTTTTTAATTTTTTAGGGTTTAGATACATGTAATAAGTCGGATCGGCCAGTTCGGTCAATAAAAATCCAAACCGCCACCCGACCGATAAAATCAGTTTTTGGCGAAAACTTAACTGAACCGGCCGACTGAACAAGATTATCCGGCCATCACCCGACCGATTTTCGGCCGATTTACTCGGTTTTGTCAGCCAGTTCGGATTTTGAACACCCCTAATATGAAATTTATTTTTTAATTCAATATGAGATGAATACGAGTATATTATTGAGTTTCAATAAGTGTTTAGGACATGAACAAACAACATTTTAAAACGAACACAATATGTATGTGACTTTTTGATCGTATTTGGGACAAGAATGAGTTAGACTAATAAAATTTTCAAACTAATTAGTAGGTATTCCGTATTCGAATGAAGTTAGTAGTTTAGAAAGAGACTAGATTGTAAATTGTCAATATTGATGTAGATAATTGGTAGATTAATTTTGAATTCCTAATATTTTTAATTAATTTGACGCTCGTTAATTTAAGGTGAATCAGATGGTTGAAACTTGTTCTACTATTTGATTATATAATTTTAATATTTTATGTTTTAAAAAATGAATTTGTTTCAATAAATGAAAAATAATATGGTGTGAAGAAGAATTAGAACTTGATTATTTGGACTATATTTATAGTTAAAAGATTTTTAGCCTTAAGACCATGTTTATCAATGACACTACACAACCTTCACAACCCAATCATCCAAATAAAATATTAATTTCTCTCTCTTCCACCTATACAACCCACAATATAACCCATTTCCACAACCTTCATACTTTATCCATGACACCAACTCTAAAATTTTTATCTTTTATTTTCATTTATCGTATATTATATATATACATTATAGATGAAAATTTGGATTCATGATTTGGGTAATGAAATAAAATTGAAATGTTGAGAAATATGTGAGAAAATAGATGAAAATTGGTTGTGCTTCAAAAAATATGAAGATGGTACTCTATATATAGAGAATTTAAAATCATGAATTTTCATATATTTTGTATATTTTTTTGATTAATATTATTTAAATTAATTAGTAAATATAAATTAAAACTAATATAATTGGGTTATCCAATAATATGGTGCCAAGTGGCACCATATTATTGGATAACCCATTAGGAAAGAAGGTTGGCTAGCCGAGCGTTATTTGTAGTGTCATGGGCATCTTTTCATTTTTGATTTTATTTTGTGACATGACTGCTTTGTTTTTTTGTGATGACACCCAAGACAATGTCATCAATAAACTTAGCTTAAGTTATAACTTAATGGCCTACTATGGAACCAAAAGGAATGTAAAGGCCCAAAAGTAATAAATAAGTTAAGAAATGTGGATTGTGGAATGCTTACAATATACCAATAAAAAGATCTTTTTAGAGCGTCCATGTTGGCTTAGTAATAGTGAGATTAATGTCCAATGTAATAAGTTTCGGATTTGAGTTATTCGTGACACGACTATGTAATTTAATTTTTATGTAATTCATTTTTTTAAATTTCTTTTTCTCATCCTACTCTCTACATGCATTCATAGTTGTAATGAGAAGATCGATCCATTAATCTATTCAATGATCTTGCTCTTAACCTGTTGAGTGATCTTGCTCTTGACCTGTTGAGTGTTTTTATTGAATGATTTTGTTATTAACTTGTTCACATTTAAGATAGAATAACATTCAATTCCCTAACAAGATATATGTCATAGTCCCTATGTCAAAGGTTTTAACTAAAAACACACATGGTGGGGGGCAAACACAGGAGGTAGGGGTAATATGGTCATAAAATACGGAAAGGACTATTATTGATCATTTTAATCATAAGGGTCATTATTTATCTTTCCTAAATGAAATGATTATATTTATTGACCCTTTTAACTAGCCATAAATCCTGAAAGGTACAGCCAATGTGGTGAAAGCTTTAAATAAAGAAATATCAAATTTATATTGTCGTACCAAAGGGATTCACTTAGGAGTGTGCAAACTCAAGCTAAACCTGCTAAATCGATTTGGAATGGTGGATTTGGTTGAGGGCAAAATCATTCCTCCTATTTTTCTTAATTTTTGATGGGATAATATCTTAATAATATTTATAAATTTATACATAATTTTCATAAATTTAAACATAAGTAGTACTAAGTAAAAAAAAAAAATGAGGTGAGGCTATTTTACATGTGGCTACGACACTATTCGGTTTTGGATCGATCCTTATATTGAAACGGTATGGATTGTGTAATTTTTAGGATCGGTAAAGTATCAAGTTCGTCCGGGTCAAAACTCACTCAAACCCGTTAGACCCGGAACTGACTCATATAAATAAAAAAGTATATTTTTAATTTCTAATAATATATATATATATATATATATATAGTATTCTTAACATTTTTGTATTTATTTTAATAAGAAATATACATGTAGTATATATAATATTTTTTACACTTATTTTTATTTGTATGCTTGTGGTTCAATTAATTAATTATTATGTCATGAATTAATTTTTAATTTATGTTTTTATTGATTTAATTTAGACATGTTCAATTATATAATTTTTTTTTCTAAAAATTATTAATGAACATTGGAAAAATAACATAATATGAAGAAAAAAAAAATCGGATTGGCCAAACCCAAAACGGACCCGGAGCCCGGGTTTGGGACTGTCGAGTGTTGATCCAAAGGTTTTCTTGGTTTGAACCGGCCAATGGTCGGTCCTAAGATTTTATCGATCTGAGTCTGTCAACCTTTTTAAAAAGTTCTAAATTTTTAATCCTAACAAGTTAGGTTCAGGTCGGATTGGATGCTCACCTCTAGATCCACTTCTTACATAGTATATATAACCATTGACAATATCATATACGTGCATAATAATACATTTATGGTTGCCTTCGTAGTTTTTTACTTTGATCGTGCAGCAGTTTCATATTTGAAACAAGCACTGTTTATTAATTCGTCTACTAATTTGTTAGTCATTTCATTTTATTTTATTTTTGCAATTATAATAAGCAGACCCCATTTCATTTTTTTGCAATTATAATAAACAGACCACTTCACTCAATATGCACAATTCAAATAATGATTAAAATTTGAGGTATAACTCTATTCAACATAGAATACACACAAAGTCATTATTTCAGGTCAAAGTAGTTTCATGATTTGGTGGACAGAATAGCATGAATGAGCAGCTGGACATACACAAGAAAAAAACACTTCCTCCGTTCCACTTCATTACACGCATTTGCTTTCGCTTTTGGTTTGGATATCAATATTTAGTTATAATAACTATTGAAAAAAAAATTTGTGTTTTAAAACTTGCTAAAAATAGAAATGTTTTATAATTGGGTAAGAGTAAGACTGTCCCAATAAAGAAAATATGTCTAATGAAATGGATAAATGGTATTATTTTTTACAAGCACATGATGTTCAGGCTTCAGAGATTAATGGTTAGAACCAAGTTTTGTAAGTAACATATAACACTTCCATCAAAATTCAGTGATAAACAACGTGAATCAAAGTATATATATCATACCATAAGGATGATTGAAGAGAACAAGATACCAAAATCATACTAACACAGGTTGATTCCAAGAAATTATCTTTCTCATCAGCTAAGTTCGAATTCAAACAAAAGAAAGAAAAAGTAAATGAGAAAGTTAAGTCAACAGAATCTTTAAACCAGAACAATCACCTCAATACTCAATAGGGTAAAGAAGTAGACTTATCACCATTATCCCTTCCATAATATCAATATGCAAAAATTATATATCCCTATTATTAAAAGCCTAGATTAACGGATTAAATACTTGAAAATGATTTCTTTTATCAGCTAATCATGAATATGGTTTGCTCAGCACGATTTTCAAATTATCCATATTAGCAACAAGCAAGGACTCAATTTGTTTTTGTTAGTAGTAATAGTAGTTATAAGAGATTATTTATACAAAAATATTACTCCATTTCTTCCATTATTTTTATCTCAAAATTTAAAAGACAGGAGGCAGTAATAATGATCTAACCCACATAATTAGACAAAATAACCATATATATAAATATATAAAATGGAATTAACAATATTAACAACCACATAATTAGACAAAAAAATAACCATAATAGATTAATAGAAGAGAAAGCAGCAGCAATTTATACCAATCTATACCTTAAACTAATCATCACAGCACAATTCATCACAAAAAAAATAGATCTAGAAACGAAACAATGCGATTGATGATACATATTGTAACGATTTCAAAGCGAAAAGCAAATGAAGAAGGAAGGAAGGAAAAGGGAGGATAGATCGGAATCCTTCGGTATGGGAGGAATAGGAAAGGAATTTTGCTGTCGGAGAAGAAGGAAGCCTTTCCCATCACTCCCAACCCGAACGCTTCCAAATACTCGTCTCTCCCTTTTTCATCTTCCCTTCCGCTGCCGCCGCTTCATCGGAGATCGAATCCTCCTACTTTATCTTGGAGGAGATATGTAATGTGAGGTGAGTTGAGATGATATCGTTAGATCAGTCGTTGACTCGTTGGGGGATATATATATATATATATATATATATATATATATATATATATGAGATAATTATAATGAAAATAAATGTGTAAACTAAAAATGAATTTGAATTATCCATATTTTTCATCGATATAATTGAACAATACCCTAATCAATAAATTTATTAAGAAAGAATAACAAATTTCCTATTTTTAGAGATAAAATATTTTAAATAAGATATATACTAAAATTATCTTTTAATTTGTACCATTGATCTAAATAATTTAACAGTCAAGATTTATTTTTAGTTAAAAACCAGTTTTATTTGATCTATTTACTATATATATATAGGGGCAGATTTAGGTAAAAAGTGACTTTTGAATATAAAATAGGAAATAATTATGTCCATCTATTGTATTAAATTTAACAGTCAAAATTTATTTTTAGTTAAGAACTAGTTTTATTTGATCTCTTTATTATATATATAGGGATAAATTTAGGTAAAAATTAGAAATAAAATAGGAAGTAATCCTGATCATCTATTGTATTAGATCTAATGGTGTAGATTCCTAAATTTTTAAAAAAAATAGTTACCAGACGTGTTGCATCCCAAATTTGCGATGCAAAAATGACTTTGTATATAAACTAATATATATGAAGTATAGGCCCATTTTAGTTGAATCTGCTGGATCCATTTAAATAACAAAGCCCATTGGCATTATTGCCCCATAGCTGGGATTAATACTCTTTCAATCGTATTTAAATGTGATCATAAAGTTCATTTGCATTTTAAAAATTTATTACTATATGATTAATTACAATTATCATCTTTCCCTTGAATTACTTTCATTTCACAACTCAATAAGATATACTTATCAAGCAAATAATTTTTTATTAGAACATTAATCATGAATTTTAAAATATCTTAGGAATTTAATCCTAATTAATATACACTAGATTAACTTATATTATTTTTATTTATCTAGGCTTATCTCCACTTATCCACGTTATAAACGGTCCCTAATTATTTAGGCATGAGTTACATTTACTAATATAAGTATAACAGTATTATATAATCTAGTATCAACTAGTTAAAATAATATTAAGAACATATTTATCATATTTTGTAGTACCTACATAAGATCAACACATCCTCATTACTCAAATCTATGTTTTATGATATGATTGTTGGTTCCACCTCACGTAACATGCTCAATGATTTTTCAGGTGCAATGTGTAAGAAGTTCGAGATGAGCATGGTGGGAGAACTCACATACTTCCTTGGACTTCAAGTTAAGCAAGGAAATGATGAAATCTTTCTTTCAAAGCAAGTATGCCAAAGAGATGATAAAACGTTTTAACCTAAAAGGAGCCAAACACATGAGGACCCCCATGGGATCTACTGACAAGTTGACAAAAGATGATGCTGGAGAAGATGTTGATCCAACACTCTACAGATCAATGATAGGAAATCTACTGTACCTAACATTTACACGTCCAGATCTAATGTTCAGTGTCTGTGTATGTGCCAGATACCAAGCTAAACCCAAGGTATCTCATCTTAAAGTTTTTAAGAGGTTTATCAGGTATGTTGCTGGAACATTAGATTTAGGTATCTTCTTTGCTAAAGATATAAACATGAGTTTGGTAGGATTTAGTGATTCTGATTGGGCTGGAGATGTAGATGACAGGAAGAGTACGAGTGGTGGCTGTTTCTATCTAGACAATAACATTGTGTCGTGGCATAGTCGTAAATAAAATTATATTTTTTTATCCACTGTTGAGTCTGAGTATGTTGTCGCAGCAAGCTGTTGCACACAATTATTGTGACTTAAACAAATGCTTAGTGATTATAGTATAGATAACAATGATCTTGTTGTGTACTGTGATAACATGAGTGCCATAAACATCTTAAAAAACCCAGTACAACATTCTAGAACGAAACATATTGATATAAAACACCATTTCATTAGAGATCTAGTGGAACAAGAGGTGCTTAAGCTTAACTATGTGAAAACTGAAAACCAAGTTGCTGATATTTTCATAAAACCTTGGATCATGAGAGGTTCGTATTTTTGCGAAAATCTCTTTGTCTTTGTCGTTATCACTAAAACATTTGTGATTATTTGTTACACCGTGCACACAACATTCTATCTTATTTGGTGTAACTGTTGTTGTTTAGCTTGTTGGTATAACATCTAGCTAACATGTTCCTCTTGCAGAAGCCTGATATTTTCTACTATATGTTATTATAATAGTGTGGTAAATAATCAAAGTAGTTTGGGGGGCACGACGTTCGCTGCGACGATGCTACCTTACAAAATGATTGCAACTGCTACTGCTTTCGAGGATGAAAGACTAGGGGCACGGCGTTCGCTGCGACGATGCACTCTACGTTAACTAGTCCTTGGATTCTTGTAGTTCTGCACTTATATCTTTATTTTTATAAACCAGGTCGATGTTGAGGGGATGTTGGCACAACAGAGCAAGTTAAACTATGTTTCTTTAAAAACCTTTTTTTTAAATGTTTTCCTCAACACACACGTCAGCAATTTGTGTTGGAAGTTGGTGCATGGTCTCTAAGGCACTTCGAATTTCGCTCGATCAAAGATAGTAGTGGGTTATGAATATCTTCATGTTTTGTTCTCTATGTTGGATAGGTGATGGGATAGTTATGAAACTCAACCACCACAATCCACTTCCCTCCTCAGATCACTTTTAGTCTACACTTCATATTTTTTGCTATCCTTCTTCACAAAAAGGGGAAGTTAGGTCAAAGATTTGGTGGCAGCAAAGGCTGATGTTGGTGATGATGAGGAGTGAATCTCTTGTTTTTAGGATGGTAATGATGAGGACTGTTTTAAGTGAATCTTTTTGCTTGTTTTTGGCATGAATGTTTACTGCTTGTGATGTTGTTCATTTTGTTGTCATGGTTGCTACATACTGTTGTCATGGTTGCTATATATATATGTATGTGTGTATGTTTGTCGTGTGTTGAAGTTCCTTGCAGGCATTAATGCAGGGGGAGCATACTCTGGAATCCTTAAATCGAGTTTTGTGAAGAAGACGCAAAAAAGGGGGAGTTTGTTAGGATTAGTTTTTATTAAGTGTTATATTCGCATGTTAACCTAACGCATGTGTTTTTGCTTTCTTCACAGGAATGCTGACTGGGACTCCAGCTCAGCATGACGTGGAATGGTGACACAACAACCAGCTCAGCAACCACGTGGGGTGCTGACTCAGATGTGATGGAGCAGCACACGTATAATAGAAGAAGAACAAGTCAAATGCAATTGAGGAATTCATGCCTAGTGGAATTCTGTTCCAAAAATCTAGGAGTCAACAAACTAACTAAAGTTGTTCTACAATTCAAGGCAGATATGCGGATACAATAACTGACTGCGAGAATAGTGGAAGACATGGGCTGACAGTTGCTATATATGTGGATTTAAGCCCAACTTAGCCCATGTAGTCTATCTATAAATACTAGAGTCATTCATTCAGTAGATAGACGTTTTTAATAGATACTTTTCATAGTTTTCATTCTGTACGGTTCTTAGTTCTCAAGAACGTACATTTATTAGTTTTGATAATAGTGTTGTGTTGTAGTCTAGTTAAACACTGTAACAACTCAACACTTGGTTTGGTACATATTTTTGGCCATAAAGCTTCCGTATAGGTTATTGATTTATAACCTACACAAAAAAATCTCGTGTCTTCTACATTAGCTTGCGCAAATTATTTAGAGTAGGCTGATACACTAACAGTTTCATTGGCATGTGAAGGGCAACTTAGCGTGCTTATAATTCACGTAATAATACCACATAATATTATACAAGCATGTGTGTTATTATAATTATTATTTTTTTATTATTTTAATTTTTTATTATTTCGTATCGAAAAAATGTTAAATTATATTTTAATTAATAAATTCTAGTTGGAAAGTGAGAATTAATAAATTTTTATCAAAAAATCAACATAACATATCACATCATTCGCGCGCATATTAACAGCCTTTGTCGCTAGACGGAGATCATTTTATCTATTATAAGGTAAAAATATAATAAGGTTGTATATGCTTGTTATAATGTGATTATTCAATAAGATAAGTCATAATAAGACTATGAAAGTGTATCTCAACTGATAAATATGTGTTGTACCAACACTTAACGCAACATCAAATTAAATGATTCACTGATAGATAACTATCTCCAGTTATGTTATGCAAACACCAACAAAAACACACTCACATGAAAGAAAAGACACACCAGATATATTTCTGCGTGGGTTCAATAAGATAACCCACGCGAGTCTCACGACTAAAAATATATTATGAAAAGAGTAAAAACAGTAGTTACAGATAGTAGAATCCCTCTAGCTATCCTATCAACTACTCTTATGAAAACCACAATCTCAAGAGCACAAGATTGCCAATGAGATTAGATACAATACAAGTAAGATAACTTGTAAAACTAAGAGATATTGAAAATTCTCTAAAAAGGTACAACCTTGCATCCACGTGAGTCTTCTGAATTTATAGAAGCCACCAGCTTCTTCTCCAAGGCAAAGCAGAACGTGGATGACTATAAGAGGTGGAGGTAGTTGGTAGCAGTAGTTGGTAGTTATTTGCCTGTGTTGTTGCGACATACGCGGAACATGAGGGTTGACCAGGTCAGCTTCAACAGACTCCTCCTTTTTCTCGCTGGTCAGCTTCAACAGATTTCCCTAGAAGAGTGACACTCCTTTTTCACCTTCTTTAAGCAACGTGCTATACAAAAAGAAAGGCAAAACAATTAATAGAGTTGGGATAACTCTATCTAGGGGTGTCAATCGGTAACCGGTTCTCGGGAAGAACCGGTACCGAACTGGTACCGGACCGGGAACCGGTTATCGAGTACCGATTATTCGGGAAAAATCCTGGTTCCCGGTTCTTACATTTTAAAGAATAACGGTACCCGGTTAACCGGTACCGAACCGGTACCGGACCGGGTACCGGTTTATTAAATTAAATATCTAAAAAATATATATTTTATATTTTATATTTATTTAAAAAATATTTTATATATTATAAAATGTTTACAAAATTAAATTTAATTATATTTATATTAAATTATTATTAGTTTAAATTAATATTTTTAAAATAAAATATAAAAAAATAAAAAAAAATTGAAAATCGGTACCTTAACCGGTAAACCGGTTAACCGGTACCGAACCGACCGGTAACCGGTTAACCGGTTAAATTTCCGGTTCCGGTACCGGTTCTTGAAATCCTCACTTTTTCGGTTCCGGTTAACCGATTAACCGGTTCCGGTTAACCGGAACCGTACCGATTGACACCCCTAACTCTATCAATCTCCCCCTTTTTGCTTTCTTCACAAAACTCACTCCATGCTGCTGCCATAAGCTCTGCAACACTGTCTTAGCAGCATCAAGTCTCCCCCTGAGTGAAAACGTCTCCTCCTTACATTCTGAACTCCCCTTGCATATAGCAAACTAAAAAACAAACAACGAGGACATAACTCCCCCTGCATATATGCACAACAAAACAGACCAACATAAACAATCCAGGCTAGCATACCAACACAGTTCATCAATCAGAAGCATATAATGCAGTCACAATAATGCACCAAACAGAAAAAAAAAGGAACATAATCTGCATAATCACCAAACAGAGAAACAGAAAATCATCCCCAGAGTATTTTTTTAAGAACAACATATTTGTTTAAGAACATCCCAAAAAAAAGTTAGCCCTCCAAATAGTTAGTCCTCTCAATCCTCACAATCTGCTTCCTCATCATCATCTGCCTCCTCCTCCTCCTCCTCCTCCTTATGTTCACTATGTGTTCCAGCAGCATCGCCGGCAGCATCAACATCGCCAGCATCATCAGCATCGCCAGCATCTCCAGCAACATCTGCATCGCTAGCAACATCTTCTCCCCCTTTTTGGGAAGAAAGCTGTGCGTGAGTCACAATTTCTTGCACTGCTGCTAGAAGCTTGTCAAGTAGATGGCATGAAACTGGAAGGATGGCAGGACGAGTCTCATCTGTAGAAGGGGGCGCGTTTGGATCTACCCAAGGGAGATCCTTCTGTTTCGAGTCGTAGAAGAGACTGTTGTTGATGTAGTAAACTGGAACAGTCTCCTTCTGTTTGCCTATTGGAATTCCCTGCTTCTGAAACATCCTGCACAATAGAGAAGGATATGGAAGGAAAGTTATTTGAGGACAAGTGGCCATAGATACCATCAAATCGAATATCACCCGTCCGAGATTGAAAGGGAGGTTGAGGACAATGCAGTATAGGAGGCAAGCATGAGGCTGGGTCACGACTGTGACATTGGTATCGTCGTGTTCTGGGTTCGCCACAGGCTCATCGGAAGGGGCCCGGTTGGGACCATCATTGACGGGCGTCGCCTCCTCTTTGACGGGCGTTGATTCTTCAACCATCGCCGGTTGAGAGTCACCAGTTACTATTATGGGGGAATAAACGGGAACCTCTTGTGCAGTGGATGGTTCGGCGGGGCTAGGGTTAGAGCTAGCCGCGGCAGTGGTTGCAGATGGTGTCACCGGTGGTGCGGTGGAGGATGTAGCACCGAATGTGGCCTGCATTTGCTTAAAAAAATCTGGGTTAGCCACAAAGAATTCCATCATCTTAACAAAATCGTTTGGAGAAGGTGCTGCCATTGATGGATGAAGGTTTTGGGAGACGGAGAGAATTGGAGCGGGAAATAAAGTCGATGAAAGTGAGAGAGAATTGGGGAAAGTATATGGAAGGAGATAAAAAATAATGATGAGTTGATGTGATGAAGACGTGGGGAAGTGGGAACGACGGTTTGGGGTTTTCTAGGAGAGAGGAAGTATTTGGAGACCCACGTGATGCAGCATGAGAGAAACTGATTAAGGAGAGAGAGAGTGTTATCAGTTATAGGAGTGTATTGTGCTAACAAAATAGTGGCATAAAAATAGGAAAGAGGTTAAAAAAAATATGAACTGCACACACTAGAAATAAGCACAATCGAAATAATTCAACCACTAAAATATTTTGAATTTAGGAGAGAGATGTCAGTTTTCGCAAGAAAATGCAAACAGAATCACCAGATAAATAGAGAGAAGTTACTCGCTTTTTCATTATTTCTTTACTGTAACTCTCATATTATCCCAACATCCTCGCAACATCCACTTAACTTATCAAAATATTTCATGCAAAGAAGTGCAGAATCACAAGAATTCAGAGATATTTTTGACATAGAGTGCATCGTCGTAGCGAGCGCCGTGCCCCTAGTCTCAACCTCCAAAAGCAGTCGCGATTACACCATTTTGTAAGGTAGCATCGTCGCAGCGAACGCCGTGCCCCCCAAACTACTTTGGTGATTGCCACACTGTATAAATAAGTATATATATATAGGCACACAATGCTAAGTTTCTGCAGAGGAACGTGTTGAGATAATAACCTGAGTTCACAGGGGACGATGTTATAGCAGCACTGGGGTAACACAAGAAACAGTTGCATCTTTAAAATGTTATCATATATGCTGATGCAACAAACAAACTCATACAGAGTTAGGCAAGAACACATAGACCAAGAGATTTTCGTAATTTGACGAACTTCTCATGATCCAAAGATTTTGTGAAAATATTAGCAATTTGATTTTCAGTTTTCACATATTCAAGCTTTAAGACGTCCTCCTCGACTAAATCCCTAATAAAGTGGTGCCTTATATCAATGTGCTTAGTCCTAGAGTGTTGAACATGATTTTTAGAAATGTTAATAGCACTGATGTTATCGCAATACACCACTATACTCTTACTCTCAACTCCATAATCATGCATCATTTGTTTAAACCACAAGAGCTGAGCACAACAACTACCTACAGCAACGTACTCGGATTCTGCCGTAGAGAGAGAGATAGATTTGTGTATTTGGTGAAAGCAATGCCTAGATCTGATGTTCCTGCAACATACCTGATGATCCGTTTCACGGCTTTGAGATGCGATACCTTGGGTTTTGCTTGGTACCTGGCACAAACACAAACACTATACATCAAATCAGGTCGAGTAGATGTAAGGTATAGGAGACTTCCTATCATTGACCGGTACAGTGTTGGATCAACATCCTCTCCAGCATCGTCCTTTGAGATCTTATCGCTCGACCCCATTGGAGTATGCATGGGTTTGCTCCCTTCCAGCTTGAATTTTTTAACCATGTCCTTTGCGTATTTGCTATGGGATATGAATATTCCATCTTTTCCTTGTTTGACCTGAAGCCCTAGGAAATATGCAAGTTCTCCAACCATGCTCATCTCAAACTTCTTCGCCATAGCACCTGCAAAATCATCAAGTAACTTTTGTGAGGTAGAGCCTACAATCATGTCATCAACATAAATTTGAGTAATGAGTAGTTTGGAGTTCTCCCGTTTTATGAATAATGTTCTGTCCACACGTCCGCGCACAACCCGTATGTGATTAAGAACCTTGTTAGGTGCTCATACCAAGCTCTCGGGGCTTGTTTGAGACCATACAAAGCCTTTTTCAGTTTAAACACATACTCGGGTTTGTGTGGATCTTCAAAACCTTTCGGTTGTTCAACATAGGCCTCTTCCTTTAGCTCTCCATTCAGAAATGCTGCTTTCACATCCATTTGGTACAGTCTGATGTTGAGATAACATGCTATTGCTAGAAGAAGCCGAATTGACTCTATTCTTGCAACATGGGCAAAAGTGTCATCAAAATCTATCCCCTCTACCTGAGTGTAACCTTGTGCGACTAGCCTTGCTTTGTTTCGCACGATTGTTCCATGCTCATCAGTTTTATTCTTGAAAATCCACTTTGTTCCTATAACATTCCTGTCAACAGGCTTAGGAACCAAGTTCCACACATCATTGTGAACAAACTGATTTAATTCCTCATGCATAGCATTTATCCAACACTCATCAGTTAATGCTTCTTTCACATTTTTAGGCTCTATTTTCGAAACAAAGCAACTTACCCCAAGAAGTGTAGCACACTTAGTAAACATGCAAACCATCTCTCTATAGTTGACAGGTGACTTACCTCTCGTGCGAACTCCATCTTGCACGTTACTTATGACTTGAGATATTGGATGATTTGCTCGTATTCTTCCAGGTGGTTCCCTTCTTTCACTTCCTCTATGGACTTCAGATTCTACATCCTCTTCTTCAAACTCTGGCTATTGAGGCTGTGTTTCCTGAGTTGTTGTCGCAACATCAGGGACATCGTCATGGTCTGCTCTTTCAAAATCCAGCTGTGTTTCTTCTGCATCTTCTGTTCCTGTAAATGTTGCTCCATCATCAAACACTACATTCATAGATTCTTGAATAGTGCGTAATTTCAGATTATAAACTCTATATGCAACACTATTTTGAGAGTATCCTACAAATATGCCTTTATTACTCTTTTCATCAAACTTAGTAAGATACTCCCTGTCATTTAGAATGTAGCACACACACCCAAAAACATGAAAGTGTTGAAGGTTAGGTTTTCTCCCTCTTAAGATCTCATATGGAGTTTTGAACATTCCGGGTCTGATGTTGACACGGTTGTTGATGTGACATGCAGTATTCACTGCCTCTGCCCAAAAATGTTTGGCGATTTTCTTTGCACTCAACATTACTCGCGCCATCTCAATCAGTGTTCGATTCTTTCGTTCTACCACCCCATTATGTTGAGGTGTCTTTGGAGCTGAGAACTTTTGGGAGATACCTTTCTTCTCACACAAAACAGCGAATTGCGCATTCTCGAATTCTCGTCCATGATCTGTTCTTATACGAGCAATTCTCACACCAAACATATTAGACACGCGGGCAAACAAGTTTTTGAAATTTTCAAATGACTCAGATTTTTCTCTAAGAAAGAAAGTCCAGGTATACCTTGAATAATCGTCAACAGTTACTAGAACATACCTTTTACCTCCAAGACTTTCGACCTCCATAGGTCCAACTAAGTCCATATGTACTAGCTCAAAGCAGCGTGTAGTACCAAAGTGTTGTTCTTGATGTTGAACAACAGGGTGTGAAGCATGCACTTGCTTTCCTTTTTGACAATCTTCATACATGATCTTATCCTTCTTGTTGAGTTTAGGTAGCCCGCGTACAGCTTCCATCTTCGTCAACCTGTCAAGATTACGAAAATTAGTATGACCTAATCGTTGATGCCACAACACAGTATCATCTACTTGTGCTTTGTAGCATCGTGTATCATCAGTCATATAGCAATTATCCTTTGACCGCTGCCCCTTCACAACACATATGTTTCTGTCATTGTACACTTCACATGCATCCTTAGTGAATCTGACCTGCAAGTTGTTATCACACAATTGACTTATACTAATTAAATTAGCCACAAGACCTTGAACATGCAAAATATTTTTTAAGGCAGGTAATCCCGATACATTAAGTACACCTTTACCAATGATTTTTCCTTTTGAACCACCTCCAAAGGAAACATTTCCTCCATCAAAAGAATCATAGTCCGAGAGACATGCTTTGTTGCCTGTCATGTGACGGGAACATCCACTGTCAAAGTACCATGAACCCGTGGTACTTGTCCGTATTGCAGTATACACCACAAGACAGTTTACCTTTTCTTTTCTTACCCAGACTTGTTTGGTTGCTTGGTTCACCTTTCTATGTCGTGCAGACTGTCGATAAACCGCATTAGCTCGCTCAACATCTTTTAACCGTTTAATACATAAAGGTTTAATATGACCCGGATTAAGACAGTAATGACAGATATATGTTCTACGTTTCTTACCTTTCCTTACCTTTTTCTTTTTGTCCTTACTGGATGGATCAGGTTGTTTCGGAACAAAAGTCGGCATAGCATATGGTTGGCTGCTCGATCCAGTTTGATAGCCAAGACCCTTAGTGTCGTACTATTGTTTGCCCAACATCTCTTGAAGCTTGTAGGTTCCTGTGTTCCATTTCTGAATGGTGAGCTCTGCATTTTGGAGTTCAGTTGCCGTTCTGTGTAGCTCCATTTCCTTTTGAGTTAGAGTAGCTTCGATCTTTGCTAACACATCTTTGAGTCGTGAGTTTTCACTCAAGGTTAATTCCAGGTGCGACGCCTGTTTCCTCCATTTCTGGAGTAGTTCGTCATACAGTTTCTGTAGCTCCTGGACTATCAACATGGTGTTGTCATCACATTCGTGACTAAGTTCCTCCTGGAGATCCTCTTTACCTGTTGAACAAACAAGAGCAGTAACATTTTCCAACAGTGAGTATGAATTGATGTTATACATGTTACCACTTAGCACAGGTGCGTCATCCTCTTCGATGTCGGACAGAGACTTCGTCCAAGGATCAAACCCCAAGGGATTATTACTTCTGCCATCTAGGATTGTCCCCAAACATGAGGTGTGCATCGCCACCGTCTTTTCTTGTGCTACTACAGATTGCTCACTTTCTTCATCCTCATCGCTTGATCGATCAAGATTGGAGAAGAATTCAGCTTCATCCTCACTCCATGACACCCAATATGATTTTCCACGTTTCCTCAGTGTGTTGGCGCACTCCCTTGCGAAATGTCCAAAGCCTTTGCACTCCCTGTACTGTACTTTGTTGAGGTCAAATTTCTCATGCCTGAATCCTTCACTGGAGAAGGATTTTCGAAAGTTCCTGGGTGGGGCAACTTCTCTTCCTTTGGGTGTTTGATACTCACCTTTTTGGGACTCCGTTTCCCTAGGTTTTGGAACATACTGGCCTTGATTCATCTTTCTTATCATAGAATTGAATTTGCGAGTTATCAGGGCAACGCCATCCCCTTCTTTGATTTCTTCCAAATCAAGTTCCTCCTCGTAGGTCACGTCCTTGATTTCCTTGATTCTGCTCTCACTTGATGATCCAGCAATTAATGCTATAGTTTTCTTTTTGCTTGCTGGTGCTCTCTCCTCCAGGTTCATCTCATATGTCTTTAGAGCATTCATGAGATCCATGAACTCTGTTGCAGCAACATTTTTAGATTCTTCGAAAGCAGTAACCTTCATGTCAAACCTTGAGGGTAGCGTTCTCAATGCTTTGGACACAAGTACCTTATTACTTAAGGGGTCCCCAAGATCTTGACACTCATTTGCAATGTCAAGTATCCTCTTTGTGTAGTCGCTAATATTCTCTTCCTCCTCCATTCGCATGTTTTCGAATTTAGAGGTAAGAATACGTAAGCGAGACTCCTTAATGCTGGTGTCGCCCTCACAATGCCTTTGAAGTATGTTCCAAGCATCTTTAGCACATGCAGAATTTTTGATGAGTTTAAAGATGTTGATATCAACACAAGAATAGATTGCGTTTAGTGCTCTGTCATCAAAAGTAGCAGCATCATTTTGCTCTCTCGTCCATCGCTCAGGTGGTATTATAGTAACATCTTCTTGAGCATCGGTGGTCTTGGGAGGAGACCAGCCAGTTTCAACGGACAACCAGGCTCTCCTATCAATTGACTTGATATGAGCCCGCATTCTGGTTTTCCAGTAGGAGTAGTTTGATCCATCGAGGACAGGTGGTCTGAGAGTTCCACTGTTGAGATCCATGTCAAACCTACAGTTGAGATACTAACCAGGACGTCACTCAATATGTCGAGTAGAGGCTCTGATACCACTTGAAAGTGTATCTCAACTGATAAATACGTGTTGTACCAACACTTAACGCAACAGCAAATTAAATGATTCACTGATAGATAACTATCTCCAGTTATGTTATGCAAACACCAACAAAAACACACTCACATGAAAGAAAAGACACACCAGATATATTTCTGCGTGAGTTCAATAAGATAACCCACGCGAGTCTCACGACTAAAAATATATTATGAAAAGAGTAAAAACAGTAGTTACAGATAGTAGAATCCCTCTAGCTATCCTATCAACTACTCTTATGAAAACCACAATCTCAAGAGCACAAGATTGCCAATGAGATTAGATACAATACAAGTAAGACAACTTGTAAAACTAAGAGATATTGAAAATTCTCTAAAAAGGTACAACCTTTCATCTACGTGAGTCTTCTGAATTTATAGAAGCCACCAGCTTCTTCTCCAAGGCAAAGCAGAACGTGGATGACTATAGGAGGTGGAGGTAGTTGGTAGCAGTAGTTGGTAGTTATTTGCCTGTGCTGTTGTGACATACGCGGAACATGAGGGTTGACCAGGTCAGCTTCAACAGACTCCTCCTTTTTCTCGCTGGTCAGCTTCAACAGATTTCCCTAGAAGAGTGGCACTCCTTTTTCACCTTCTTTAAGCAACGTGCTATACAAAAAGAAAGGCAAAACAATTAATAGAGTTGGGATAACTCTATCAGACTAGATAGATATAGATTAATCTCGTATTTACTAATTATGATTATACTCATGTGATATTTCAAATTCCATGATTAAACATACTATAAGAGATTATTTGTTTAATAAGTATTTCATCTGATAAGATTAAACTAATCTCAAACATGTTGATAATTTTAATCAATCCTATCTTATAAACACTCCATCTATATATATATTAAAACAAAGTTTTCAATTGAATATCAATTTCAATGACAATTGTGTAATTATATGCAAATTAATGCCTCATTACATAAATGTAAATTAAATGATTTAAGTTACTAATAAATAATGATTAAAGCTTCCAAATTATTGGCAAATGAAAGTAATAAAAGTAACTATTCGATTTTTTTTATAACTATACTTTTTAATTTTTAATTTATTTGTATGTAAAAACATGTAAAATATACATCATAAAGTAAATATTGTGATGAAAATTATAATTAGATATATTGTTAGGTATGAGCCCATATCGGTTGGTGTATGGGAAGGCGTGCCATCTCCCCGTCGAGATCGAGCACAAAGCTCTTTGGGCGATTAAGTCCGCGAATATGGAACTACGAAAGGCGGAAGAGGAACGGCTTCTTGAGATGTCGGAGCTTGATGAGCTAAGGAATGAGGCATATGAGAACGCCAAGATTTACAAGGAGAAGGTGAAGATCATCCACAACCGAAACATTTTAAGGAAGACCCTCGAAGCGGGAATGAAGGTTCCTTTGTTCAATTCCCGGCTTCGACTATTTCCGGGCAAGCTCAAGTCACGTTGGAGCGGGCCGTTTGAAATCACAGAAGTATTTCCGTACGGAGTAGTTAAGATTCTAAATCCTCGCACGAAGGAGAAGTTTCAGGTCAATGGACAGAGGGTGAAGCCATATCTAGAAGATGAGCTACAAAGAAGGCCAATCGAGACTAGTTCTCGATGACATGGTTCAAGAATGAAGAAGGAATGTCGAGCTCGAGACAATAAACAAGCGCTTCGTGGGAGGCAACCCACGCGAACAATTTTTCGCCTTTGTTTTCATTAGTTCTATTTCCATTTGTTGCGTTTTGTTTTGTTCCACTTTTTCTATAACTGAAATTAAAACTTGGGCGTGTTGTGCAGGTACCAGCGCCCGCGTGGCTCGAGCGGGCGCTGGGCTAGGAGGACAGAAGTTGAGGTCCAACGGGCGCTGAATGGGTCGCACTGGGAGGACAGAAGCTGGGTTCCAGCGGGCGCTGGACACCCGCGGCTAGCGAGACAGAATACGCGCCCCAGCGGGCCTTGGGATCTCAGCCAGCGTTGGGTGCGCGATTCTGCACTATTAACCTCACGCACACACACAAATTACCACTCCCAATCTCTTTCTTCTTCTTCCTTTTCTTCCCCAAACATAAACCCTACCATATCCATTCCCAATTCCTCCATTCTTCTCCACTCATCCTCTAATTAAACTCCAAATTTCTTCCACCCACCATCTCCATTCCCTATTTCTCCATTCATCTCCCAATTCTTCCACCAAAATTCCCCAATTTCAATTTCTCACTTCCACCACTCAAACCCTTTTCTTTCTACCACATTCTCCATTTTCCCACCAATTTCGGTTGTTATGGGTCGAGGAAAGCAAAAGAGGTCGGAACTTCAACTAAGGGATACCGAAGAGGAAGAGGAGCAACACGAAGAAGAAACACGGGTCAACATGCAACGGCGCCAATTTTGTTCGATCTTAAACGTGTGTTAAACTGTAGTATGCGGCGTTGTTAAGTCCAGACCCACTGTCCTATAAAAGGAATCAGTATCGGGCACGAGGAATGTTTCCAGCCAATATACTTCCAGTTATTATATTAAAGTTGACCCGAATATCGTATCTCAACGGAAAGCTAAACAGGGCTATCAATTAATAATATTAGGTGACACGAATTGAAACACTTCTAAACACGCTATCAGATTTGGTAAGGTTTATCTAATCTAATTCAGCTATTAAACGAGGTAATAAAATCAAGAGATTAAAGCCTAAGGTTTAGACGTTCATTTGTTCAACAATTAATTCCACGTCCAATTATGAATTTGTATCCAATTAAGATTCCCAAAAGCTTTTTTAACACCCAACTTACGTGTTTGATTATTAAACGGTGATCCTAACTCGCGTATATGAATCACACAAGAGGGAATTCCACAATTGCAATAACAAATCCCAATTCTCACGTTTCCGATTAGAAAGGGGTTGATTAATTCTAGATCCAACACAAGAATAATCTCTCAATTAAATCTAGTGTTTAGGGCGAATCAAATGGTGATCAAGCATCCAATTCAATTTAGGCACGAGAATTAATCACAAGCATGTACGGATATGGAATCGATCGAAGAATTAAAATATCTAAACCCTAGATGGAATTTAGCTACTCATGGAAATAAGAGAGAAATCAAGAGATGAATCCATAAAATAGATACTTACTAAATTAAACTCAATCTCCGAATGCAAATCAACACTTCAATCCGCAAGGAAATTGGATCTCTAAACTAAGCAAAAAAAACAATAAGTTGCGTTCTCTTTGAAATAAAATGAAAGTGTCTCTTTAATAACTGAAAAAATCCCTATTTTAAGCCACTACGCCCGTCATTAACCCATGCGCAGCGGTGGCTGGGGTGCCAGCGCGCGCTGCGCGCTTGTCTCTGTCCGATCAGTCACGCCGGGCCAGCGGTCGCTGGAGGTCCACCGCGCGCTGGACCGGCTTTCTGTCCAAGCCATTTTGCCGCGCCCAGCGCTGGCTGGGGGCCAGCGCCCGCTGGGCGCGGTCTTATGCCCAATTCCACTTTGCCACCCCAGCGGGCGTGGCATGCCCAGCGCCCGCGGGGTGGCCTTGATTGCCCGTGGCTCGCTCGGCTCGTCTCCCGCAGCTCTGGCTCGACCCCGGTTCACCTGAAACGCTCCCTCGGACCATTCGCACTCCTTTGGCACTCCATTTGAGCACGATTCCACCACCTACATCAAATTCATAATCGAAAACAACCCGACATAAAAACACACAAAAACAAGAAATAAAATAACCGAAAAGACACGACTCGAGACACGAAACACGACTAAATCAACGACAAAAATATAACAAACATATATGATATAAAAAAATAATTTCATATGAACAAGTTACTATCATTTTAAATATCGAATAACTATATATATATATATATATATATAATTAAGTTCATGAGAAAGAATTTATCCATTAATGATTAATCTATAATCAATAATATATGCATAGTGGATTTTAAAGAAATCAAAATCGTTGGAATCGAATTGTAATTGGATCATAATCGATAATTCTAAAACCATAATTGTAATAGTCGATTAAAATCATTTCTCACACCATAATATATATATATATACACACACATACATACAATTAATATATTTGTACATATACAAGATTTATACAATATATATGTGATTATTACATTTGTTCTTATATCATTAGTGATTATTTTTATTATAATTATATTATTCATTTAAAAATTTTATGAAGTAAATTAAATTAATATCATTTTTTAAATAGTTTTAAAATAATCTTGTATGAGAATTATACAAAAAATATAATATAGTTTCATTTTCTCATTAGTAGCACTATAGTTTTTAAAATAATATATTTGTTTAAATAATATTTATATTCTCTTTATCAATGAAGACTATAAAAAATTGAGACTTAATTTTTAAAAATATTTTTTTTCTATTTGAGAATGTAATTGACGGTCCAATAAGAAAACATGACACACTTTTAACCAAATTGGACATGTAGAGTAATATTTTTATTACCCAAATTATAGGTTACATGTTTTCACTAAATATTAAGTCTTCAATTCTGTATAAATGATTATTTTTTTCTAATTTTATTCTTTATTTGTTTTTGTCGAGACCAAATATATATGAATTGCTTTAAGAAAAAATATGTTCATTGTCGGATTGTAAAATTGTCGTTAATCTTGATATTTTAATTCCATAAATTTGAATTATCCGTTTTAACCGTAAAATAGTTTATATGTCATCTCACTCTTTTTTGCATGTAAATACATTTAAATTTATCAGTCATTGGAATACTGGAAAAAATGGCGAAATTATTAAAAATGATGAATTGTTAATCGAAAATAAGGAATTTATAAATAAAATATGTTATCAATTTTATCTATTATATATATTTTATAAATCAAACAGACCGTAATGTACCACATATGTTCTTACTCTATAAAAAAGATTCTTATATGAAATTAAAATGAGAAAATACCTTAACCATATATTTGGATTAATCTATTAACTTGATGTTAGATTAAATATGATAAATTAATTAGCATGAAACCTAATAAATCAATTATATTCTTTTTCTTGCATGTTTATATTTGGTGCATAATAAATTATTTATATTTAGTTGTAACCATTGTGCTCCACTAAAAATGTGAAACAATGTTACTCTTTTTTTAACTTGAATTTGTATCGACCGTTATACGAGAAGTATATAATTGTGTGTCTTAAATAATTATATCAAAATTAATTATATTACTTTTAACTCTTTTCGTATATCACACGGGTACACAAACTAGTTAATCTATAAAATAAGGGACTAGTAAAATTTAAATTTTAAAATTTTACTTCTTTGTATTTTCATAATTTAATCTTTCCTCATTTTCATGTTAAATAAGATATAATAATATAGGTCCAGAACCTAGTAACATAGTGTATAATTATACCTCCAAAACTCCCGTTCATGACACTACAAAAAAAAGCGCCATTGGCGATGGAAAAATCCATCTTTAGCATAAAAAATCCGTCGTCTCGGGAGGCTAGCGACTGACTAACGACGAATTTTTTCCGTCTGTATTTCGTTCATCGTTAGCCCATCGGACGACGGAAAAGTTAGTCCGTCATTAGCTAACGACGGACTAACGATAGATTTTATCCGTAGTTAAGGACGACGGACTGTAATCCGTCGTTAGGTTCTCCCGGTGGCCGTTGACGGTGCCGGAAACCTCACGACGGAATATATCCGTCGTTAGGGGCAACAGACTTGAATCCGTCGTTAGGTGTCGTTGACCGTTGACCTAACGACGGATTCCAGTCCGTCGTTAGCTGATTTTTTTTTTAATTTTAATAATTTATTTTATTTTTTTATTATCCATTACCTAAAACCTGTTACAACAAACTATACAAATATAATCGAACATTGAACAATAATTTAAAATTGAACCAATCGAATGAAATTCATAATGAATGCGGATTTCATATAATCAACAAATAATATAATGTATCAGTAGCATCCCACGACAAACCATATAATAAAAAAATAGTATAGTGTATCAGTAGCATCTACGAATCATAATCAGGAGGAAAATGGAGAGGGGCATCAAACGGGGGAGGTTGATAAGAGGGAAAGGATGGTGCACTACCTCCTCCCTGCTGCTGAGACATCCACCGCATCACCTCGGCGTACTGAGTCTGCATGAGCGCCATCTGCTAAGCCAATCTCTGCTGCTCAGCAAGGTACTCACGGCGCTCGCGATCCTACTCCTCGACTCGGTGCCGCAGATCCTCAACTCGGTGCCGCAGCTCCTCAACCTCGTCTCTGGATGCTCGTGATGTGGACGACGATCTCCCAAATCTGGATGCTCTTAAGGCCTTTGCGGCGCCTCCCGTGCCGAACATCCTCTTCTTCTTGTCCGGGCCGCCAAGAACCTCCAGATACAGCTCGTTTATGTCGACTGCATCGTGGTCCCACTCGGGTAGCTGGGCCCGTTCCTCGTCAGCACGATGAAACACCTCAGTCTGCATGTAAACGAGAAATGAACATTTGTTAGTATACATATTATAAATGTTGAAAATATAGTATACATATATAATCTTTTGAAATTAAAACTTACCACTATCGCCTCAGATTTCGAATCGGTGTATGTCCCGTCCGCGTATCGATGCTCATCGAGGAAGGAGTCGAACATACAATCAATCGGAGCTACTCCTATCTCACGACCCTATGCATCAAATCACAATGGAGTTGTGTCATTGAAACATGTGTATATGAATTAAAATTGTACCACATAATTATAATTATTATTTAAAGTATATTATTACCTTTTCCTCAGCTCGTTGCATGACCGACTTGGACCCTCCCCTATGCTTGATAGGACCAGTACCCGGTCCCTGAGGCTCAGACATCCGGTTGCGCCTCGCTGCCTGGGATTTGGCAACAACATCATCCCGGGACCAGTAAGCGAGCCAACCCATCCACACATCATCAGTCCACCACCCAGGCTTCCCACCTTTGAGTGGTGGATCATTCCCCCTCCTCTTTATCCCGCAAATATAATCCTTATATCTCTCCCGAATCTTATCATACCACAGCTCTCGAATCTTGGCATCGAGTGCCGGTTCCCAAGTAAATTTTTTCTAGCATTGAAAACGTATGTTAGAAATTGTAGTTATAAGTTATAATTAAGAATGAATTTGAAAGTTTTAGTAAATTTTCGAACCTTAAACTCCTCCCAATATCGTTGTCTCACGTCCTCAGGCGTGAGCTTCCAACTGTATCCAGTCGGGTTGGGAACTATCTTAAATAGTTCTCAAATGTAATCTGCCAGGTCGGCATGCGGGTAAAATCCCCTACATAAGTAATTTTAGATTGATTTATGTTATAATTTTGAATAACTAATTAAATAATTTTCAAAATTGAAGATGTGATTGCATTTACGTACCCCAGCTCACTCACGGATAGAACAAAGTCACCTGTGGGTCTATGCTCTCCCTGACCATCAGTGTCAGAGCCAGAAGATGGACGGGTGATGTGTATGCCACCAATATGGTGGCTCAGACCGATCCCAGACTCATATCCAGACGATGAGCCTGGGGAACTACCCCTACCAATGGATAGAGGAGATCGTCGTAAACCCCTACCACGAGGAGTACCCACATCATCTCGTGGAGAACCTCGGCGACTCGAAGACATCTATTATGTTGAAAATAAATAAATAAATAAGATTCATGATAGACAAATAACGTATACGTAGAAGGTTTATATTGAACATATAACAAGTTGCATTTATAATTAATAATTTGAAATTCGAATGTAGGAAGTTTTCTACACAAAGTATTAATCTTCGTCCTCTTCATCATTCTCATTTTCATCTTCCCCATCCTCATCTACATAGTCATCCTCCTCATCTTCATCTTCTTCTTCGTCATCTGAAGCTTCATCCTCTTCATATTCATCATCCTCGTCATCTTCTTCTTCTGTTTCGAGGACATTATCAGAGTCTTGTTGGTCATCATCATCTTCAATTTCTACATGTTCACCGTCTCGGTGAACTGATGTAATATCATCTACATCTACAGTAGTTACCACATGAGCGTCATCATTCTCCTGAAACGGTGACTCCAACGTAGACACATCCGCTCGAGACTCATCGATAGTGGCCCTTGCCTTTATAGAACAAGCTTCCCACCATTCTCTACAGCGTTGGTTCATACTCGGATATGAACAGTAATACACTTGTGTAGTTTGAATGGCTAATACAAATGGTTCATATTTTCTAAGTCTGCGCGTATGATTTACAGACACTAATTTGAATTGAGTATCAACCCTTGGACCAGCCGGAGAGGTGTCGAACCAGTCACACTTGAACAGAACGAACTTTTTATTGTATAATCCTAGGTATGTGAGCTCGCACACTTCGACTAATTTTCCATTAAATATGTCTAACTCGGGTCCCCATAGTTACCCATTTTTATGCACACACCACTACTCATAGTTGCTTTGTGAGTTCCATGTGATATCGTGTGAAATTTGTAACCATTCACCAAATAACCATGATATGATGTAATCATTGGTGAAGGTCCACTTGTAATGTCCCACATAACAGGATCAGTTACACAATTTTGTACCTACATCACACACAAGTTTATACTTATCAAGTTATGAAGTTGTATGTCCCTTATATATTACTTAATTAAATAATTTCAAGTAGTTTAGTGAAAATTTGACTCACATAGGAGCAAAACCATTCAGAAAATTGATCTGTAGATATTTTCTTGTCAATGTCCATGTCAGTTATCCATGGATTTGAGTGTCTGAGATGTGATTCGTATTCCCTTCATACAAAAGTACATATTAGTTGATAAAAACCACACATTGCATTAAATAGTCGTATTTGATTTGTAAAAGATTACTTGATATATGGATCGATCTCCATGCAATTATGGAGTACATATAGATGAGCAGCTCTGTATTCCCTTGGATCCAACGATCTTTTCGTTGTCTTTCCAAAACCAGTTCCAGCAAGTTAGAATACAGAAGGCAAGTCTGTTTGATCTTCTACCCCACTAGTAGAACATCCTCCAACGTAGTTGCGAGGCACCTCTCTATGTTTTGTACTGACATGATCCTCAAAATAATAGGAACAGAAAGCTGTGGCTTCCTCCACCAAGTATGCATTACATATCGATCCCTCAACGCTTGCTTTGTTCTTGACATTATTTTTCAGTTTTCTTAAATATCTGTATTGAAATGATTCATTTAGAAAGCATAAAACAATATTGAATCATTTAGAAAGCATTAAACAAAATTGATTGAGTTTGAAGTACCTCTCAAATGGGTATATCCATCGATATTGGACTGGTCCTCCATCTCTTGCCTCGTCAGCTAGATGGATAGGCAAATGTTCCATTGAATCGAAGAAGCTTGGTGGAAATATGCGTTCAAGCTTACACAAAATCAATAGGATGTTACTGTTAAGTGTCTCCATGTCCTCACTCTTTATGTTTCGTGATGTCAAATCATGAAAGAATAGACACAACTCAGTTATGGACTTCCAAACAGCTTGTGGGAGTAGTTCTCGAAATGCAATGGGTAGTATGCGCTGCATGAAAACACGACAGTCGTGGCTCTTCATCCCAAACATCTTAAGTTTACTCATGTCTACACATCTACCCATATTTGAGATGTAACCGTCAGGAAACTTAAGGGCTTTCACCCACTCACACAAGACTTTTCTCTCCTTTTTGTCAAGTGTATAGCATGCCTTAGGATATTTATTTGCATACTGGTCATGCATCAACTCTGGTCTATGACAATAGAGGTTGAGTTCCTGCCTAGACTTTGCCGTGTCTTTTGTCTTGCCTTGGACATTCATAACAGTATTGAAAATGTTGTCAAACACATTCTTTTCAATATGCATAACATCTAAACTGTGTCGAATGAGCAGAGAACTCCAATACGGAAGGTCCCAAAAGATGCTCTTTTTCCGCCATCCAGTGGTAACTTGTCTTAAAATGCGCTTGTTATTATCATCATAATCTTCGGTTACCTTTACTAGTCTCAAATCTTCAATTTGATAAAGTATCTCTTCCCCTGATTTCCTCTCCGGAGGATCATCTGCAACAATCTTATTTTTTCTAAAGGTCCTCCTATTCCTCCTGAACGGGTGATCGTAAGGTAGGAACTTGCGATGTGTATCAAACCATGAGTGCTTCCGGCTATGTGTTAAGGATAATGCTTCTGTTTGTTCCATGCATCGAGGACAAGCTAATCTTCCAGCTGTACTCCAACCAGACAACATCGAGTACGCTGGAAAATCACTAATGGTCCACATCAATGCTGTGTGCATCTGAAAGTTTTGTTTTCTTGAAACGTCATAAGTATGGGCACCTACTGTCCACAATTGATTGAGTTCAGATATAAGTGGTTGTAGGTACACATCTATCTTATCTTTTGGATTTCTTGGACCAGGAACAAGCACTGTGAGAAACATGTGTTGTTCTTTCATGCACAACCACAGAGGTAAGTTGTAAGAAGTAAGGATAACAGGCCAGGATGAGTACTGTTGTCCCGATTGACCGTATGGTTGAAAACCATCTGTTGACAGTCCTAATCGTATATTCTGTGGCTCCGCTGCAAAACCCGGGTAAGTCACATTAAAGTGCTTCCACGCCGGAGAATCTGAAGGATGGCGCATAACACCATCATCAGCTGAGGTTGAATGCCAGATCATGTCGCCGGCTGTAGCTTTAGATGCATACAACCTTTGTAAACGAGGCGTTAAAGGGAAGTAGTGCATCTTCTTAAAGGACACTTGTTTACGTCCCCGACTCCTATCTTTGTATCGTCTTTCATTGCAAAATTTGCAATTCACAAGATGGGAATCCCCCTCCCAATAGATGATGCAATGATTCCTACACGAATCTATCTTTTCTACAGGTAAACCCATTGCCCGTAGCAATTTCTGTGTGCTGTAGTAATTCATGGGCACTTTGTGGTGATCTGGGAATGCCTTAATCAATAACACACACATCTCGTTGAAATACTTTTGTGGCAACCCAGAACGGGTCTTCAAAGTCATCAGACGAGCCACAAAAGACAACTGAGTGTGGTTCTTACACCCAGGGTATAACTCTTGATCGGCAGCGTCCAACAACTCGTACAACAACTTTGCTGTAGCGTTTGGATCTTCCTCTATGTCTGGGTTGTTAAAATTGGGACCCCCGAGATCATGAACCATCGCGTGGTATGTCCCGTATTCTTCTTGGGGTTCTACATCTACGTCGATCCGTGTTTCTTGAGCATATGAAGGTATTTCATTTTCACCATGAAACCTCTAAATCTCGTAACCTCGTGTGAAACCCTTTTTAGCGAGATGAAGCTGTACAACATCTGTACTTCTAAAGTATATATTCTTACACTTCACACACGGACACTTGATTTTTTCTCCATCCATTAACTGAGGCTGACTACTTGCAAATCTTAAGAACTCCTCAAGCCCAGCAAGGAAGTGTGGATTAAATCCCCCATTCAGAAGTAAACGCAGATACATCCAATCTCGACTCATTTCCCTGATTAATATTAATAAGTATTCACATAGTAAAATAAAGATTCATTAGTTACGGAGAGGGCGAGACTATATTAGTGGTCTATTAAATTAGACATTTAAATGAAGATTGCACATGTGTAAACATATACTCACTTAGGAAAGTGTTAAATGAGAGTTGAATTATTTGAAGTTAAATAGAGGGAGAGAATTATAAGTTGATTTGCAGTAGAATAGAGGACGAAAATAGAGGACGAGAATTATGAAAATTATGGTCCCAGGTTGAGAATTATGGTTTGCCGGCGAATATTATAAGTTGATTTGCAGTTGATTGCATTTGGTTATTTTTGGTCATTTAATTTGGTCATTTTTGGTGATTTGCAGTTGATTGCATCCAAATTAATAACTCATATCACTAAAACTAATCAAAACAGCCAGCTGACATAATCATGAAAACATCCCAACATACATTTCATGAGCAAAACATTCGAACATAATAATTAAAATATCACAACACATGCATCTCATCAAACCACCACAACATAATATTACACATATTGGGAGAAGATCCTTAAGACGTAATCAAAATCTATCCCGAAGGGAGAAGATCCTTAAGAAATTAATTACGTCTATCCCAATGTCATAAATCCCCCATTTCGTTATACTATATTACCAAAATTAAGAAATTAGAAACAATCAACTAAACTAATTAACCTACATTATATGTTTGTGTCAATTAAAACAATAATTTAAATTAAACAATAAATTCAATTTATAACTCATTAAGAAATTAAACAGACTTAGAGAAAATATGAACAAAGTATTCGATTAGTAAATGCAATAACAATTATTAATCTAAATTAGTCTAAATTATTTGGGTGTAAATTAGTATAATTAACCTACACAATTAAATTAATCTAACTAACATGATTAATCAAATTAAATACAAAAATTAACTAATTCATTATAAATGCTAAATAATCTAAAAATTACCTAATTAATTACATATAATTAACCTAAGTAATTAAATAAGTACATTATTATAATTTAATTACCTTTCACCGAAGTAGGGAGCGCCGGAGCGGCAGAAAGCGGCTCGGAAAGGCTGAGAGAGGAGTCGGGTAGCGACAGACGTAATTAAATAAACCCTAATTAAACAATTTAAACATATAATTAAACTAACGCTCAATTAACAAACTAATACTAATTAACAATTTAAACTAAGATATAATAATTTACATCAAGTAGACAAATTAGTCAATTATCCTTAAAACTAACACTAACTAAACTAATTAATTTATTATGGATTAATTACAACAATTAGAAAAAAAATTCAAATTAGTGAATTAACTAAAGTAATTAACACTAATTTGTTAAGGATTAATTAATTAATTGTCCTTAACCCTAAGTAATTTAGAAAATAATTTATTCAATTATTCAATTAACTAAACTATAAACTAATTTATTCATTTAAACAAATTAAAATTAATTAATAAAAAATTAGGTTTAACAAATTAATCAATTATCCTAATAAACTCTACTAACAAGTAATAAATCAACAAATTTAATAATTAAATATAATTCAACTAATTAAATCAATTTATATCAAATTAACAAATTAAATATATATATTAACAAATTAAATAATTAAACCTTAAGTAAATAGCATAAATAAAATACCCTAACAATATCCTAATTAACATAATTCAACCTACTATAATTAATAAAATACCCTAATTAATTCAACTTAATTAGTTAATTATGTATAATTATCAAATAACCTAATTAAAAATACCCTAATTAATTAGTTATAGGTCTAGCATTACACAATTACAAATTGTCTAACACACTTAACACAATTAACAATTACACAATTTAATTGTCAAACACAATTAACAATTACACAATTTAATTGTCAAACACAATTAACAATTACAAATAATCAAATTAACAATTATAATTACACAATTAATTATCAATTACACAATTAACAATTTAATTAAAAATTCTCTAACAAATGATCTAACACAATTATACAATTAACAATTTAATTAAACAAAATTTACATACAAATTAACAATAATTATAAAAAATAATTAAAAAAATTGGAATTCCTTACCTGAAGAGGGCAGCGACGGGGAGGGCTTCGGGCGGCGTCGGCAGCGGCGGCAGCCGGAGCAGCGCGGGGGAGGGGCGGCAGCCGCGCAGGCGCGGAGGAGGAGCTTCAAACAATTGCAAAATTTTAAAAAAAAGATAGAAATAGAAAGAGGGGAAGGAAAATGGAGGGATTGAACTTATATTTAATTAGATGTTAAATTTATGAAAAATGTGTATTTAATAAAGTCTAATACTTCCAACTAATAATTATTTAAATTATTATATTACTTTGTTAAGATTTTAATTCCCATCATAGTTCATTTATTTTAATTTATTCTATATAATTTTGTATATGCACGTAATATAAAAATTTATGAATAATTGGAATAAGAAAAATGTGACATGTACAAAATAAATATTACATGAACTATGAATATGTATATATATATATATATATATTATATCACTCAATAAGGATATTAGGAAGACATTTTAATATGTAGCATTAATAGATATATCCGTTATACTTTCTTACCGAAAGATAATTTTAGGGTAATTTTAATTTAAAGGGGTAACAGGTAAAATTATCCACTTTCATAAAATAAAGATAAAAAATATTTATTTAAAAATAAAAAATAAAAAAATATCCACTTTTTACAATAACATGATGAATTTCATCATGTGCTATATAATTTACTTTTTTTGTTAATATCACATTTATTTTTACTAAATTTGAAATTATCAAATATCTTAAATTTTGGAACGTTTATTGTTAAATAAAATTTAATAGATACAAATATATTTTTAGATTAATTTTATAATATGCGTATTATCTATAATATTTTTATTATTATTTTGTATTTAATAAATATTAACCTATCAAAAAGATATTTTTTAATAAAAATAAAAGAAACTAATATTAATTATATAAAAATATTGAAAAATATGTAGAAATAAATTAAAAAAAAAATCCATAGTTAAAAAGTAAAATATTACTATAATATAGTGAAACAAGAATAATATTTTCTTAAAAAAATAAATAAATTTTAAATAAAAAATACTCCATCCGTCCACTAATGTCGTTAACGTTTTGTCATTTTAGTCTGTCCACCAATGTTATAAACATTTGAAACTTACCATTTATAGTAAGTGGCCCACATCATTCAATACACACAATTCAGTTAAAACTAATAAAACATATTAGACTCAAACTCTACTCAATACATACACTTTAATTAAAAATTAATAACAAGTGAGTTCCAAACTACACTTACTAAACTTTTGCATACAAAGTTAAACTACTACATTAAAACTCGTGGGAGTCAAAACCTTAACCATATTTATGCACGGAGGAAGTATCTTTTAATTTTTATCATTGATCTAGTAATTTAAAAATCAAGATTTTATTTTTAATTAACTTACAAGTAAATATTTTTATTTAATCTCCCCCTAATATATATACATATTTGTTAAAATGTATAAATATCATATTCATAATTAAGTTATTCTTGATTTCGTTACGTCCCTCAATACTCTTCTCATTTAGCAAACCTCACTTACATAATTATTTTAGATAAGAATGACATGAAATTTCCTAGCTATCAAATCCATCATTCATCCTCTCCAACAGACAAGATCTTCCCACTTTTGCCTCAATTTCTTCTTTAGCATATTATAAAGAAAATCTCTACATTATTTAATTCTTATCATGACTGCACGTCATCACCTATATATAGCACTATCCCAATTCAATAATCCATATTTAAATCGCTAATTAAGCTCTGAATCCACGCGTCCACGAGCTGACTCATTTCTTCTCGTCCTCTTCCATTATTCAAATCACCCCATTTACTCAATTTAGCATCAAGAACCTTCTCAATCTCCAAACTACGACGTCGTTTTCGGACACGATCTCACGAACATAAACTCCTAAGATTCGTATACCAACATGTGTTTCGTCTCAATTGGACAACATGCAATTTCCCCACACAAAAACTTATTAAAAAATAACTACGGCCCACTAAATTTTACGGCTCAATGCATAATAATGCACTTATTCTTCTCAATTAATTTAATTTAATGACAATGTGTGTGTATTAGTTAGCGTTAACCAAAGGTGTAAAGAAGCCATGAATGTTAAGTATTTGTCGTCGTCCTTCATCGTACTAAAAGTGTGTTTTGGGAACCAACACTTGTTCGAAGGTCACTGGTAAAAGGAATCCAGCCCCGGAGAAAACACTCTTCTACTCCTACACATGGCTGATTGTGTAAGGAGGAGTTTTTATATTCAGGTAAACAACAAAATATGGCTGCTGACATGCATTAGTCTTGGCTTTTAATATTATATTATATATGTGTGGTGCTATCTTGAGATCAGATCATTAATGGCGCATAAAGAGACAGCCAATGTGACAGTTAGTATAATATATATAGTGTTTAGCAAGGTTGTGTGTCGCAAGAATTGGTGACAATAAAACAGTAGTAATCATATATATTCACAATAAAAATAAAATAAAAAAGGGTAGAAATTAAATGGAGAGGTGGGGAGTTGCAGAGCAAGGATGGAGGAAGGGGCCATGGACTCCTGAAGAAGATAAGCTTCTTATTGAGTATGTCAACAGTTATGGTGAAGGAAGATGGAGCTGTGTCTCCAAGTGTGCAGGTACACACATACACATATATGTCTGTGTTTATGTGTATTATTATATATACTATATTTAATATGTTTTAATGGTGTATGATCAGGTTTGAACAGGAGTGGGAAGAGTTGCAGGCTTAGATGGGTAAATTATTTGAGGCCTGGCCTCAAAAAGGGCCATATAACACCTCAGGAGGAAGGGATTATCATTGAACTCCATGCTCTTTGGGGAAACAAGTATGTATATATATATATATATGTATTCATCTCTGTGTTTGTGTGTGTTGACATTTCACATTTTTGCATGTATGGTTGTGCAGATGGTCAACTATAGCAAGATACTTGCCAGGAAGAACAGATAACGAGATCAAGAACTTTTGGAGAACACATTTCAAAAAGAGAAAGTCATCATCTTGTGATGATATGGTTATTAATAACCAAGAGAAAAACAAAATCCAAATCAAGAAACAACAACAGGTAGGAAAAGATAGCAAGATTAATAGCGATGTTGAAGAGTTTGATGAGAAGAGAGGAGGCGCAAAGAGGCGCAAAGAAGAAGAAGAAAGGAAGAAAGAGTTGAGTATTAATGATGAGGTAATGCAAGAATATGGCTCATGCTGCTGGCTTGATTATGATCATAACTGCTTGAGCATTGGAGGATTATGGGATATGGATGATCCAACTGGATGCAGTAATCAAGCTAATAACATTGCTAATTATCCGCGAGGTGGAGGAGGAGGGGATGCCATCAATTATGTGTGCAATGGAGGATATATATTTTGAGAGGGATCATAATTAAACAAACTAAGGCACCAATAAGTAGTCATAGAGGCTAATGTATTTTTGTTTCTATTTGTTGTGATTTCTGTTTTAGTTGGGTTGTTGTTGTTGGATGAATACTCAATGGTATTCATAGCCTCTGTGTATTTGTATATTAATCAAGATTATTCACTTTGTTCTGCTTTTTTCTCTACTGTCTATATAAGCTTTACACATAGTGATGAGTCATGAAAATAGTTACAAGACAAACAACAACCGTATACATATCCACATTTTGATAATCCATTTCTCACAAACTATTATGTCTTTATAATTAACCTAATTAAGATCAGGGAAAAAAAAATACCTTTGGATAAGCAAACTAGTCTAGTGAAGAGCGGCAAAGAGAGGGGGCAAGTAAAAAATAAAAAACAAATTGGCCCATACAGGGATCGAACCTGTGACCTTGGCGTTATTAGCACCACGCTCTAACCAGCTGAGCTAATGGGCCTTGGTGTTGAATGTCAATTATTATAACTATATTTACATTAACGTATTTACATTAATAATGGAATAATACTGTCCCATTTTAACCTGCCTGCCACGTCGACTAATAAAATATCTATAATCGATTCGAATCGAGTTTACTTAGGGATGGCAACGGGGAGGGTTTTGCTTTCCCTGTCTCCATACCTGTTTTATAATTTCATATTCATACCCGTCCCGTTATCCATTTAAATTGGAGCGGGTATTACCCGGTGGGAGAAAGATCTTCATCGGGTACCCGTTAAACAATAAATTTTTTATATACACAAACATATTAAAAATTATTACATGAAACGTAAAACTTGTAGAAGCTTTAAAATATTATATAATAGTATGTTGCAAGTTCAGTACATAATAGATCATAATTTTGAAACCTAACTAATACATAATTTATATTATCTTAGCTAAACTTTTATGTGTAATTATAAAAAATATAAGTAAATAATATTATTGGGGCGGGTTCGGGACGGGTACCTATACACCCGTACCTGACCCGAACTCAAGACGGGTAAAAAACCTGTACCCGCCCCCGACCTAAAATGTTGTAACCATACCTGCCCCAGACCCTAAAATGTTGTACATATACCCACCCCATTAGGGTCGGGTACCTGCGGGTAGCTAGGTCCGCGGATAATTTTGTCATCCCTAAATTTACTTAAATATTTGAGAATTTAATTAATTCATTTTGATTTTTGACTTCTAAGATAAAAATTAAGAAAAGGAAACAAAATATATTAGAAATAACTAAATTTTAGTCATTTATTTATTGTCCTGATTTTTTTAAGCGAAAAGTAATTTCTCCAAAGTTTCACTACCCTCAATCTAAATTTCACCTTGTTTCTTTCATTTTCGTCTACACTTCTCCCTTCCTATTTTAACTTTAGGTTTGGTGTTTGATCTATTCACATTTGGTTTAGGTTCAGTCATAAAGAAACTAAACATTTTTTTTCTATTTTATAAATGTTCGATTTTGAATATCACGAAAAAAATTTGGTCAATTCTATTATTTTGCTCATAAGGTCAAATTAAGTTTCGAGCACTCCAAACACAATCTAAAATATTCTCAAATTGATGGACGCGCTAATTTGGTTGACTTGATACAATTTATACTTAAAATGGTATTTCGCTTTAACTACTTCTCTAAAATTGTCTTATTCCAACAAGACCAGCAAGAGCGGATGCTCATCTAAGAGCATAAATGCCCACACCTTTCCACGTTCAAGAAGCTAATCAGTAAACGACTTCTTCGTCACTTCTTCTTAGAACCTTCGTGCCTCCATAGTTGCCATAGTTAAATATGCATCATCTTATCTCCTATGCCCCTTTGTTTTAATTTGATATTTAGATTTAATGGTAAATCAATTAGGAGATTTTTCTATAAGAAATATGAATCAGAGTTTAAAGAATGGGAGAAGGAAGAAACCCTTGACATGCAACAAATAGAAGACGATTTGTGCGATCACATAATTTGGGCTCCTAGAATATGGCGTCTTTGGTGCTTTATATTTGATTGTATCGAAAGACCTAATGAATTGAGATTTTTCTATTGGTCCATGACCACTTTTTCCAGCCAGATTTCGAGCGATAACTCAGCAATGAACTCTAAATGAAAGCGTCTAGGAAAGAACACTTACCCTTTACTGGAATCAATTCAATCTGGACTAGCATTTTAATGACCCATCTAATTTTTGGGCTATCGTAACCCAATCTTCTCTTTTGGTCTGATGGGCATAGGCCCACGCACCCCAAACATTTGGCACTTCAGTAGGGGCAAATAATAAGTTTAAGGTGTGTTGGGTTGGTAAAATTCTATTGACTATAAAAAATTTATTTTGACCTATTTTAATCAAATATGTAAATATTTGTTAATTAAAACATGTCAATTTTAGTGGGATATAAAGAGTATATCAATATCAAAATGTAAATCTTTAAATAAAACCAAATGTTCTTATATAATTGTGATAAGGTTACAAATTCAATTATACATAAAAGTTAATTAAAATTTGATATTTAAATGAATCAAATGATCTATTTAAAAATCGGGGTGGCGGGTTTGTGTGACATGTGATAATCATGATAGGTATGGTCTGCCTTAACGAATATAAATATAGATAATCATATCTATATTCGCCATACCTGATCTCTAATCTAAACGTTCTTTATTTCACTTTTTTTCTTTTTTGTTAGATTTCGTATTTTGTACTTGAAATCACATCTACATTAACTATATATATATATATATCAGTAAAATTTGGCCCCTATTATAGACAGGTAATAAGTTCACACAACATTTTAGTGGCTAATTAATATTCTAGATAGAGGTCAAATGAAAATTGAGTATTATTTTTCTATTAGAATTTATACACTTCAAACTTTTAAAAAGTATAATCAAGTAAACGTTTTACTCGAAGGCAAACTTTTTACTTTTTTATTATAGTCCATGTATCTATTGATAACCCATTGCAAATAATATCAATACTTTAATAACTTTGCAAAAGTACTACATCTAGCTACCATGTACGTATATAAAATTGGATTACATCAAAATTAAATTATATAATCACGTCATTAGGCCAACACACGCACACTATCTACATATATTTACTTATAATTAAAATGTGCGATTTTGTCCTTTTCTCTGTATGCCACAAAATGTATGTATTATGCGAATAAATATGGTTCATGAATTCACATATGCAATTATCGATCTTATTTTCTTCGTTATATCCAAATAATAGTTTCGCTCCATTGTCCATAGTGATAATTCATGAATATATTCACGAATGATATAATAATATCACATAATCATACAAGATAATAATATTTTTTTTGTTTTTTTTATTATTGCGTATTGAAAATATATTAAACTATATCATAATGGATGAATTCTAATCGAAATATGAAGATTAATAAATTTTTATAATTTTTTTATTACTATTTATCTACTTAACATCGACATGCAGTCGTATTAACCCAACTCCATACGGGTAGGTGATCATTTGAAATCCAAATAAACTTGCATTTAGGTCAAAGTGAAAAAGTTAGGTTGTGTAAAAGTGATTGTTATGTAATATTATTTATTTCCACTCGACAAAAAGGACAAAGTTAGTTGAGTCCACGCCTAAACTTTGAATATTTATTATGCCAAGTTTCCTTCTTAGGTAAAAATGTAAAGCTTTTACGTTAACTATATGTTATGCCATTTGTTATTAAATCAAGGAGTGTTTACTAAATGAAATAAGTCGGGATAAGGTTAAATAAATAAAAATAATATATGCTAGGATAATATTTACTAATTAGGATTAGATTAATAGAATATTTCAAAGTCCAGAATTAATATTTTAATATGAAATTATTTATTTGATTAATATCCTATTTAAAATGGTGAAGTTAAAATAATCCCAAAAATGTGGATAATTCTAATGAATCATATACTACTTATAAGTAATTTTAAAAAAACTTATGTATATACAGACGATTTATTATAATTTAGCGACATATTTAACTTCATATGTTGTTTTACTCTGAAGATCAACTTCTTTGGGGATATATTTTTTAGGTTTTCTGATCCATAAATTCCATATTTTCTAAGTTTGAAGCTATAAATAATTAAAATACTACTACTACAAATAATTCTCTCTCCCTCCCACACTCTCGGCGGACATAAAGGAAGCAACGACGGATTCCTCCCATCATCACCTTCCTTAGGTAATTTCTACAATATCAATATTGTTCGAGTCTCTATTCCAATGTTATATTGTTGTGTAGCATTTTCTCTTGAGTGATTTGTGTTCAAGTGTTGATATATGATACATCATCCTTTACATCAACATCATTGATGCTTTAGTTAGATTATATTATGTTAATGGGTACTGCATTTATCTATTTATTAATCTTCTAGATTATTTGCTAAGGAGAAAATAATAGCTCACAAGTGTTATTCTTCACGTTGACTGTTTATTATCTTATTTATAACTTTATAAATATAATGTTTTTGAGGAGATGATGTTATCTTTGTGGTGCAGCTGAACTACAATTTTGCATAACTAAATGGGGAAATGTTTGTAAAAACATAGGGATAGCTATTAATCTGGTTGACATTGCCCAATTCATTGTTGGGACTAATAAATTTGATGATGCTATAGATGGATTGGTAAAAATATTAAGTTTTGCACTTTTACAGTGTGTATTATTATTTTAGAGTATTTGATAATGCTTTAATGTTATAAAATTATTTTTGTTGGGCATGAATATAAAATATTCCCAAGAACCTTAATGCTGGAGTCACTGCTCATGCTATAGTAACATATTAGCTCATGCTGGAGTTTTCGGCTATAACTCATGTTCAAGCTTTTGCCTTTAGAATAGTCACTGTTTATAAATAGAATATTTTGTAAGGTTGCGCATTAAGGTTCATGTTGGATTGACTGCTGCACACCAAAAAAAATAAAGATTAACTTAATCATGAATTTTAAATAATGAAGTTTGAATATTGTATCTGCTTGCACATATGGTAAACATACAACTTATACTCCTTTGATTATGAGTGTAACTTTTAATCTTTTTTTATCAACAACTGGACATTGGTGTCTTGTGACATGATTAACAGGTCAGAAAGAATATATATTAGTATATTTTGAAATTAGAGAGGAATATAAACTTTCATTTCACATATTCATGCATTGATTTTTCATAGATACTTCATGATGTATTTTGAACTGCACGCAAAATCCTCTATTGAAGACCTGAATTTTCATATTTCTCCATTTTCATTTTATCACGAACACTCGTTAAGAAAACTTCTTTTGCTAAAGCTGAGAATTATGACTGTAGATCTTTAATGGAAAACAAAAGCATGAAGCTGAACTGAAGTATTCTCATCGCATCAGGAGACTTAATATTTTTCCTGCTAGTAAAATTAAGGTAAGTTTACTGGATTGTTGTATTGATTAATTTCTTCGGTTTTCTTTTTACTTTTTTTATTTAAAAACAATATGACTATTGTGTGTGGGTAGATATCTCATACTGTAATTAATTATTTGTCGTGTATATATAGATAAAGATTCCATATGAAGAATCTTATTAATACTTAAAACGTTGCATGCATGTGTACAACATTTTAGAATTGTTTGATGTTATATAAATGAAAATATGTTTTTTTGTGCCTGCATTAATCTATGGTCAGTGTGATTTTTGTTATTTGTTTTCTGAAACTTTCTTTCCATCATCATCTTCCCTAGGTAATTTCTGCAATGTCAATATTGTTCGAGTCTCTATTTCAATGTTATATTATTGTGTAGCATTTTCTCTTGAGTGAGTTGTGTTCAAGTGTTGATATATGATACCTCATCCTTTACATATAAGTCATTGGTGCTTTAGTTAGATTCTATTATGTTAATGAGTACTGCATTTATCTGTCTTTATCTATTTATTAATCTTCTAGATTATTTGCTAAGGAGAAAATAATAGCTCACAAGTAGGGATGGTAATTTACCCGCGGGTACCCGATACCCGCAGGTACCCGACCCTAATAGGGGCGGGTTTGAGAGGTATTTGATATCCACGGGTAGGTTCGTGGGTAAAATTCAATATCCATTTAGTTCGTGGGTATGGGTATGGATAGTTACTATCCATACCCGCGAAACCCATATACCCGCCAAAATTACCCGCGAAATACCCGCGAATTACCCATCTACCCATTTAATATTAATCATATTTTTCTTTAATAATATATTATATTTAATATATCTTACATTCCAAATATATACTACAAGACTACAAGTCATATTTAATTAAACAAAACCCTAGCATACTCCCAACTCCATCTGTCCATCGCCGCTAGCTCCTGCTTCGCCTCTCTCCTCCTCTGCCGCTCCTTGCTTCGCCTCTCCCCTCCGCGGCTCCGCCCCCGCCGCTGCTCCCTCCGACCCCGCCGCCACTCCTTGAGTCAAGTAAGTATATTTTTTTCAACTCCCGTTCCTTTCTTCAATCCTTGCCTTTTCTCTTTCTCTTTCTTCACCTCTAACAAGTACCTATCTCTTTTCAACTATTTTTTGCTACATTTACAGTCGGTGCGGTGCTTCCATGTTCTTAAAAGCTTTCAGATTCGTCATTAGTTTCTTGAATTGTAGTCGAAAATATCTTGTTGGTTGTTGAAATTCAATTTTTTCTGTTTGTGTTTTAGTTCCAGTTCATTGTATGTTTTTAGACTTATATTTATCTGAATGCTGTGTGAAATGGGAAAAGGGGAAGGAAGAAAAAGAATAATTGCGGCATATTCTATTCGATCCCATATTTTACTGTGATTTATGTCGTGCCTTTTTCCTATGTCGTTTGAACTCGAGATCTGTTGCTTGCGGTGGGTGGTTGATTTCTAGGACTAACTGTGGGTAGTGAGTAAGTTAACTGGTTGCTTAACAATGTAGTACTATGCCATTTTCTTACATACGTTCTTGCTTTAATTTGCTTCAGGTGAAGAGGTTGCCTAACAATGGCGAACGTTGATTTTGAGGGGATATTGAAGATGCCCTCTGATTCTCGTATTCCGAAAACAAATATCGTCTGTACACTGGGGCTGGCTTCTAGATCGGTGCCGATGCTGGAGAAGCTGCTTCTTGCGGGGATGAATATTTGTTATAATTTTTTTTTATTTAGATTAAATTTATTTTTAAGAATTGAATTATATTTCGCGGGGTACGGGTACCCGCAGGGTGGCGGGTTCGCGGGTACCCGCCGGGTGGTGGGTTCGCGGGTACCCGTCGGGTGGCGGGTTTGAGCGTTTTTTGTGCCCGTGACGGGTGGCGGGTCGGGTGGCGGGTATGATATTTTTTCGCAGGTATGGGTATGGATAGTTAATATCCGTACCCGCCACACCCGATTGCCATCCCTACTCACAAGTGTTATTCTTCACGTTGACTGTTTATTATCTTATTTATAACTTTATAAATATAAGGTTTTTGAGGAGATGATGTTATCTTTGTGGTGCAGCTGAACTACAATTTTGCATAACTAAATGGGGCAGTTCAAAATGTTTGTAAAAACATAGGGATAGCTATTAATCTGGTTGACATTGCCCAATTCATTGTTGGGACTAATAAACTTTATGATGCTATAGATGGATTGGTAAAAATATTAAGTTTTGCACTTTTACAGTATGTATTGTTATTTAAGAGTATTTGATAATGCTTTAGTGTTATGAAATATAGAGAAAATGACTACAGACTTTTTACTATATATTTATTGTTCTTTCAATGATATCAAATATACTTGTATAGCATCAACCAGAGTTCCTCCATGTTGAATTTTCACTTATACATATTAGCTTGAGATGCTCATTACATAATATGTATGTACTACAAGGTTTAATTGTTTTTTTTTACTGTATCTCACTTTTAGGAACAATTCTTATTTTTGAGACCGAAATATTCCATTTAGAACAACTATTCCTCCCTACTCTTACCACTCAAACTACTCAATAATATATGAACTGAAAATCTTTTTTGGCCACAAGTTTAATTGGATTTCTTTTTGCATAATATCCGTAGAAATTCCCAATAATCATGGTCTTATTGTGATTTAAAAACTTTTAAAGAAACAAGATTACTAAAACAAGGCTGTATGTCAAGAAAATTTCAAATTAAATGCATAAAATCTTCTAATACAATATAAAAATACAATATAAACTTCTAATACATACTTATTGGTTAGGTACATGATTGAGTAACTACTTTAGTGTTAAAATGGAGAAAATGTGGCTGTCGATGAATAGATTATCGCAAGAGTATGAGGATGAAGTTGAAGTTTTTTTGAGATTCGCTGTAACAAATGGGTGTGACGAAAATTTATTGTCTTGTCCATGTGCAAAGTGTGCCAACACTATTAAGAGAAAAACTAGTGTGGTAAGGGCACATCTAATATGCAATGGTATGGACTTGACATACAAGAAGTGGATATGGCACGGTGAGGGAATGAGCTCTTCACAATCAACACATGATAGTACTTGGATTAACAAAACTGAGACATGTAGCGCAGACAATCCAATAGATATGATTCATGACGCATATGATGCATATCAAGAATAATCCAAGTCATTTTAAGACGTTGATTGAAGATGCCCAAAAATCTCTATATCTTGGTTATACTCAATTTACAAAATTGTCTGCTACAATTAAATTTTACAACTTGAAAGCAAAATATTGTGTGAGTGATAATTGTTGGCGGTTTACTACATGGTGTTCCTATGCCACAAGATTGCTATCGTGTCTCCATAGATGAAGTGGTTGATGACGATGCACTTTTACCATTTTGTGTCTCAGATGACATTGACACAGTTGGAAGTGCACTTGGAACACACGTAGCATGACCTGCTGATTTTGTAGTGGAAAGATCAAAAGAGGTAACTTTTTTTTTATATATATTATCACATAGTATTTTTATAGATAAATATGAGATACCTCTAATATATCATGTATAATCCTTAGATACCTTCTCCATCCAAGAAGAAAGTTGGGAAAAGATTGTTTGAGAAAACCATTAGAAATGTAGCCTCTTTGCCTGCATCATTGAGAGCACTACACATTATTATGGAGAAATCATATAAGAATTGAAAAGGTCTACGCGTTGATATGGATGTTGAAGTGTTTGGTTTAGATGTTGCTATTTGGCTTCTCTCGGAAGATGTTGTGCCTCTCTGTAACTTAGACCCGATTACTGGAAACTGTATTCTTGTTTATATATGGTGAGACTTTCATTGAACATGTCATTAGAATTTTTCATGAATATGATTATGTTTGAATAAAATTATATTATTTTTATTTTGCAGGCACTTATATAGAAGTATCATGGATACTAAAATGAAGGACCGGTTTCTATTTGTTAATCCATTTAGCACATCCTTTATGAGAAAATCAAAAAATGAGGATATAACACGTGCTTTAGCTGATAGGTTGCTTAGTGCAACCTCAAACCAACTTGTATTGGTGCTATGCAACGTGGGGTAAGAGAATATATTTTCCGTTCATTTAAAACACATAATCTTATATGATTTGGCATGTTAATGTATTACTTATGTTGAACTAGTGTGCATTGGATTCTTACAATCATGAGCCTAAGCAAGATAAAGTCTATCTGATGGATCCTCTCACTCATCGAAATCGTGATAGAAGTTGGGTAACAGTGGTTGATACGTAAATGCAACATTTTTAATCAATGAAATTTTTATTTTTTTTGTACATGATGTTCTTGTTAATATTAATAATGTTGTTCTTTTGAAGCGCAATGAATATTTTCAAGGCAAATAAGGGCGAGAAGACAAAATTCAAAAAAATATCGACTTGGATTAGTATAAAGGTATGTATTTGTGTTTAGCTACAATCTGTGCACTACATATATTGTAATGATTATGTTTTAAAAATGCAGTGTCCGATACAAGACGATGACAAACAATGTGGATTTTATGTGATGAGGTTCATGAAAGAGATTGTGGAAAAGATTCAAAATGATAACTCCATGTGTCTGACATCAATGGTAAAAGTATTTCATACTAAATTTTGAATATATAGTTAGTCCTTATTATTAAAGAAAAGTTGTGTTCTTTTGATTTCTTATAGTCCTGGGATGAAAGCTATTCTGAAGTGTTGATCGACGAGATTCGTGAGGAATGGGCTAGCTGCGTTCTTGACTATGTCTAAGATAAATATCAGGTATAGTTAATATATAGATACTTCTCATTACTTCACAAAGTATTCACTTCTTTTGTTTTCTCATCGCTCCCCTTCATCAAAGAAGAATTTTGCATTTTTGTTGAGGATTTATTACTTCATTACTGACTGCTCCTGCTTGCATTAAATAGGATTTGTATGAATTGGTGATTATGTGAATGTGGAGTTGCTGTTGTTGTTTCTAAATTGTTAATCTTTGTGTTGTTTATTGATTATTATTTAATCACATTCATATTACTTTTCAGGTGCAATGTGAAGAACTTTTTTTGTGAGCTTTATGGATGATATTAGTGTTGGAAGATATTTTGACATATATTTTGGTGCAATGTGAAGACAATCTATGAATTATAAAACGAGTATACTTTTGTTTCAAGCACATTTGCTATATTTGGCTTGTACATACTTTTGTTGAATATTTGCGTGGTAGAAAATATTTTAATTGTTATATAATTATGATATTATTTGGTGTCTTTTGTTATATTATTAATTGTTATTTTTTAAATATAATTTGGATGACAAAGAAATTTGAATAGCTAAGATAACGATACAAAACCGTTATCTAAGTGGCCAGAAGTGTAATCTAAAGAGACAATACATAATATATATAACATGCATTTTATAACGGCAAACAACTGTTATCTATATGACTAAGAAGTGTTTTCTAAACTAATAATATAAAACGTACAAAATACATTACATAACGCTTACAACTGTTATGTATACCTTTAAATAGATAACGTTAACAAATCATTATGTACGTGGAAATAAAACGTAATCTAAGTGTACAATAGATTACGTAAAAAATATGAATTGATAACGGTTTGTATTGTTATGTAAAGTACATATAGATAACGGGTATATTACATTATGTTTACATTCTATTACTTTATCTATTTACAGAATAGATAACAGTGTCGAATGTTATCTATGAGCGTGTGCACAATAGATTACAGCAGTATATATAACATATTTTTGCACGTATAGATAATGGTATTTCGTCGTTATCTATGAACGAATTTCTTGTAGTGAACTGCCGTTGTTTTTTCTCCTCACCCGTCTACACTAACCTAAGTGAACTTGAAATTGAGTTCACACTACTCATGACCAAACGAGCTAATGATCCGCAAATTGATAGTTGCTTCTCTCATGAGCTTCCTCACATGCAAGCACAATATAAAAGAAAAAAAAATGATTGCATCGTTTAGACTCTCAATAAACTCATATATGCAATTATGGGCGTGCAAAATGTCACCTTCTAAATGCACTGACTCATCTCTTTATATAGGCATACCAAACTTTATCCAAAGTTGTTGATATGTTGAAGACACTTTTAAATAAAATATTAGTTGAAGAAAACTCCATAAAATCAGCATCCTTATCCAAAAAGATAGATATTAACTGATTCCTATTTGTTCTGGTAAAGATGTAACCATTTGTTAAGTTTGTCTTATGCTCTCCTAATTTCTCACAGATCTTGTTTTAAGTGCACTAGACCGAACTGAGAGGCAGAGACCATAATTCATTTCATCTTCTACGTAATACATAAATTGTCAATACTTAGCGTATGTCAACACACTCACAATCTCCCCTTTTGACATTTATGTATTCTAAACACATAATTATTGATGTTACAATCAAGCATTTCCCCTTGCTAAAAACAACAATATGAAGTAGATAATATAGCGCACCTTCTCAGCGGAAATAATTAGCGATCAAATAAATCAAGTCGGTAGCGGAAAAAAGCAATAAGTAGAGTAGAATATCACTCCCCTTAATTAAAATGTCATATCATCCATATCACTTGCTGCCCTTCTAATGCAAAATCATTAAACTACAAGAATAAGTAACTCCCACGATCAAACACCACTAACTTAGGTGACGTACTCTAATACCAATTGAGATTACTTAACTTGTGGTATGTTTCATCGTAAGTGAGACAAACTTTGAGACATGATATAAACATAAATGAACATAGACACGAAATTGGTAACCCAATTCGGCGAGAACACGCCTACGTCTGGGGGGATTTCAACCTGAGAAAACAATTTACTATATTGAGTTTAAGAGTTACAAAAAATTAGGCAAGTAGGCAAATGCCGTTGGTTTTTCTCCTCAACCGTCTACACTCACCTTAATAAACTTGAAATTTAGTCCACACTACCCGTGACCCAACCGAGCTAACAATCCGCAAATTGATAGTTGTTTCTCTCACAAGGTTCCCCACACACAACTACACAAGCCCAATATAAAAAACAAAACAAAATGATTATATCGTTTAGGCTCTCAATAAACTCATATACGCAACTATGGGTGTGTATAATATCATATTCTAAATGCATTGACTTATCTCTTTATATAGGCAATCAAACTTTATCCAAAGTTGTTCATATGTTGAATGCACCTTTAAATTCGAATATTAGTTGAAGAAAACTCCACAAAATCAACATCATTATCCAAAAATAGATATCAACAGATTCCTATTTTTTTTGGTAAAAATATAACAATTTGTTGACTTGGTCTTGTGCTCTCATAATATTTTGTAGATATTGTTTCAACTGCACTAGACCAAACTGGGAGATACGGACCACAATTCAATTCGTTTTCTACGTAATACATAAATTGTTAATAATTAGTGTATATCAATACACTCACAATGTTCAATCTACACATGATAGATAACTCGTAGTGGAAATTACATTTATTGGAATAAGTTGGATTTGTAAAATTGACAAGACTCAAATATGTTTGGAAAATTAAATCACCCCACTAAACCAAAATAGTCACCCGCAATCCAAATGGTGTAGCACATCGGTCAATTAGATAAATATTAAATTTTTGATAAAAAAAATTATTAATTATTTTACAACTATAGTTTAATGATTATGGTATAACATAATACTCTATCCGTCTCACTAAAAATAGTCATGTTTGACCAAAGCTGTTAGAGATTTTTGGTCAAACGTGACTATTTTTAGTGGGACAGATGGAGTATTATTCAATACAAATTAATAAAAATTATAATAACTTTTATATTGATGTGACATTACTTGGTATGTTTACACCAACTATAAACTCGTTAAGTTGTGTCCACCAGGTGAAGTATACCCCACTACATACATGAAATTCTAACGACTTTTCTGTACATGAATGTTCTATGTATATTAAAACAAAGTTTCCCTTTCAAAATTATTTTTAACGATAATTTATAAATAATGTAAAATTATGTGTAATAAATAATGTAAAATTATATCAAATAAATTTAATAACATAATTTATTAATCGATTTTATAGTTTCTGAAAGTTTTAAGATAACATGTTTAATTTATTAATGTATTTATAAATTTTAATATATTTTTAAGAATGATAAAAAAATTACTCTTTAAAATATAAGAAATAAATTGTAGGTAAATAAATTGAGGTTATGGTTACGAATCGACATCTACGGTTCCATAGTTTCATAATCGTAACCGAACTGTTCTCTACAGAGTTATAATTAGAAATCGAACCGTCAAGCACTGTGACGGTTCCCAAAACCGCTGGTTATAGTTCGTTTTCAACAATTCCAATTCATTTGAACACCTTTAAATATAATTTGAGTTAAACTACTTTTTTTAAACACAATGCGTGACAAATCAAAATGAATAAAATTTGGTATGGGATATAGTGTTCCACATTTATGCCAAACATTTCATCTCCCACAACTAAATTTATTATACTCTAGTGCGGTAAAGTATCTATCTTATTAATATATAATTAAAATATTAAAATATATTTTAAATATAAAATTAGATATAAAAAATTACATTATAAATACAAATAAGATTATTACTATACACAATTCAAATTCTATATTTTAAAATTATATTTCTAAATTATGTTATAAATTTAAATAGAGTTTTTTCACACTCACCTTAAAATAAAATCTTTCAAAAATGTAATATTACCAACATCCAAAATTGAATGTAGTACAAAACATAGAAGTCGAAACAAATATATTTTGAAACACAACTTATATTTTCTAATTATATCACATAAAATATCATGATAAATACTAAAAACTAAAGGAATTATGAAATTAGAAAAAGTGTAAAAAATTAATTAACATAGCATATTTTTAAAAATAAAGTAAAATAATTAACTAGTGATCTATTGAATTAATAATTATAATAATATTATTACATATTTAAAATATAAAATTTTAATAAATTTTTTCTAACATAATTATATTTTAAAAACAACTTTTATCATAATTATATTTTAAAAAATAACTTCCATTATAAAATTTGGTGGGAATATGAAGTTATTAAAACATCATTTTTTATATATTAATAGTTTTGTTAACTTAATTTTTTAATAATATAATAAATCATAATTAACAATTATTTTAAAAATAACATTTTTAAAAACTATATATACATAAATCCTAAAAATAGATTAAAAATGAACTTAAATGTTAAAAATATGATGGGATAAAATATAATATTATGTAGTATAAAATTAAATTAAATCATATAAATTGAAGTAAAGAAATAAAATTATTAAATTAATCACAATTTAGTTTTAGAATATGAAGTTTGTAATACAAAATTGAAACATTGAATCTCATGCATAAGATAAAATTTTGTGAAATGAATAAAATAAAAATTTATACTAATAATTATACTATATTTTATGACGGGCTACACTTTATAATTTTCTATAAAAGTTATAATCGAGATTAGGGGTGAGAATACGGGACTGAGACAGACTTTTTTGGTCTCGATTCAAGTGTCGATGAAATTAAGGATCCTGAGTCCCAATTTTTTCAGGATTGAAATTGCAAAAAATGAAAATTTTTGGGACTTGGGAGTTCCGAATCCCTATTAAAACTCTCCATTTCCTGACATTAATTTTTAAATTTAAAAATTTTGATTCCGTTTGGTACTTCGTGACCATTCATAATTATTCAAAGCATTTTTTTTGAGACGGGAGTCCCGACCAAAACAAGAACTAGAACAAAAATTTTGACATTTTTTAAAATCGGATCTTTAAAATGTCAAAATCGGATCTTTAGGATCGGAACCGAACTCCGGATTCTCTCGTCTAATTGAGAATTAAAATGAGATGGTTGATTGTTGACTCGTATTACGTCGAGAATACATGCACGTGGTTAATGACGTAGGGTTATGAATGATTTGCGCCTTGTGGTGTATTAAATCATTACTCAACAGTCTCAACTACCTTCATTAAATTGTATTGCAATTTGCATGATAGATTAATTTTTTTTCCAAAACACCAATGCAATCCTTCATACGGTGTGGTGTAATAGAAAAAAAGGTTTAAGTATTGAGGTGTAAAATGATCATATTTCCATTTTTTGTCAACTTTCGATTTTGAGATCAACTCGAGTTCACTGTATTGGTCTCAATAGAGGTGTCAATCGATAACCGGTTTTTGAAAAAAATCGGTATTGAATCAGTACCGGAACGACGGTTACTGAGTACATATTTTCTAGAAAATTAATTAGTAATCGATTCTTTATTCTTAAAATTAAACGGTACCTGGGTTTCCGGTTACTACCGAATCGAACCGGGTACCAATTTATAAAATTATATATTTAAAAAATATTTGATTTTTATTCAAGAAATATTTTATATATTAAAAATATTTTATATGTTATAAAATATTTCCAGAATTTAATTAAAGTATAATTATATTGAATTGTTATTGTTTTATATTAATATTTTTAATATAAAAAATAAAATATTTAAAATAAATTTTTTTTTAAAAAAATGGTACCTTAACCGATACAGGTTCTTAAAATTACAAAATTTTCAGTTCCGGTTAACTGGTATCGTACTGATTGACACATTTAGGTATCAAGGGCAAAAATGCCTTTGAACTTGTAAAGTTAATCCGTTATTTGAAAATGAAATCGATTTATAATTATTAGATACTTAAAGAGTATGTATGGCATTTAAAAATAAGAATATATATGTCCTTTAATTAAGAAAACAATATTTAACCATCTTCCAAAGATTTTTGGACAAAGGTTTCTGTTTTTAGAAAATTGAGAATGACTTATGAGGTAGTAATTTTTGGTGGTATCTATAATATATGTATGTGTGTGTATGTGTATATATTGATTTGGATGGAATAAGAAGTACAATTAAATTTTGAATGATGGCCATGCTGCTGCTGGTATGACGAATTATTGGAAGGACAGCCTTTTATTAATGCACATCACGTGTATACTCGGTTACTTTTTTCCTTACATATACTGTAGTTATATGTCATTTGACTATATATAGTACTCGACTCTCTCAAATATTTATTAGAGCATCCCAAGGGCTGGGTTAGGAGCCTTCGGGCAGCGGGCAGTGTTGGGGATATACGCAGAATATGAAGGAATTGAAGTAGACAAATAAAAGAGAAATTGGATAGTCTGAAAGGCGTGAAATCTCTTTCAGATCGAATCAATTCGACGGTACTGTCGAATTATCCAATCGGATACAATTCAGAGTTTGAATTTTTGTATGTGTTGTATAGAGGGAATTTTGATCAATGGTGGGGAAAGATATGTCTGTACTCTTGTGAAAATGCAGTCTGGAACTATTAATTCACGCAAATAACTGCTACCCAGCGACCGCTGGGAAGCCAGCGGTCGCTGGCTACTGCATTCTGTATTTTACAGCGAGTGACTGCCAGCGACCGCTGGGAAGCCAGCGGCCGCTGGCTACTGTTCTCTGTTTACTTCTGATCCTGCAGCCTAGCGACCCCAGCTAGGGGCTCTGCCCCTTGGACCCCGCCAGGGGCGCTGCCCCTCGGACCCCGTACTTTAAGGGCTTCGCCCCTAATATCATAACAAATTCATATAAGCGTGCACTCCGCACCGCCAAACTTATATGATGTATTGTTATGACTACATTGATCAAACAAGTTAATCCAATTACACTAAAATATCCAACAGGCAGGGCCTCCGAAAGCTAAGAAGAGACTCCTCTGCTATGCAGGACGGCTTCTGGAGGTGAGGCTTTGGGTTGAGAGGCAGCCTCTGATCTCCGAATGTTGTCCTCTTTTGTTGCTATGGGGTATGTGACTACGGGGCCCTTCCATTTTTTATTTTTTCTTTTGACTTTTTCTTTTTTTAATTTATTTTAATACATAAATACATTTATAAATACTCTATTTCAATCTCATATTTTCTCACATCTTCGTTTTTTATTAATGTATTTAAATTGAATTTTTTTTTATTCAATTTAATCTAATTAAATAAAAATATTAAAATTAAAATTAGAACTAAATATTAATTACATATTTATTAATTTAAATTTGTAGTTTAAATTAATAAATTTAATACATTACAAATATCCAAAATAAAAATATATATAAATCATAAAAATACAAATCAAATATAAAGCCCCATGTTGAGACTCTCCCACTGCTACCAATCAACATAACCTATCTAATGGACCCCACATAAAAAAGTTCCATTTAATTACAGAAATGTCACCGAACTTCAATTTTGAGATTCTCCCATTGGGGATGCTCTTAGAGCATGCCCGACGCAGGTACATGTGCAGGGGCTTGTTGTTCGAGAAACCGAACAGAGAGGCAAGTGTTGCGGAGGGGGATAGGTTCGGGAGCTAGTCTTTCATCCGGAGACCCATCTCGCGCGTCCTATGCGGGAGGGAGTCTGCGCTATTAGTGCCCGACTTAGAATCCCTCCCGATTATTTATTATTAATTTTTTAAATTTTGTATTACTTCTGTCTAATTAAAAGTTAATTGTTTCATTAATATTGATTTGTTTCTTAAAATAACAAAAATTTACTCTTTAAAATGTGTGGACCATATCACTTTTTTCAATTTTTTACACTAATCCTTATTTTACGTGCATGAAAGAAACAAACCGCTTTTAGCGGGACGAATGAAATATTTTTAATTTTCTATATTCATTTTTTACTTATAAATATTTCATTTCGCCATATTCATTTCACAACTTATTCTTCATATTTATCTATCTTTTCTTCAAATTCACAATAATTTTATCAAAATGTTTTCTTCAACATCTTCATCCGGTGATGAAATTGCACAAAAATTTATCGAGGTAGCATCGAATATTTTGGAGCCGAGCAGCGAGTATTTTTCATCCAACCAACCCTCTTGACGTGTACATAACAAGAAAAAACTTATGTACATATATAGGGACAGAGAGTCCTCCGAAGAACGTTTCTACACCGATTACTTCTCTAAAAATCCAACTTGGGCAAGTAACATTTTCCGGCGTTGTTCTCGTATATGGAGATCCTTATTTTCCTGTATCGTCCAAACGTTGTAGAATTGTGGATACTATATCCAACAACGCATAGATGATCTCGACGCCAAAGTTCATGTCATTGAAAAAAATGCACCGTTGCAATGAGGCAACTAACAAATGGAGGAGTTGAGGACCAATAAGACGAGTATTTTGGTGTCGCCGAGTCAACAGGTATTGAATGCCTTAAGAATTTTTGTCGTGCCATTTTAAAAGGCATTTGTACCTCAATATTTGAGGCAACCCAACCAAGATGATATTCAACGTCTATTGAAGTTTCACGAAGAGAAGAAGCACAATTTCCTCGACATGCTCGGTAGTATCGACTACAGGCACTGACGTGGAAATTTATCTGATGGAGCGACGCAGAGCTTTTACTCATACCAACAAAGGCCTCAAAGCTGGTGCATCCCTAGATTTGTAGATATGACACACTTTCCTTAGCATCGTTGAATCAGTGAAAAACATATGCTTGCTCAAGCATCAATCTTCCGTATTCAACGACGTCCTAAACAGGAAAGATCATCGTGTATCCTTCACGACAAACAACATACAATACAATATGAGGTGTTATCTAGCCGACGGTGCTTACCCCATTTGGCCGACAATCGTGATCTCGATGTCTACGCTAATTGACGAGAAACGAGCACGTTTCAAGATTATGCAAGAAGCGGCACGCAAGGACATCGAACGAGTATTCTGAGTAATCCCATCTCGGTGGGCAATTATCAAAGGTTCAACACGCCTTTGATTTTGTGATAATTTAAGCAACATCATGTATACTTGAATTATTATGCACAACATGATTATTGAAGATGATGGTTCACAAGCGACTCATTGGGCTCCCGAGACCGAAGTGAGCTCTTCAACTCTAAATGAAGAACCAAATCTCAGTGTCAACGATAAATTTAAGGATTACATGGAGCGCTCGTCGTTCATTTGCGAGAGGCGTGCTCATAATTTGCTTTAGCATGATTTAATTGGAGAAATCTACGTCGTTGTCGGTTCTAAACTTTAGAGTAATTTTTTTAGTTTATTAATTTCTTGTAATTTTATTTTAAATTTAAATTAATGTATTTTGAATTCCCAAAATGTATTATTTTTAGTTAATGTTAATTTATTTATTTCACATTAATTTTTATTAATTAAAATATTAATTTACATAGTATATATAAAAAATAAAAAAATAAAAAATGAAAATTAACGACAAGGAGTCATTCCTCCCTAAAAAAAAAAGCTACAAGGATTTCCAAATTGGGGAGCATGTCATTGTGGAACATTTTGCAAATTTTTCAGAAATTCGTGAACCCCACAGAACAATTTCCAAAAATTACAAAAATATCAATCTAAGATCTTCCATTGAGACTAACCTCATTTTTTTCATTCATATATAGATAACTCTTTTGGATCTAAGTAGCCAAATATGTGTAATTTTGACCAAAGTGATCAAATTAATTATTATGTTTGTCCACAAATGTTTTTATTTTTATTTTTTATTTTTTATTTTTTATTTTTTTTTTACATTTTGTCATTTCAGTTTATCTACAAAAAATCTTCACATTTCAAAAATTTTATTTATAGTAAGGGAACTTACTTCACTTAATACACTCAATTCTATTAAAAATAATAAAGCAAATGAGATCTAAACTCCACTATGTACACATAATCACTTAAAAATAATAAATTATGTGAATCTCAAACTCATGTCACTATACACTCTGACACAAAGTCAAAACATATTATTAAAACTTATATAGAGTCATAATGACAGAATCTTCGTAAACGAATGAAGTACTTTTTATTAAAATTAATTTGGTATAACTCGATATTTTGTATTGATTTTTTTCAACGAAGTTATGAATTTGATTTTTGGATACAGAAAAATTTTGAATTCTGGCACCAAAAATAAAGACGATATTGTCATGTTTGATTATTGAAGCAAGAAACAGTATAATAAGTTTGGTAGATAAGTTATGAGATTATAAGATTAAATTAGTTTACTAAATTATGTGTTTGATAGCAAATGCGATAAACATATCGGCTCATTATTAAATATTGGGCCCTTGTAAAAATCACTATTTTATCTTACATTTTAATCATACATAAATAATGAAATTAAAATAATCTTGATACACTATACAAATTTAATCTTAAAAATTTAACAAAATTAAAATAAATGAAAAGTGTTGATGTATGAATGATGAGACTTTACTGATTATTAATTTTTAAAAAAGTTTAACTAAGCAATAAAATAAATATACAACCAAATCGAAATAAATCTAGTTATTTTGGTTCAGCTAATTTGACTTCTTGGTTGAATTTGACTTTTTTTTTTTCAATTCATGGGTTAGTTTGATTTTATCTAAAAATGAACTGTATACCCAAATGTTCAACTCTAAAACGTATTTTGAAGATATGATATATATGTATTTAATTAACACAACTTTTAGCAAATTGAAAATGAATTAAATCATTAAATTATAGTTGTAATATGGGTTCATTCCACCTATTGTTTATGTAAATTAATGAAAAGAGAAGAAGATGAAAGTGGCACGGAGAAAGAGAAAAGAAACTGTAAATGGAGATCTTGAGAAAAGAAATAGGATGAAAACCCTGTAATTATATTTCATCATACGTTTGTTCACCTTACAAAAAGATATATATATATACAAATAAAATAAATACACAAATATTATAATAGTAATATTCACGTAATAATATTATTTATAACAACAATTAGTTAAATTGTTGCGCAACCTTTCAATTTTTACAGTTTCAATTATTTGTAGTGAGTAGCAGATGTTGTGTCTTATATTCTTATTTATTACACTACATATATGCACTAACATATGTGTCTATCAAACGACATTGTGTAATATCCACAAATAATTATAAAATGATAATATTCTTGTGACATACATTCTCAAAATCTTCATAATGTTACACAATATCTTATCTACAAACTTGTAGATTACAGTAAAACCTCTATAAATTAATATCGTTGGGACTATGAAATTTTATTAATTTAGAGATATTAATATATCGATAAATTAATAATTTATTAATTAAAAGAGAGACTTTTTAAATTCAGCAAATTTGGTACATGTATTGAAAATAAATGAATTTATTATGTTTCAATTAATTATATTCATGTATCAACAACCAATTCATTGTGTATCTACTTTAATATATTCATGCAATTAACAATTACATACAATTCATTGTGTTTATCAAAGAGAATCACCAGTCATGAGAAAGGAGGCTTTGAGCGCGACAACAACTCTTCACAATTTTTTGTTGCAACTAGAGAACTCGACACCGGAACTCTTGGCAGCCATTAAAAAAGTTAGGGATGAAATCCAATTAGATTTAAATTTTAAGAAAAATCAAGTAACAATTGATTCATATTTTAGCAAATTACCATAATATTTATAATTTTTGTATATTTATGAATTATTAATTTAGAGTTTTGATGAGACCTAATATTTATAAAGGGATTTTCTGAAAACTTATTATTTTATTATCTTATCGAAATTGATGATTTTTTACAAAGGCCCAAGTTGGGACCGGAAGATTTTATTATTTTAGAGAGGTTATTAATTTATCGAGTATTAATTTATAGAAGTTTTACTGTATTTTGCTAATTTAATCCATTGAAAATTGTTACACTTTTTTCTTTTCTTTTCATTTTGGTAATTCCATTTCCTCATTTTATATCCACAATTCAATTAGATATAATTTTGAATAAGTTCGATCTATAGTCAGTTGATTAAGACCTTTTAAAATAGTCTACTAAATTTATTGAGTTTTTCCAAAAAATCAAAACGATCAATTATTAATGAAATTCTTTGTCGGCTTTCTGTAAAATGCTCATTTGCCAGAGTTTCCAAATAGATCGTAATTAAGCTGAACCGTATTGACAAATAACCATCCGGTAATAATATAAATTGCAATTGAAAGTACAATGCTTTTCGATTGCAATATCGTAGTAATCATACTGTAAGTACGAATTTGATAAATAAATAATTAATTAAGTCAAATCCAACAATTAGTCTTAGAAAACATAATACAGTCGTAAGAGAGAGATATTGTAGCATGACACTACATTATACTTCATCCGTCCACTAAATTTGACACATTTTTTCCGGCACAATTATTAAGTAGAGTGTAGATGATAGAGTCCACACATTTTTGAAAAGATAATTTTTACTATTTTTGAAGAGTGTGAAGTTTAGCGGAACGTCATAAAAAAGAAAACGTGTCAAACTTAGTGAAATGGAGTGGAACGTCCTAAGCTTAGTGACATAGTGACATGAGGGAGTACTCAAGAAAATTAAGTGTAGATTAACCAATGGTCACCCGACACGTGCGCAAGACTTATTGGTGACGGCTGTCTGAATTTTATCTTTGATGGGCACTGAAAGCCGACTGTCACGCGTTATCGTAGCGCGTTTTTCCCAATCACAGCCAATATCTCGATCGTGAGTCACACGCGCTGCATCGAGCAGCAAGGGTTCACGCTTTTGTATATCACCAGTGGTTAAAACCATGAAAGCAAACTCCCATATTTTCGAAAGATAAAAAAGAAAAACACAACCCTAAAAATTTCATCCCCTTATTATCAGCTGCTGTTGCACATGCTATGATCATAATTCACAGAACTTTGTTAGAAGAGAATCCAAGACCTCTCACACCTCTCTCTCAACAAAAATTCACACAGTTTTTATTAACTCGTGTTCCAGCGTTCTATAAATAGAATAGTCCCTTTTTCAGATTTTCTTTTTAGGGTTTCAAGATTGTTACCCTTTTGGTTAAAGAAAGTTCTTGGGTGAAGAAATAGGAAAGTGAGGCTTTTCAAGTGAGTGAACCGAAACCCAGCAAGAAATTACACACAAATTAAGGTATACATATATACATATATGTTTATGTATATATAGATATAGGGATCATGGGTAGGGGGAGAGTTGAGCTGAAGAGGATAGAGAACAAGATAAATAGACAAGTTACATTTGCAAAGAGAAGAAATGGTCTGCTCAAGAAGGCTTATGAGCTATCTGTTCTCTGCGATGCTGAGGTTGCTCTTATCATCTTCTCTAACCGTGGCAAGCTCTATGAATTCTGCAGTACCTCCAAGTATATTCTCTCCCTCCGAATTTGAAAGAATCTTCCTAGTATTTTACTAGATTCTTGCTTTTAAGTGGAGTCTTTTTTTTTTATAATTATTTTAGGTCTTAGGTTAAAGCTTTTGATTAAGTGTTCTGCGATGGAAAATGCATCGATTTGTTGTTTAATTGTTTACTAGATACTATCTTCTGAGGGGATTTCATTTTTTTTTTTTAAATTATTTTAGGTCTTGGGGTAAAGCTTTTGATGATTTGGTATATATTTTGCGAGGAACTTTTTTGGTAATTGCTGATCGATTTTTTTGTAATTGTTTTACTAGATACTAGCTTCTGAGGGAATTTTATTTGTGTTTTAAAAACTTTTAATTCTTTTAGGTCTAGGTTAAAGCTTTTGATTTGTTATTCTTCAAGGGTAAGAAAATTTGTAAGTGTTGATGGATTTTTTTTTTCTTTTTGCAAGATTCTAGGTCTTGTGGGGACTTGTGTTTAACTATCATCTCATGGTTAAACCTTTTGATTTGGTATTAATGGAAAAGAAAAGAAAATTAAACATTTTTCTGTCAAAATAAAGGGATAAATTATTATTGGATTCAGTTAAATCTTTCTAAACTTGTTGGGGTATGGAGAAATCTGTTGGATTTTATTGTGACTCTTTTGAGTTTTCTGAAACCTGTGAAATTAAGGAGTTATTCTTCAGTTTCTGTCAACTTTATTTTTCTTGCTTTTGACTGGTCTTTAGCTTGATCCTTCCTTACTTTTCTAATTGAAAATTTTGTGGTAAAATATTTGAAAGTTATATGTATAAACTTTATTTATAGGGTTTTTGAGGTAATCTCCTTTACTATTCAATGTAATTGAGACAACACTCGATGATTGATCCATACTTTGAGTTGTTGTTTCATCAGGTGGAAAGAAAGATGATATTTTGACAGGCTCAGTCAGATAATTAGCTTTTAATATAATTAAACTATTTTTTTGTCTTAGTTCATTTATTTCACTAATTTTACTTTTTGTAATTGGCTGCTACAAGAAGAAACACAGTTTAATTCTGTGTACTCACAAGTACTTCCCTTCAGTAGCATCTTTTGAACTTCTGGTCTCTAATTGATTAAATCCTTCAGATAATTAGGAGAGATAGATCTTGATATAATTTTATATATAATTAGATATAAAAATATAGGAAGATCTTCAAAAAAGTTTGTTTGAATTTACTTTGAAGACATGAGTTTTTCTTATGTTTAATTTAGAACTGAACATTTAATTTGAATTTAAAAAACTTCAACTGAATTAAGAGGAAGGATCATCCACATTCAAGAATATGTGATTTTATTTTAATTGAACATTATAAAATTTGAGTTCTTTAATTGTTTATTTTATCTAAATTAAAACCTCAATTTTTTGTACAAAACATTGCTGTAGGCTTCAAAGTTGTCTTATACTAACATGTTTCACAATTTGTTAATTTGGTAAGAAATTTAGAGATATATATAACTGGTAGGAAAATATAACGTGTAAGATAAAGATCAAGAATTAAGTAATTAATGTCTCTTGCATTTCCATCACCAGACACAACCTATAGGAACAATATTATTGCATTAAATTACTAATAGAAAGCAATAATTTTGCAAACTTATAGATACTATACTAAATAAATTATATATATAGAAGGTACGAGAATATTAAGATTCTATACATAACATGTATAGATCCCTAATTATATGATTGCACTTTTATGGCTTATGCAGCATGCTCAAGACACTTGAAAGGTACCAAAAATGCAGTTATGGTTCGTTAGAAGTGAACCACCCTGGCAAGGATATTGAGGTACTATATATGTTTTCTAGCTCATAAGGCAGCAGCTTTCCTTACAAGAATCAAGAAAGTAGTGCATGGCTCGTTTCTTGGATTGATAATGTGTTATAATTTGTATTTGTAGCAAAGCAGCTATAGGGAGTATCTAAAGCTAAAATCCAAATATGAGTCCCTACAGCGGTATCAAAGGTAATCAATCTTTTCATCCATATATAACTTATATATATGTCCATTAATGTGTGTGTGTGCGTGTAATACAATGATTTTTTAAAACTCTGTTGGGTTTAATATTGCATGCAGGCAACTTCTTGGTGACGATCTTGGACCTTTGAACATCAATGATCTTGAGCACATCGAGCATCAACTGGAGACATCATTGAAGCACATCAGATCCACAAGAGTAAGCTGCAATATTAAATATATATAAACCATTTCTAAGTTCTAACATTGTGAGATCTTGCTGTTTCATGTGTAAGAACATTCTGTTATGCCGTCTTGTAGAGTACTGCTAAGAATGCATACAAGCTTTTACACCTTTATCATATTATGAGAAATAAGATATGCAATCATTGGAGGTGTGTTATTGGCTGTTTACATCTCCTCAAATCACATGCATATTTAAAAATGATAATATCAAAAACTTGTGATGTACATGTGTAACACATGTTTTACTGTTGGCATGCAATATCCTCTTATTTACTTGTTGTCTTGTTGATGTTATATGAATGGCATATATATATGTTGCATACATAAATGTTGGTAGCGTCGAGTCAGTCAATGTCGTCAAACTACTTTTTAAAACATTCAATGTCAAAGTATAATTATGTTCTTAATTTTGCGTATATATGTGCAGACACAGGTTATGCTTGATCAACTTTCTGATCTTCAATCAAAGGTAATATTTATATGATTTCGAGATATATTGCATAAATGCCATCAAGCAACTTCTGCGTGCAGTTTATGTTTAACACGTTGCTTTGTTTCTTGAAGTAAATTAGTACTTAATCTGATGTGAAATGTTACATATATTGTGACTACAGGAGAAGTTGATGATCGACGCTAACAAGGCTTTGGAGAGAAAGGTTAGTTAGTCAGTTATTTGGTTAATTTTAAGTTAATGATGAGGATGAAATAACTGCAATGATTATGTTTAGTGTATGAGTTATAATGGTGAGATGGAAGAGATATATGGTGGTAATCATCATGATCAGCTCCAACAATGGGGAGGTGGGGACCACCACAGCAGCTCATCAGCTTATCATCACCACCATTCCCAGTCTCAGCTCTTCTTTCAGCCTCTGGATTGCAACTCTACTCTCCAAATTGGGTTAGTTTTATTTAACTCTTTAAAACTACTGATCGATCCCTTCCCTTTTTTGCTTGTGCATAACATAATGAATTCAAGTTAATTTGCAATAATTGTAGGTATAGTGACGTCGTCGTCCCAGTGAGTTCAAGCCAGATGACATCAGCAACGGACGTTCAAAACGTCAACGGATTGGTCCCTGGTTGGATGCAGCTCTGACCTCTGCATGCATTACAATGCATGCATGCAACATATATATTATAATAATATTTGTACGACTAACGCTTCCTCAGACAACCTTAAATAATGGAGTGAAGCAGATCTAGCAGTAAGTAATATTTGGACCTTAAATCAATTACTCTATGAATGGAATACCTCATCTATGGCAAAAACAAATATGTGACCTCTGTTTTTTTGTTTTGCCTTAACTACTCAGACTCAATATTCAAGTTATATTTCTATATATGTTGTAGTAATATTTTAATTAATTCGGTTCTTTGTCTATACAATATGAATTGTTTATTTTCAAGTATTTGTTCTCTGCTATATATTAATATAAGAGTTATGTGGTGGTGTGGAATGACTTAGGCATGCATGCAGCTAGGTGACATGCACCTTCATGGTTAAATTTGTTGCCTAATTGTATATGGCCTTATTTTTAATGGCATACTAGGTTTATCATGTAAATGGAACCAAACTGGCATAATGTAATAATTGAATTAAAAGCTGTATAAATATAAACTGCTGGATTTTGGGCTCTTTCCTTACCCTTTTTCAAAAGCCCACACAGTTGAGTTAACCAGAATAGAGATAAAGTCATAAAGAGATGAAACACTACTTGCAAATCACCAAAACGTTGATTTCTTTGGTATAAAATTGCAACCAACCCAATTTAAAATGGCCTAGTTTCATGGGCGTCGTGTATTATATAAAATTAATACTAAAGTCGTTCCACATTGGTATTGATAATGATAGAGGAGGTTACAAGAATAAGTATATATATAGTGATGCTATCTCCTCTCTTTGTTAATTAACCGTTTACTTTCTGCACGCAAACCAAGATAATCCTTTCTTTTTGTTTATCCCAATACACTTAGGAGTAATTTGGTTTGTGTGATATGATTGATAGGGCTATAAGTTTTAAATATCTACTTTCTTATCCATAATCCTCCATTTCCTTATGAATTCAATCCATTTTTATGTCTTTTAATCACTCAAATGCTTGATTATAGTGTGATTATATAATCAAGCATTTGAGTGATTAAAATGCATAAAAATGGATTGAATTCATAAGGAGATGGAGGATTATGGATAAAAAGGTAGAGATTTAAAGCTTATAATCCTATCAATCCTATCACACAAATCAAACCATTCCTTAAAGCACAAAAAATACTATAAAAGGAAATGAGTGAATTTTAATAGGACAAATGGAAATAGAAAATTGATCATATTTAATGGGACTGAGGGAGTAATATAATTTTCCAAAATCAACAAATTTACGAATAAAATAATCTCGGTAAATTTGTTTGTCTTCATTTCACTATACATGGAAGGTTTATATCCAGATGGATCACGTGTCCCACAATTATTTCTCATACTTCATGTTCATTATTAAATTAATTTACCACAATTATTTCTCATACTTCATGTTCATTATTAAATTAATTTAATTTAATTTATTATTTCAATTTGATATGTTTTAGTTCAATTTTATACATATTATTAGAATTCATCACTCTCCCATATATGATATATAATTATTTTATATTATTTTAAATTAATTTTTAAAGTTTATAAATTAAAAATTAGGATACATAATTTTTAAATTTATTTTTAAATAATTGTTAATTATAATTCATTATATCATAATAAATTTTATATTTAAAAAATGATTCATTAAAATAATAAATTTAATAGTATGACATAGAATGTAAGACACATATATAGAATACAATATCTTGTCCCGTTTATATTCATTGGCATATGTCATATCAAAGAAAATGGAAATAAAATTGCGCAGAAATGGTACAATTAAATCCAGCTCCACCATTAAGCATTATGATTAATGCTAAAACATGATTCAAATATTTATATTTAATTTGCAACAAGTACTACTCTAGCATTATTCCTACACTGCAGAGTCACGGTTACACAATCACACTTAACAATAAAACTTAATGAGAGAGAAATTAAAAATCAAATTAGTCGTTAGATTCAAAGAATACCGAAAAATTTGGGTAGAACAAAACTTGTCATTCTTTTCTTTTTGTTTATATTTTTTTAACTGCCTTCACACATAATTAAATTGAGAAAACTCAAAAATAAGACAAAGTAAGTACAAAGTTTCTAACATAAGTTTGCAACGGAAATGGAACTCTTTAATTAACTAAAAATTCAATGAACGTACTAAAGAATCTTGTGACTATCCAATTTACTTGTGATTGCAAGAGTTGTACGGTCCACAACCACATCAACGTATCAAACACAACAAAACAAAACTAAAATGAAAAACAGATCAAATTAAAGAAGCACTATATATATATATTAAATGAAAAAAGAAACATAATTTAGTGAAGTTGGTACCTATATAAGGCTATATTTACCACTTGCCCAACTTGATTGAGATAACATGCTTTATATTTGATCGCGATGGATTCAAGTGGTAGTTGGAAGCAACCGTATGTCCCCTCAAACTTTTTACAATTTTTTTTTAATAACTATACTATAATGATTTAACAATTTAAAAACATTTATATTTTTAACTACTATTCCATTCGTCCCACTAAAAAATTGATCTAACTTGACTAAATATGTGAGAAATTTCTGGTTAAAATATGTCATTTTTAGTGGGACAAAAGAAGTACTCTATCCGTCTCATTCAAAATGACTCATTTTGCCATTTCCGTCCGTCCCAACAAGATGGTTCATTTCCTTTTATAGCAATTTTTTAAATGAGATATATATTGAGTAAGTAAAAAGAATGAGACTTTGTTGGTCTGCGTGCCCAAAAGAAATGAGTCATCTTGAGTGTGACGGAGGGAGTAGTATTTTTACTAGTAATTTATTAATTTTTAATCGGAGTTAGTTTTAATACTAATTATTTGATTTAATAGTGTATTCGAATTCGACTTCGAGTTTGTTAAATATTTGAATTTGAGCTTGTTTACTTCATCTGTCCTACTAAAAGTGATTTGATTTGACCAAAAAGCTCTTAAAGATTTGTAGGAATCGGACAATATATATACTCCCTCCGTCCCACTATTTCCGTCCTCTTTTATATTGAGATGAGTGTATTATTTTAATGAAAGAGGACGGAAATAGTGGGACGGAGGGAGTATAATATATGGAAGTCAACAAGGTTTGACTCGATATTAAAGTGACGTGACATTTAATTAAGAATAATTAAATGAGTCAATATCGATCTACGTAGAGAGTAAATGATCGTAGTATAATTAATTTCTTGAAACTGATTTCCGGTGAGTGAGAAATAATTGTTTAAAGTATGTCACTTAACGAAGGGAGCTATGGGATAAAGATTTTTAATGTAAGAATTAAAAAATCTTAATGTAAGAATAAATATTGTCCCACATTGAATTTTGTAAGAACATTAATTGGGTATTTAAAGTGTCTAATTACTTATTAGGTTAAGTAATTGGATAAAGCCCGTACACGCTCGCACCGCCGCAGCCCGCCCGCCGCGCCTGTGGCCGTGGGCTGGTTGGGCTCGACTTTTGGGCTCAATTTTTAGGCCTCGTCTCTTGGGCATCGGCACGCGACTTCGGCATGTGGATGGCATGCTGCTGGCACGCGGCCTATAACTCCCGCAACGGGTCTGTAACGGCCCGCTGCCTTGATGGACTTTGAATAGTCATAAATTACTCGGCGCCCCCTCTGGTGGACTAGCCCTATAAATAGGTTCATTTGCATCCATTCCATACATACCATTCTCTCATACTCTCACTCATCTTGGTGCTGCCACTGTTCGAGACGTAGCCGTTTCATCTTTGAAGACTGAAAATTTTCTATTCAAAATTCTGTGTTTTACGGGACGAGAACCTATAGGACTATAAAACTGACCTAAAAACTTTTAAACTATAATACCTTTGCTGGAGATGGCATCCTCTGCCTCGACCGACTCAAACCCTGCTGCTGCTTTCGCTTCGGCTATTGCTTCTGCAACCATTCCCACCTCTGCCTCTGCGACGACTGTTGTTGTTGTTGGGTCCTCGACTGTTTCTATAGTCGTTGACTCCACCTTTCCTATGTTCCAGGCGACTACTTCTGCTGCTGGTTCGAATCCTGCGGGATTGTTCTGTGGGTCCACTTCTAGTGGCACCGTGGGTTCCACTTTCGGTGGTTCCGTGGGATTCTTGAATGGATTAAGTGTTGGAGTTTTCGGAATCAACACGACTGACTCCCATGTGGGGGTTTCGGCACCAAGAATGATGCCTCCTGCTGAGAAACCTCCAAAGTTTAGCGGGGCTGACTTCAAGAGATGGCAACAAAATATGTTGTTCTAGCTGACGACTCTGGGGTTCACTGGATTCCTTAAGGAGGACGAGCCGCTGACACCAAGTGCCCAAGAGACGAGCTTCACTGTGTGGGCAGCTTATGATTACTGGCACAATGGAGACTACCTATGTAAAAACTCCATTCTGAATAGACTAGAAGATAGTTTATATAGTGTGTACTCCAATGTGAAAACTTCCAAAAAAATGTGGGAGACATTAGAGAAAAAGTACCGTAGCGATGATACGAGTACGAAAAAATTTGTAGTAGCTAAATACTTAGACTACAAAATGGTAGATTCTAGACCTATCATGGACCAAGTGCAAGATTTTGAACACATTGTGCACGACGTCCATGCCGAATGAATGGTTTTGCCTGACGCATTCACGGTGGCTATCGTGATCGAGAAGCTGCCTCCAAGTTGGAAGAACTTCAAGAGCTATCTCAAGCACAAGCAAAAGGAGATGACTTTTGAAGACTGTTTCCAACTTATTTTATTAAGTTACTCGCAATAGGACGAGATCATTATAGATTAATAAGCTGACCCTAATCGTATTCTCAAGGAAGGCTAAACAGGACTTCATCTACGTTACCAAACAGAAAGCAGTAAAAGAATGTGTTTTGGTTTTTAACTACTCTAATTAATTTATCTAGGCGAATAAAATTAAAGGAATGAATGTACGAATTATTATCTAGGCGAGAATTAACAAAGCCATTAAACCCTAAGTCTAAGAACGAAGAATTAAAGGAAATAAATCTAAACGTGCCTTGAATTGATTAATTAACATGATCGATAGATTAGAAATTATGAATTTGAAATTAATCAAGAAAAGAGCAAGAAAAAAGAAAACATAAAACAATAACGAAGCAATAATAACTCACTAATTGAATAGAAAATCAATGCATTAAAAAGTCTATGGGATTGAATCACGAACGAATCCACAAATTGAAATTACGGAATGAACTACGGAATGAGAAATCTATACTATGTGTTTTCTCTTGTGGTCTAAACCCTAAAATTGCAGGAAGAGTTACAATGAAATCACGCGTGGACTATAAATATGGGAGAAAATCTGCCTAGCTAGAGAGCTCTCGGGAGTAGCGGTTGCTACCCCCGTGTTTTGTCTCAAACGCCTTTGTGGGAGCTAGCAGCCGCTAGGGGCTAGCGGTCGCTAGCCCCACGTTTTGTCCTGTTCTTGATCTCGGGGGCCTGCGGCCGCTATGTGGTAGCGGTCGCTAGCCCCATGTTCTGCCTTGCCCAGCGTGACACAAGCTAGCGGCCGCTAGGGGCTAGCGGTCGCTAGACTTGTGTTCTGCCCTCTCCACGCATTTTCTTCATCTTTTCCATCTCTTTTCGTCCTCGTTTCCCTTCTCGAGCCTTGTCAACTTCGTATGTCGATCTTTAACTAAAATGTAACATATGGAAAACCAAAGTATCAAGTCGAACAACAATACATGACAATAACAACTCAATATACACGAGAAACGAGACTGAAAATAGATAAAACAACCTCACCACACATAATACCTTGCTTGTCCTCAAGAAAGTCTAAGCTCAACATAATACGGAGATTTCAAAACAAGAGACAAGTTTAATTACGCAACCACAATCATATTCATCACAAGTACTCAAAAGGGATCATAGGACTATACATCAATCATCACTACGTGCTTCCCTCGAGGGTGCAATTTCAATCCAATCAAACTCACAACATAAGTAAATTCGACTTTCAATTACTCATAAGCTAGACTTTGAATTTTTTACTTTCCAATCCATTTTTGAGAATCAAACCGCGTAGAATTTTAGTGATATATAGAACATTAGTCACTAGGTGTGATTTTCGGCATAAACCGAATATCCTAGTGTGGTTTCCCATACCCATTCCTTGCATTCAAGATTTCCTTCAATTTTCAAAGGAAGAGGGGTAGAGTTCTTATCACCTATTCAAACAGTACAAGAGATTCAATAACAATTTTTAAGGCCATTCGAGCCAAATTTTGAAAGAGTTGGTTATATGCCCAAATGTCACGAGATATAAACATTTAGAGGTCATCTAAAGTGTTCTTGTGTGGTTTTCCATGCTCATGGTTTCCAGAGGAGCAGAAGTCTCCCAACTCAATCTCACAAAACACAATTAACAAACAAGTCTAACCAATAAACAATCTCAACCAAATTCACAAAGCTACGAGTTATCACGTCAATTCATCACACAAAGAGTAACCCATGACAGTTATGATCAAAATATAACGCTCATCACCCAATCATTGACTCACAATGGCAATTCATATCATCAAGCATAATCAACAAGTTCTCATCAAAATTGATCACTAATCATATCAAGCTCCAAAATGCAATTGGGCAAGCATGTATACACAATCTGCATAAATTTAAAGATATGCCGCATACTAAAAATTCATGCACCCCCCCCCCCTTAACGAAGAAATAAGCAATGTCCTCATTGCTACAAGAAGAACAAGAGAGAGAGGGAAAGAAGACTACCCGATTCGGGATGATGCGACGGTGATGAAGCTTGAGTAGTAGTAGAGAGTCATACCTACAAGAGAGACACCAAAAGAAACCAAAACAAAATAAAAGAACTAAATGAAAACAACTCGGACACACAAAAAAAGGAAAAGAAAGAAAGCATACTAAACAGCAGTGAGAAGTCACTGCTAATCCGGCGGCGGCGGTGGATGATCATATAGGGCCCAGTTCGACCACTGAGCGTTGAGTTCGGCCATCTGACTGTTGTTCTCGAGTATCTATTGATACTGGAGGGCCGACTCATCCTGAGACAACCTCCACTAGCGAGCCTGCTCAGCCATGAGGTTATGAGTAGCGGTCACCCGCTCTTCGATCCGCTCCTGACTCCGAAGCATGGAGGAGTTGTACTCCCCAAAGTCACGGTAGAACATCTGCACCTCGTGAGCATATGTCCCAAAGTCTTGGGAGAAGCTGGTGAAATCGTGCCGGAAGGAGGTGAAATCAGAGGGAAGGGCGTCGAGTTCAGTACTCAGGGACTGAAACTGGAAGGTGAGCTGCTCCAAACCACTAGAGGAGGAAGAACCGGCGCCGTAGTGGTATTGGCCGGAGGATGGGCTGACAATGAAAGCATCCCACATTGGGGCGTCATACTCATCATCCTCGTCCTCCTGTTGGACCGGTGGGGCGTCCTCGGGAGGTGGAGGATCCACTGCTGCGATGGCCAGCTCGTTTGTGTGGTTAACCACACATATCCGGGAGGTGGATGACAACCACCTATAGTCGGTGGTGCAAATTTGAGTCTGCTTGAGCTCAGAGAGGTCTATCCTCGAGACATAAATGGCGTCCGTAGGGTCGACATTGTCTGGATCGAACACCTCAAAATACCGGGCAATGACACAGATCACCAAGGATAAGGTGGCATGGTACTGGACTGTGGCCAACATATTCTTAAACGTGTTAAGAATATAGTAGCCGACGCACACCCGTGAGCCCTGAGCAGCGCTCTGTAGAAGAAATATTTCCACTAGATTCACCTTGTTGGCTTGTTCTTTGCCGGTGATGCCGTATGACAGAAATTTGTGCAGAATCATCAGCACATTATTGAGGGGGGTAGCGGTCGCTGGGGGGGGGTGTAGCGACCGCTACCTGGGCGCGTTCTGTTGAAGAACAGAGAGGAGGGGTAGCGCTCGCTATCCAGCGAGCGCTACCCTTGTGCGTTGTATTGGGAGGCAGAATGTAGAGCTAGCGCTCGCTGGGGGGGGGGTAGCGAATGCTGGCCCCTTAACGTTATTAAAACAGAACATTGGGCTAGTGACCGCTAGGGGATAGCGGTCGCTAGCCCCTCTCTCGTAAATACTCTCCTCCTGCCCCTTTTTTGTTCAATTTGTGCATTCTTCCCAAGTGCTCCTGCAACACAATATCAAACTTAAGTTAACTCTTCTCCCCTACAAAGCACAAAACGAAGAAAAATAGATATGGAATAAAATAAAAATAAAATAACAAACGAAAATAAAAGAACGTTTGTTTAACGTCATTAGCTCGACAAAATTATATGCTCAATTGGAGGGTGGATCTTCAATCGGTGTCGACTCCACCGTGAAATTTGCAGGTCATCCCTCGATGTACGACTTTACTCGATGCCCATTCACCAAAATGAGGCATCATCTCCTTCTGTAACAAGCTCAACCGAACCGTACGGCTTCACGTCCTTTACCACAAATGGACCGCTCCATCTTGATTTCAACTTTCTGGGAAAGAGTTTCAACCGGGAATTGAATAATAACACCTTCATATCGGGCTTCAAATCCTTATGTAAAATTCTCCGGTCAGGAATCGCCTACACTTTATCCTTGTAGATGCGAGCGTTGTCATATGCTTCATTCCACAATTCGTCAAACTCCGACATTTGAAGCGAACAATGCTCCACCGCCTTGTGCAAGTCAAAATTAGCAGCTTTGATTGCCCAATAGGCCTTATACTCAACTTCTACCTAAAGATGGCACGCCTTTCCATATACGAGGCGGTACAGACTCATTCCCAATACGCTTTTATATGTCGTTCGGTACGCCCAAAGCGCATCGTTCAACTTAATCGCCCAATCCTTCCTAGATGGTTGAACCGTCTTTTCCAAGATGTTCTTTACTTGCTTGTTGCTCGTCTTGGCTTAGCCCGACGTCTGTGAGTGATATGGGGTTGCATCTTATGCGTGATCCCATTTTTCTTCATGAGCCTCTCGAATAGTCTATTGCAAAAATATTTTCCACCATCACTAATGACAGCACGTGGAAAGCCAAACCTGCATAGAATATTTTCTTGCACAAATTTGAGCACAACGTGAAAATCACACGTCCTAGTAGGGATAACCTCAACCCACTTGAACACGTAATCAACAGCAATTAAGATATACTCGTACCCATGAGACTTAGGAAAAGGTCCCATAAAATCGATACCCCACACATCAAAAATTTCAACTACAAGTACATTATTGAGAGGCATCTCATTCATACGATCTATAGTCCCAACTCTTTGACACCTTTCACAAGAAAGATAATAAGTATGTGCAACCCTAAATAGAGTTGGCTAAAATAAACCTGACTGGAGAATCTTATGTGCCGTCTTTTGGCCTCTAAAGTGACGGCCACAATGAGCTTCGTGACACATCTCTAACACCTACGGTTGCTCCTCCTCTACAACACATCTCCGAATTACCTCATCTTTCCCAAGCTTGAATAGAAAGGGGTCTTCCCAAAAGTACTGCCTGCATACATGAAGAAAACGCTTCCTTTCTTGGGAAGTAAGGTCAGGCCTTAACTCACCACTAGCCAAGTAATTAACTATATCGGTGAACCAATGCACGCGAGTAACACTATAAGTATGCTCATAAGGAAAAGAGTCGGTAACAACATCATGAGATGAAGGAGGGGGAACATGCTCTAAACGAGAGAGATGATCGGCAACGGCGTTCTCACTCCCTTTCCTATCACGAATTTCAACATCAAACTCTTGCAACAACAAAATCCAACGAATCAACCTAGGCTTCGCCTGAGGCTTAGTCAACAAATAACGCAATGCATCATGATCACTATAAATAATAACTCTAGATCCTATAATGTAAGCACGAAACTTATCAAGAACAAATACTACAGCTAACATCTCCTTTTCGGTAGTAGTGTAGTTAATTTGAGCACGATTTAAAGTAGAGCTAGCATAATAGATAACACGCAACATCTTGTCAACACATTGACCCAAAACAGCACCCACGGCAGAGTTAGACGCATCACACATGATTTCAAAAGGAATAGACCAGTCAGGACGAGTAATCACAGGTGCACTACATAATTTCTCCTTCAACGTAGTAAATACAGAAAGACAGTCAACATCAAAATTAAAAGCAGTGTCCTGAACAAGTAATCGACAAAGAGGTTGACAAATCTTAGAGAAATCCTTAATAAACCTACGATAAAAACCAGCATGTCCTAAGAAACTACGAATTCCCTTAACATCAGTCGGTGGAGGTAATTTTTCAATCACCTCTACCTTAGCCTTATCAACCTCAATACCCTTACTCAACGCAACATGTCCTAGAACAATACCGCTACGCACCATAAAAATGACTCTTCTCCCAACTCAAGGTTAAACAAGTCTCAACACATTGATCAAGCACATGATCAATTTTAGCAAGACAATCATCAAAAGAAGAGCCAAAAATAGAAAAATCATCCATAAATACCTCAATGAAGTCGCTGATCATGTCAGAAAAAATGAACATCATACATCGCTGGAATGTACCTGGTGCGTTGCAGAGTCTGAACGGCATCCTCCAGAAGGCATACCTCCCAAAGGGGCTAGTGAACGCAGTCTTCGCCTGATCCTCAAGGTCGATCGCGATCTAGTAGTAACCTGATAACCCATCAAGAAAACAAAAATAATCATTACCAGCCAGTTTATCTAACATCTGATCAATGAAGGGTAAATAAAAGTGATCCTTTTTCGTAGCCGCATTGAGCTTCCGATAGTCAATGCACTTCCTCCATCCGGTGACAGGTCTGGTAGGGACAAGCTCCTTCTTCTCGTTCATCGTGCGATCGGATAGATGATCTCTTCAGCTAGTAGCTTAAGGATCTCTTTCTTCACGACCTCCATTAGGACGTAAGTCGTCGCTGTCCATCCCTCTTTGAGAGTGCATCATCAGTGAGCTAGATCTTGTGCATGCACATAGCCGGGCTGATGCCTCGTATATCCGTTAGACTCCATCCGAAGGCGAGCTTTAGTTTTTTCAGCACAACTACCAACTAAGTTTGCTGGCTATTAGTAAGATGAGCCGAAATGATCACCGACTTATGCTCGTTCTCCTCAAGAAATAGGTATTCCAGGTTCGCTGGGAGCTTCTTCAACTCCAATTTCTCAGGTGCGGGTGGATTCGCCAACTGCAACGGAGGCGGCTTCACGAACTGGGCCTCCAATCAGAGTCTCTCCTCCATGTCGACCGATCCCTCGAAGATCTCCTCCAAACTGTAATCCTGCACAAAAGAAATCTCGGCTAGAGCATCAATCGAATCAATGAAAGAACAATCCTCAATAGAACTCACTGAATTCATAGCTTTGTGTTGATGCACGGAAAAAGAAACTTTCTCTCCTAACACTGACATCTGAATAATATCATTCTTAACATCAATTAAAGTGTGAGTAGTCGCCATAAATGGTCTACCTAGCAACAAAGTATGATCACGCTCATTTTCATGCACATCTCATATCTCTAAAACAACGAAATCTATAAGCACAATCAAACCACCTACGCTAACAAGAATATTCTCAATTATACCTATAGGATATCTAACAGAACGATCAGCTAACTGTAAACTCATGCGTATAGGTTTCAATTCACCTAACTCTAATTCCTTAAAAATTGAGTAAGGCATAAGATTAATACCTGCACCTAGATTAAGCATGCTTGTTATAGTCTTACCATTCCCGAGAGCGATGGTTATTACGAAACTACTTGGATCTCGCAGCTTATGAGGAAGAGGTTGCTGCGTGATGGAACTGGCTACCTCAGATACCATGACGGACTCGTTGTCTGCAAATATCCTCTTCTTCGAGGCTAGCTCCTTGAAGAATTTCAGGTACGCCGGTACATTACGGATAACATCTAAAAGCGGCAAATTCACGTGCACTTGAGACAACATCTTGTAAATGTCTGCGAACTGCTTCTCAAGCTTCTCGTTCTTTAACCTGCTTGGAAAGGGAATAGGCGGCTTGTACGGGCTCGCCATTTTGTGCAAGTGAATGACAGGCTGTTCCGGCTCCCTCCCTTTCTCAGCATCCTCAGCTTTAGAGGGCTCATCCTCCGGCATAGCCACCTTGTTATCTACCTGTTTGCCACTACGTAGAACAGTAATGGCCTGAATCTGCCACTCTGAGTGTCCTTGCCCCTGTATCTTTCTTGTTTGCTGCTACTGTTGCATCTGATTGACTACCCCAGAGATCTGCCCGACTTGGCTCTCAAGGCGTTTGATAGTAGCCTCTTGAGCCTCTCGAGCTAGCTTGCTTTCTTGCATGAAAGCTGCGAGGCTATCCTCTAGAGAAGGTTTGGGTTGAGAAGCTAGCGGTGCAGGTGAGAATTGTGGCTGGAACTGCGGCGCCGGCTGCTGAAACTGAGATAGCGGCGGCTGGAGTTGCTGATAATGTAGTGTAGGTGGATAGTACCCAGGCTGAGGAGGGTAATACGACTGCTGTGGTGGATAATACCCATGCTGAGGTGGGTAGTACTGCTTTGGAGGTGCTCGTCGGGGAGGAAAATTTGTTCCCTGCCCTTTATTCGGCCCCTTCCATGTAGAGCTGTTCGGCGCTCTCCATCCTGTAGTCTGCTAGACTAGATGCTGATCGAATGGCAGTCGTGGTGGAAATCCCTGAGCAGCGTAGATTTTTGCCTCTCCTTCAAATGTCATCTCCGCCATTCTGGTGCAGTGATTCTCATCGTGAGTGAGATCACCACGAATCGGGCACAGCTCAGGTGCCGGCTCGAGTTTGGTCGCTACAGAGACCTTGTTCATCTTCAACTCTTGTAGCTCTCTCATCATGTCAGCCATCTGTCTCTTCAAATCAGGGCTCACTCCGATCTCTCTAACCTCTACTCTCTTGATCTCGGGGGCCAGCAGCCGCTAGGGGGTAGTGGTCGCTAGTCCCATGTTCTGCGTTGCCCAGCGTGACACAAGCTAGCGGTCGCTAGGCTTGTGTTCTGCCCTCTCCACGCGTTTTCTTCATCTTTTCCATCTCTTTTTGTCCTTGTTTCCCTTCTCGAGCCTTGTCAACTTCGTGTGTCGATCTTTACCTAAAACATAACATATGGAAAATCAAAACATCAAGTCGAACAACAATACACGACAATAACAACTCAATATGCACGAGAAACAAGACCGAAAATAGATAAAACAAAGACCTTATCTTGAAGCTGCGAATTGAGGCGGATGTGCGAAAGCAAGATTCGAAGGTGAAAGGGCCTATGGATGCCAATGCCAACTTGTTGGAAAGGGGCGGTCCCCCCAAGAAGCGTGCTCGTCCAACCGATAAGGGCAAGGGGAAACAAAAGCTGTCTTCCCAAAAGTTCGACGAAGATTGTTTCAACTGAGGCCGGCCGAGTCACATGTCAAAGGACTGCTATGAACCAAAAGGCAAGAAGAAGAAGAAGCACTCCGCACATGTTGCCGGGAAGGAATAATCCAAGTGGGATGAGAATGATCTTAATGCGGTCGTGACCGAGGAAGTTCACCACGTGGAGAATGAAGGCGGATGGTACTGTTAAACTTAAAATGTGTACACTCTAGGTTCTCGCAAATATATGAGGTCAATTGTGCATGACAAGTTAACCCTGGTCGAATCTCGATGGAAAGCTTAGCAGGGCGATTTTAATCCTAAGTGTTATCAAGAATAAATAAATAAAAATCATAAACACTCTAATCAATAATAAGCATGAGAAAATAAGAAATAAATAAATAAACAAAATAATAAAACGGTGAGATTCCAGATTTAAGGGCCTAGAGTTAAGAAAATCTAAAATCAATTAAATCATGCTCATAAATTCATGCTATTGTTCGTTCATTAAGGGCTTCTTAATACTTTGTCTAATTAATTACTTACGTATTCTTAATTAGATAGTAATCACGACTCCCGTATTAGATTACCCTAAGAAGAATTCCTCAATTAAGAAAAATGATTCGTAATTAATAAATCTATTCCTAGAGTTGCTTAATCATCTAACTCGCGTATTCGATAATTAAGCGGTGATTTTAACTCACATATTTGAATTACACAATAGGAAAATCACAATTAACAACGAATATAATTCCTACGTTTCCAATTTGGAATTATTGATGATTAAACTCTAGGTCAAATTCTAGAATTATTTCTCAATCTCATCTAGAATACAAAGGGAATTAAATGGTGATCAAACATTCAATTCGATTACGCACAAGTTTAATCAATAAAGCATGAATCAAGAACAATCAATAATTAATCAAGAAATCCATAAAACTAGGTAGAGAAAAACAAATCAATCCATTCAGTATTCAAAAATAAGAAACACTTACTAAGAATAAATCTTAAATTGAGCGTTGATCTCACCCTCAACCCTTCGTCGCGATGCGAAATTACAAAGAAATCAACTAATAATAATGTATCTAAGGTTTGAAAGAGAGAAAATATTAATTGGGGATGAAAAATACGCCCAAAAATGGGCTTTAAATAACAATATATATGACCCAAAATTGCGCCCAGCGACCGCTGGCTATCAGCTGTTGTCCTCCTGCGCGCAGCGATTTTATTTCGATTCATTGATTTTTGATCCGTTTGCGGCTACGGACTCCTATCAAGATAAAAGTTAAACCTATGTTATCCATGTTTCAGCGTTACATCTTCATTTTGCGCCAATTTCCATACCAAACAACCTACATGCAATTACGGAGACCGAACATAAAAGCAAACCAAAATGTAACATAAAATGAACCTAAAGTAATTAAACGAGACTCGAAGGTCATGTAAAACAACGACAAAAAAACACCAAACAAGCCCCCCCGTCCCCACACTTAACCATTTGCTTGTCCTCAAGCCAAAATCTAATCACAAACACATTCGAGTCGAGTAGAAAATCAACATGCAAGCTTCAACAACCGTTCATACCTTCACTATGAGGACTTAAACTAGACTCAACTCTCAATCAAAGATAGTCACTCAATTAAGCTCGTAGTTTTTCCCATTAACTAAACCATCTAACAAGTACACAATCACAATATACACACATCTCACATCTCCCTAGCACTCAACATGTCAAATTCCCTTAGATATATCATTTTTTTTTCTTTTTTTTTTCTAAAGAAGGAGAGCAAGAACGTTTTAAGGGCATTGATCATTGGGTATAAACTTCAATGGATCTCATCGAATACCCCAATATCGTTTCCCATACTAATTATCAAATATAAGAGGAGTAGATCCCGCGAACTTAACTCGACAACTTATTACGCCCTTCTAGCGTTTTTATTATTCTTTTTTCGAGAATTTCTTCTTTAGAATTTTTTTAGACAATAAAGGAATAAGACACGTAAATAACAAGGGAGTATCACTCATAATCCAAATCATAATTGCGCACAAGTTATCTAGCTAAGCAACATGCCCCACTAAACAAGTCTAATCGAACAACATAGCCTAATCAAAAGTCGAATCAATCCAAGTCCTACCACCATTCATACCACATACCAAGACTTAACATGAAAATAAATGACTATCATCAAATATGTATGCAATCAAACAAGCTAGAGAACAAATAAACACTCAAGACAGAGAGACAAACAAATAAAAATAAAAAGACACATAATCAAGTCCACCTCCCCACACTTAAATGTTACTACGTCCTCGTAGTAAGCTAGAGTAAAGGTAGAGAAGACTTCCCTGATGAAGACGGGAAACGAAAAACAAAACTCAATGCGCCAGATTTCGAATATTGCTAGTAGTAGGATGGTGAAGAATGAAGAAGCGGACACCGCACTCACTTGCAATTTAAAGCCGCGAATAAGTTATTTATTTATTCAAAAAGGAAAGGAAATGCCAAAAGAAACATGAAACAAATAAAGAACTGAAATAAAACAAAACTGCTCATTTAATGTCTCGAGCTCGACAAAAGTATGTTCTCCTCAAAGTGACTTGGGTTGAATAGGAAGTTTATCCTTCCTATTGAGCTGCACAAGCTCCTTAAGTCGAATACCTGCACAAAAAAATACGACAAAAATCAAAGCATAATATCTGCTAAAAAAAAGAATAAAGAAAACACTAAACAAAGAAACAATAACGAACGATACGAAAAGAAAACACATAACAAGAAAATAGAAAATAATGAACACAAATAACACTCAAAATCAAGAACATAAATTGTATACGAGGTCAATTGTGCGTGACAAGTTTCGATGGAAAGCTTAGCAGGGCGATTATAATCCTAAGTGTTATCAAGAACAAATAAATAGAAATCCTAAACTCTCTAATCAATAATAAGCATGAGAAAACAAGAAATAAATAAATAAACAAAATAATAAAAGGTGGGATTCCGGATTTAAGGGCATAGAGTTAAGAAAATCTAAAATCAATTAAATCATGCTCTTAAACTCATGCTATTGTTCGTTCATTAAGGGCTTCTTAATAATTACTCTAAATAATTATTTTTTTTCTTAATTAGACAGTAATCACGACTCCCGTATTTGATTACCCTAAAAAGAATTTCTCAATTAAGAACAATGATTCTTAATTAATAAATCAATTCCTAGAGTTGCTTTATCATATAACTCGCGTATTCGATAATTAAGCGATAATTCTAACTCACGTATTTGAATTACACAATAGAAAAATCAAAATAAACAACGAATATAATTCCTATGTTTTCAATTTGAAATTATTGATGATTAAACCCTAGGTCAAATTCTAGAATTATTTCTCAATCTCATCTAGAATACAAAGGAAATTAAATGGTGATCAAACATTTAATTCGATTACGCACAAGTTTAATCAATAAAGCATGAATCAAGAACAATTAATAATTAATCAAGAAATCCATAAAATTAGGTAGAGAAAAATAAATCAATTCATTCAATATTCAAAAATAAGAGACACTTACTAAGAATAAATCTTAGATTGAACATTGATCTCACCCTCAATCCTTCGCCCCGATGTGAAATTACAAATAAATCAACTAATAATAATGTATCTAGAGTTTGTAAGAGAGAAAATATGAATTGGGGATAAAAAACACATCCAAAACGGGTTTTAAATAACAATATCCGCGACCCAAAATCACGCCCAGCGGCCGCTGGCTATCAGTTGTTGTCCTCCTGAGTGCAGTGATTTTGTTTCGACCCGTTCTCCCTCGTTTGAACTTCGATTTTAGATCCATTTGCGGCTACAGACTCTTATTCAGATGAAATTTAATCTTATACTATCAATGTTTCATCGTTACATCTCCATTTCGCGCCAATTTCCACACCAAACAACCTACATGCAATTACAGAGATCGGACGTAAAAACAAACCAAAATGTAACATAAAATGAACCTAAAGCAATGAAACAAGACTCGAAAAGTTGTGTAAAATCACGACAAAAACACACCAAACAGGTACACTAATATCGGCGCCACCAATCATGTATGTGTTGATAGGAGCAAGTTCGTCACATACAAAGTTGTTGAGGGGATGAAGCTCATTATAGGGAATCAAGCTTCGTCCGAGGTGGCCGATGTAGGCGAGGTGGTCCTCAAGATGATGTTCGGCGTCCTTATCACTTTAAAGTAGGTGTTGCATGTTCCTGACATCCGCAAGAACCTACTGTCTGGCTCAATTCTAGTTAATAAAGGCTTAGACTAGTGTTTGAATCCGACAAGTTTGTACTCACAAAGTTTGGAAAGTTCATCGGTAAAGGTTATCTTACCGGGGGCTTGTTCAAGCTAAATGTATTGGCTATACGCCGCAAAGTGATTAATGATAATGAAAAGGCAACTTCCTCTTACTTGATTGAGTGTTCTGCCCTATGGCATTATAGATTAGGACATGTAAATCTAAATGAAATAAAAAGATTAGTAAATTTGGATTTACTAAAGATAAATGAAATCAACACTAACACCAAATGTGAAGTGTGTGTTGAGGCTAAATTGTCAAAACTGTCTTTTCATTCAGTAGAAAGGAGCACTAAGCCACTTGAGTTAATTTACACCGATGTGTGTGATTTAAAATTTGTGCAGACAAGAGGTGGTAAAAAATACTATATCAGCTTCATTGACGATTGCACAAGGTATTGTTATTTTTATCTTCTAAGAAGTAAAGATGAGGCTGTTGAAGCATTTATAAACTTCGAGAATGAAGCCAAAAATCAATTAAGCAGTCACATTAAGTTGGTTCGAAGTGATAGAGGGGGGGGGGGGGGATATGTTGCCCCATTTGAGGAATTATGCAGCAAAAGTGGTATAATTCATCAAATGACGACTCCTTATTCACCTCAATCTAACGGAGTTGCTGAATGCAAAAATCGAACTTTTAAAGAGATGATGAATGCTCTATTGATTAGTTCAGAGTTGCCCCAGAATATGTGGGGAGAAGTTGTTCTGACAGCTAACTACCTATTGAATAAGATTCCACTTAAGGGTAAGAATGTTACCGCTTACGAGTTGTGGAAATGAAGGAAACCTTCCTACAAATACCTTAAAGTGTGGGGGTGTTTGGCAAAGGTTGAAGTGTCTCCATCTAAACAAGTTGCAATTGGCTCTAAAACGGTCGATTGTATCTTCATAAGATATGCACTTAACAGCAGTGCCTATCGGTTTGTTGACCACAAATCAGAAATACCTGAAATAACTGTGGGAACAACAATGGAATCAAGAAATGTCGTATTCTTTGAAAAGATCTATCCCTGCAAAACCAGGGATACAAAAGATGATGGTAAAGCCATATTCCAAACCTGTGGATGAAGGTCCAACATCGCGAAAGTGACCAACGTCCGATCCAGATGACATAGAACCGAGACGTGACAGTTAAATTAGGACACTAAAAACGTTCGGTCCTAACTTCGTGCCGCTTATGTTGGATGAAGAGCCAACAACCATTAAAGCAGTCTTTTCTAGATCGAATGCAGATATGTGGAGAGAGGCTGTACAAAGCGAAATTGATTCGATAAGACAAAACCGCACTTGGGTGTTGGTTGATTTGCCGGAAGGTTGTAAGCCCTTAGGATGCAAGTGGATCCTTAAAAGGAAGTTGAAAGCCGATGGATCAATTGATAAATACAAGGCTAGATTAGTATTCAAAGGCTTTAAACAAAGAGAAGGGTATAATTTTTTCGATACCTACTCGCCGGTGACTAGAATAACATCCATTAAGGTGTTTCTCGCGATTGCTGCCTTGCACAATCTTGAGATTCACCAAATGGATGTTAAGATTTCATTTTTGAATGGAGATCTTGAAGATGAAATCTATATGGAGCAACCTGAAGGTTTTGTCGTACCTGGCCAAGAAAGGAATGTATGCAAACTGGTTAAGTCTCTATATGGATTAAAACAAGCGTCGTTACAATGGCACTTTAAGTTTGATGATGTAATGTTATCAAATGGATTCAATATAAACGAGTGTGATAAGTGTGTCTACATAAAAAATATTAATAATGGATTCGTCATAGTGTGTCTCTATGTAGACGATATGTTAATTATGGGTAGAAATATCCAAGTAATTAACGAAACTAAAACCATGTTAAAACGAAAATTTAACATGAAAGATATAGGGTGGCTGCTGTGATTCTTGGAATGAAAATTCTAAGAAGATCGGATGGGATCAGCGTATCACAATCTCATTATGTTCAGAAAGTGCTCAAAAGGTTTAACGCCTATGAAAGCGCACCGGTCAAAACCCCATTAGAACTCAATATTCACTTGAGCAAGAACTTGGGAGATCCGATAGCACAAGAAGACTATGCGAAGGTGATCGGGTGCTTGATGTATTTAACTAATTGCACTCGACCGAACATAACATGTTCCCTGAACAGATTGAGTCGCTACACGAGCAATCTAAGCAAAGAGCATTGGAAAACTCTTATAAGAGTGTTGAGGTATTTGAAATACTCTCAGAATTTTGGGCTAACTTATGGAAGATACCCCTGGTACTTGAAGGGTACTGCGGTGCCAACTGGATCTCGGACACAAAAGATTCACTGTCGACAAATGGATATGTGTTCACGATTGGGGGTGGAGCTGTCTTGTGGAGATCCACGAAACAAACTTGTATTGCCCGATCCATTATGGAATCGGAATTTATAGCTTTAGACAAAGTTGGGGAAGAAGCCGAGTGGCTTAGGTACTTCCTCAAAGACATTCTGTGTTGGATCAAGCCCGTGCCTCCAGTTTTGATATACTGTGATAGTCAAGCAGCTATCGGGAGGGCAAAGAGTGGCTTGTACAACGGTAAGTCTCGACATATTCGTCGACGACATAATACCGTAAGATATTTGATCACAATTGAGATTATCTATGTTAACTATGTGAAGTCAGTGGATAATCTGGCGGATCTGTTAACCAAAGGGTTAAATCGAGATCAAATGTTTAAGTTGCTAGAGAGAATGAGACTAAAATCCATGAATTGATGAACTGTCATAGTGGTTACCTAACCTTGATGACTGGCGATCCCAAGAACCTGGTTCAACGGGAAAACTAAGCTATGAGAGTACATGGGAAAACACTCACTTACATCTATTCTCTAGAAGAGCAACATGAGTGTTAAGAACTTGCCAAGTGGTGAGGTTAAGTCTATGACTTTTAATGATTCTTTAGATGAAGAGTAAGGCAAAGTACTAAAGAAAGAATCACCTATATAAGTGTGAAGTGAGGGCCGCTTCAAAGACAAACACTTATGAATCCAAAGAGGTGTCCAGGGTGGGTCAGAAATGGACACAAAACGTGAGAAAGGACAAGGTTGAAATGTTAAAGGAGTTGACACCATTGTCTCGGTGCATGTTGTGGAGGAATAGTTCAATGCATAGCGCCACTAATCTGCATGTGTATCCGATGGTGCCAACTATGGAAGGTTCAATGTGACAAACCACATATCCTAATACTTTGACACTTCATGAGAACAGAGTTTGTGTCTGCATTTGCATATGGGTTATTTCAACTCATGTGGGGAATTGTAGGAATCAGACTATATATATATATGGAGGTCAACAAGGTTTGACTCGATATTAAAATGACGTGGCATTTAATTAAGAATAATTAAATGAGCCAAGATCGATCTACATAGAGAGTAGATGATCGTAGTATAATTAATTTCTAGAAATCGATTTCCTGTGAGTGAGAAAAAATTGTTTAAAGTATATCACTTGACGAAGGGAGCTATGAGATTAAGATTCTTCATGTAAGAATTAAAGAATCTTAATATAAGAATAAATGTTGTCTCACATTGAATGTTGTAAAAACATTAATTGGTTATTTAAAGTGTCTAATTACTTCTTGGATTAAGTAATTGGATAAAGCCCGTACACGCGCGCGCCGCCGCTGTCCGCCCCCCGCACCGCGCAGCGCTCGCGGCCGTGCGCCGGTTGGGATCGTCTTTGGGCTCGGCTATTGGGCTTGACTATTGGGCTAGACTCTTGGGTCTCGGCACGTGGCTGGCACGCTGTTGGCACGCGGCCTGTAACTCCTGCAACGGGTCTGTAACGGCCCACTGCCTTGATGGGCTTTGAATAGCCATCAATTCCTCGGCGCCCCCTCGGTAGACTAGCCCTATAAATAAGGTCATCTACATCCATTCCAGACATACCATTCTCTGCATACTCTCACTCATCTTGTTGCATTGTTGTTCTTTTGCATCTGTCAGGAAGCTCGATCCTGCCCTTGTCAAATTCGTCGGAGCTCGGTCAGTCCGCGGTGTTGCCACTGTCCGAGACGTAGCCGTTTCATCTTTGGAGACTTTCGCCGTAAAGAAGGAGCACTACCTTGGCGTTTCAGTCTTGCGGAGAAAGGAGACCTCGACTCGGCTGTTCTGTTTATTTCGGTTCACTCTGTAACTTTCATTTTGTTTATATTTCCGTAGTAATCTCATCTCCGTTCTAGTTTCTGTGTAATTCAGTTCTTGTATTCAATAAGATTTGGTGAAACCAAGCCACTTTTAGTAGGATGGAAGAAGTATTTTATTTTATATTATACGTATTAAATATTTTTGTATTATTTGAGAATATTAACGAACTGGTCTGTATAAAAGTTTTGAACAAACACATTAATAAAGTTCGTAAAATATCAAGTTCAACTTAATGTTGAATTCAAACATACTTGCAAACCTTTCTAATAGTATCTCGTTATGTTGAAGTTGTACGTTAAAAGAAAAAAATTGAACTCAATTCAAAATTCGAATTTGATTTAATTACTAAAAAATAAAATATCGAATGAGGTTTTATTGAGACTTGTCAAAATAATTTATTGAATAATTTTACTCGCTTACCCTTATATTGTATTTAAAAGTACTTTGTATATTGCAACTAATCTGATATCATGTATTTTACTTATCATGTTTTATTAATTTAGACTTATTTGGTATATAAAATATACTCATAAATAAGTTTAAATTAGTGAGACAGAACATAATACAAGAAATTAAGGTCTAATATAAAACAAAACATTTATTTTATAATGTTAAGTAACAAAAACCAAAGAATTTGGCAAGATAAGAAGATTAGAAGGCATTAATTAAATAAATAAAAGAGTAAAGTAGTTGAGAGAGAGGGACTAAAAATATAGAAAAATGCTGCAACCGTAAAAGCAAGACATGTAGTTTCTAATATATTATTAGAGCACTTGTCCAACTTACTCAATTCATTCCTCATTTAGCCAATCAAGTGATCAACATATATTTTGGCTCTTTTTTTGTAGTGAAGAAGACACCTTTTATTTAATAATAAGAGAAAATATTTAAATTTGATACCAGCAATTAACCCACTTACATTGTGAAATTGTTTAATAGTGCAATGGTGATTGATGAATAGTATACTTGTATTGTTTACAAAGATGCTAGCTAGTTTGAAGACTTGAATCCAACGTGGCTTGGCTAGGGATTCCTATGAGGGGCATTTTAGTCAGTTAGTACACATGGAATACGAAAACTCGATAAGTGGCACTTTTTGTGTTTCCCATTTGGGTCCATCCTTTCCATTCCATGCATTTCGAATTTCGAATTTCAGAGATAATTAGTTAGTTATATAAAATACTAACATTTTCAACACTTAACTACACATGATTGGAGAGGTCACATAAAAATAATTCATTAAGACTTAACTAAAAATAAATTTAAATTATTAAATAATTTAAATTAATACTACAAATTAAATGATAATTTATGTACATATTTTATGTTTTAAATTAAAAAATTTATTATTCTTTCTAAAGATTTATTGATTATGTAATATAGTTTAATTATATTCATTAATTAAAAAAATATAAAAGATTCATATTTATTTTTAATTAATACAAGAAAAATTATTTTTAATACTATAAACAAAGTATATACTACTTCTGTCTCGTTAAAGTGGTCATGTTTCTCATTAAAAGTGGTCAATTTTCCTGTACATCCAAACTAATTTGTGTATAGAATACATTGAGAAAATCATATTTTCCCTACATTATAACGAGTTTATAACGAATTTTTTTTCCACATAATTAAATGAAGTAATTTTTTGTGTGAGAATTTTTTTTTTGTTAAATAATCGCTTTTATATAGTGACAATGCAAAACCACGGTTTCATTATATATTTTTAGAATTCAAATAATTCATGGGATCGAAAACAATCTATGCTCTGCATGATTTCTTATTTGTAATAATTTAGCATGCGTAACATCATAATAATAATTCATGGGATCGAAAACAATCAATTTAGCATGCGTAACATCATAATAATTTTCTGCTGAAATTTCATGTCAATTGTCATAATCTGATGTATGGCATCAGTTTTTGTTACCACAGAAATGCTTAACCCATAAATTTGATAATTCCTTTAAAATCCGGAATTAAGATTGAAATCAGGGATAATTAATATACACCAACTTTCACTACTTTTCCATTTTATCATGACTTTTAAAAAATTGAATTTAAAAAACTCCCACTTTTACAATTGTTTAATTTTCCACGTGTGTCAAAACTATTTTAATTAAGTCAAGAAAAAACGATGTCTCTTTAGTAAATTAAAACGACATGGTATCTTATCATAATCCATATTAAATCTTGAAAACGACATCGATATAGTGTAATTAACCAAAAATATTAGTAACAATTAATTAAATATATATATATATATTAAATTTAAATTATAAAATTTTATCAAAAGTATCTCGAACATGAAAATTATTCTCTCTAATATTGACCTCTATCGTTGTCCCACATATGTGCATTATAACGAGCTTTTTAAAAAAAAACTGTCCGTCCAAATAAAAAAAAAGACAATCTAAGAGAAATGAAGAAATATATGTAGCCACAAAAGAAGGGAAGGCCACCGCCATATTATCAATTTGCGAAAGTGATAGGTTTTAAGGATTTGTGGCGTGTTCAGCTGTACTCCCTCGTCCCCCTAAATTAGACCCATTTGTATTAAAATAATACACTCATCTACTTTTCAAATGGGTCTAATTTAGTGGGACGGAGGGAGTAGAGTGGGCCCATCACCTCATGCGTGTCCAACATTAATTGGTGTACTAAGGCCGTGTTACTTGTAAATTAATTACTTCCATATATAGACCAGTCAACTAAAAATTTGTTGTGAAAAATTAGCATCAATTTTAAGATAAAATTGATAAGTATATTCAGTAGAGAAGTGAGAAATGGTCTCATTAAATTAAATATATGTAAAGTTTAAAATATTTTATATTTTATAGGATTATATTTAAAAAATGAAAGAATATATATTTTTTAGAATAATAATAAAAGTATATTTTTCGGTCAGATAAAGTACATTGATAGACATCATATTAAATACAAACATTATATTGCTTATATAATTTAATAAGTATAATCTTATGGTGCGTTATAGAACTTGAAAATGATTGTAACCATTTTGTGTTTTAGATTAAGAGTAAAGAGAATGAAAAGCATATTGGATTCGAATAAAATTGATTAATCATGGAAAGAGATACAATAGCTAGCTATATACATCACACCATTTGCATGTGTGTGTGTAGTTTTAACTAACTAAGAAACGTAACCCAAAATTAAGAAAAGCGTGTAGCACTTTTCCATAGTAGCTAAAAAGTAAAAATTAATCTTGGCCATTGATCAGGCAAATGATCTAACGGCTCTTATTTAAAAGCTATTAAACACGCTAAACACCATCTGATCTCTATCAACGCAGCTCATCTTCGAGTTGTTTCTCCTTCTTCGTTCCATCTTCATTCTTCTTACTCCAATATGACGAAGGTAGCTAGATAAGATAACTAATGCTTGGTAGAAAAAATGAGTTATCTTAAAGGACCGAGATAAATCCTAGGTCTGCTACTATTTTACTATTGAACTCATATTAATAATCATACTACTAAAGATTATTTGTTATTCTTCTTCATTTTATCACTCATATCAAACGCAACCTTAAAGATATATTGTATGATTAAAAATAAAAATATACCGTAATAATTATAATAATTGAATGAATATTTTTCTTTGATGGTATAAAATTTGATTTATTAAAATAGCATAACACTCGATCTTTATATGGATATCGTATATTCTTATGCAAAATAACATGTAACGTACGAACTTCATATGGAGGTCGTGTATTTCATGCAAAATAAGATATAACGGATGATTTATATGTAGATTGTGTTTGAGGGCAAAAGTGGACAACGATGGATATTATTGTCAAATTTTTAAAATAATTATCTTTTAATAAATGATATTTTTCCCATATTAACTCTTGACGATATGCGTAGGGGTGTGCATCGGTCGGTCGAACCCAAATTTTTGTGAATCGAAAATCGAACCGCAAGTGAAAAAAGGAACCGAACCGACTGCACGTAATTTAAAAACCGAATCAAAAACCGACCGATCAAAACCGATCGGTTTCAGTTCAGTTCGGTTCGGTTCGAACCGAACTCAGCTTATGAACATTATCAATAGTTATGCAAAATACATTTTTTCTTCAAGTTTTCAACCTAAAACATCAAAAGAAAGTAGATAATGAAGTACACATCTTTCACTTCAAATGTCTTATAGTTTTTAACAAAGTACGCATCAAAGAAAAGTTTTCAAATCAAACATAACAAACGAAGAAGCAAAGTCTATGTCTCCATAAAACATTACATAAAATATAACAAGTCTTCTAATTCTTTGTCTTCAAGTCCTCGTGTCATCATCATTAATGCCCTCACCAATGTCAAGACTCATCAAAGCTACAAAATAAAATAAAAATAAGTTTCAAACTATTACAAGAACAAGAATAAAAAATTAAGTTACAAGTTAAAAGTACCTTCTTCATGTTTTTGAATGTCGTCCAAATCCTCTTCAATTCTTATAGGTTCTTTCAACTTCCTTAGCCAATCTTGAGTACAAATGAGACTTTCAACAATTTTAGGAGTCAATGAACTCCTAAAAGGATCAAGGACCCTCCCCCCGGTGCTAAAAGCCGACTCGGACGCCACCGTAGAAATAGGTACCGATAAGACATCTCGAGCTAGATGAGCAAGGATAGACAACCTATGTTGGTTAATCTTCCACCAATTTAGTATGTCAAAATCCTCAACATCATCAATCCCCTTCTCTTTCTCATGTAGGTAGACATCCAAATCATTAGATTGCACATCACATCCCACAAGCCGTGTTTGTTTCTTGAACTTGTTAACCAAAAGATATGTAGTCGAAGATTCTAGGGACGTGAAGGTTGAGCTTGTGGTTGTGGTTGTGCATTAGATTGATACAAACATTTGTAAGCATCATACAATTGATATATCTCATCTTTCACATTTTTTGCAATTGCACAACCAACATCTTTTTCATATACTTCTTCAAGTACAAACTCAACTATCTCAAACTTGTATCTAGGGTCGACAATGACACTAAAAAAATGATCTTGTTCATTTTCTTCGGATCACCCCAATACTTGTCAAATTTCTCCTTCATCTCACCCCCATTTCCCTTATATCCATAGATGAGTGTTGCACCTACTCTTTCAGTAAATAACACATATTAGTAATCTCATGCAAAAATACGTTAGAAGTGACATACAATGACCCGGAAATTCTAACTGTCAAATCATAGAAAGTTTGCAACACTGTACTCAACTTTCTTGCATTCTCCCAATCTAAAAAATCGGGTATGCCATTAGGAAGATCAACTTTATAGAAATGATCTTTTCCTTCAAAGCATTCAAAAGCTTTCTCAAACTTGCAAGCAACATTCAACATCAAGTAAGTCAAATTCCACCTAGTAGGCACATCCAAACATAAAAGACTCTTGCAATCAATATTCTCTTCTTCACAACATTCTTTGAATCTTGCAAGTCTAGAAGGAGATTGCCTAACAAATCTCACAGCATCCCTAATCTTTTTAACAGAAGAATCCAATTCTTTCATCCCATCTTGCACAACCAAATTAACAATATAAGCTACACACCTCATATGAAAATATTTCCCTCCCACCAAACAACAATTACGAGAAACCAATTATTTTTCAAAGCAACAAGACATGTGTCATTTGAAGAAGCATTATCCACAGTGACGGAAATGACTCTACTAATTCCCCATTCACGCAAACAACCATCAATTTGTCTACCCATATCCTCACCCTTATGACTCACAATAGTGCAAAAATTGATGATCTTTTTATTCAATTTCCACTCATCATCAATCCAATGGGCAGTAATGCATATATAGTTAATCATCTGCAAAGATGTCCAAGTATATGTAGTAATAGAGACACTTTGACCAGATTTTTTGAAAAAAAACCCTTAACCTCACCCTTTCATCTTGAACACAACTTATAAATATCACGTGATATAGTCCATCGGGAAGGCAATTTAAACTTAGGTTGTAATGAAGCCACAAATTCCCTAAACCCTTCACCATCTACAATTTTAAAAGGTAGTTCGTTCTTGATGATCATTTCTACTAATTTCATCCTACAATATTCTTGATCAAATTTCCAAGTAGCCAAACTAGCAATTATGACAGACTCATCACCCCCTTCCTTAAGTATTGGTTGCAATGACAATTGTGATTGCCTTATATCCGAACTACAAGGATGGTTCTTGCACTTAGACATATGTGTAAGAAGTGCAGCAGTACCATTTTTCTAGGATTACAGAAGTATGATTTCGGACAATACTTACATTGAGCTTTATTATTTCCATCTTCATCATCAAACTTCGTAAAGTGATCTCACACATTGGATTTAGCTCTTCCTCCTTTGCCATTCTTTTTAGATGGTCCCTTTGAAGTTGCTTGATTTGAAGAAGCTTGCTCTAATGGTTGTTGTGCATAGGGTTGCGAGGATAGTTTGGGCGCTGTCATTTCGGAACCAGTAGTAGGTCCACTTTCAGTTTTCAGCCATTAGTTAAATCAAAATTAAACCTGTAATTTTTAAGCAAAATAGTGAATAAAATTAAATATTCTCAAATGGATATTCATAAAAAATAAAATCCACTGTCCACAAAATTGTATTAGAAGCACAATTTTATCATTTAAGCACATTGATAATAATAGAATTATACTTATGTTTCAAGTAAAAATACATATTAACAGTAGCATAAAGTTATGCATATATACACACTGCACTAGTACTGAATATATACTTCGTGAAAAATGCTTGGGTGGAAATATAGAGCGTTAGTGCCCAAATATTTAAGTCCAATCTTGATGCATTTAAGAACACTTGATTTTGAGGTACAACTCTTTTTCCCTGGATCAGTTGCTATTCACCCAGAAAACTGAACATATAAAGCAAGTTAAGGCCTACATTGTGTTCGATCTCTCCAAAATAAAGTTTTAATTTCTCCATTTTCAGTAAAAACTGTAATGACAGGGTACTTAAACAAATGTAACCTTACTACAAGTCCTTGTCACTTGTAAGTATGAAGGTGACCTTTAACTTCTACCTTTACTGAGAATCCAAATCATAACTGGGCTTATCCTCTTTCTGTTCAGAGCTATGCAGGCAGTACTATCATTTTGAGAATAGGGTGACAAGATACTAACTTCACTCTGCAATCAACCTCCAAAAAAATTCGACTAGTATGGTATCTTCAAATAATTTGATTATCTGTACACTACTAGCCAACTGAAGAATGGTCAGTCATCAGCTCAAATGAGATTTATAGACCAAATATGTAGAATGGAAAAAAACGTAAAAAGCAATTTGACAATATTATGTGTTTCGAGCATCCCCAGCTTATGATGATAGGATTTATGCCTCAGCTATTGATAATTCAGTTTTGTAGGCTCGTAAGGATTCTCGAGCTAGTATGATTGTTGACTATAATTGTTGGGAACCCTATAAATCTATTTGTTTTGATGATGTTCCTCGAAACTACATGGTTAAATGTTAAAAACCTAATAGTCATTGTCATCTATTAAGGATTATCTCAAGTATAAAAGAAGCAGATCGTTTTGTTAAAAATAAATAACGATCTGTCTTATTCTTATGTTAGATGTCCTGGACACAATGATAATTATTATTGCAAGTGTTTACTCCCTCATGTAAGACAGCTCGTTAAACAGAGAGCAGATCGTTTTTGAAAGAATTAACGATCTGCTTCTCAAAATTGCAGCGAGCTGTCATTCCAACTTGCTTGCCTTAGTTTTACTTCTAGATTATGTTTCATCAGATCACAAATGTGAAAGTTGTTTTGAAGTTTCAAAACAACTATAACGATCTGAGTTCTTAGAATAGACTACTTGATAGGAGCTCGCTCCAAAAAGATTTAGCAGCTCGTCTTGAAAGAAGGAACAGCCCGCTGCCTTCTTTCAAAACAAGATCGTTCTCAAATCATTACAAGAGGAGGAAGCAGCGCGCTCCAAAGAAGTACAACCAACGAACATATCAATCAACAGATCGTTTATTCCCATTAACGATCTTATCATCTCAACCTTCTTTTGGCAGATCGTTTGATCCTTTAAAAACGATCTGGTTGCTTCAAGTTAATAAAGAGATGATGCTTCAACACAAAAGTCAGCGAGCTGCTATGTCGTCAAAATTCAAGCTGCTCCTCACGGTAACTACGGTGGACTGCCGACATACCTAAATTTGTCATAAGTCAACCACTCTCTGTATTGTCACATCAACAGCATGCTTTCAAGGAATGAAGTACAAGAATATCAAAGTTGAAGTACGGTAAATCATTCCCAGTATGGCAATACATTGGGAAATCTCATGAAAGGTGGAAACTACTCGCATTTGGCAGCGCGTGTCTCAACAACTCTGCCATGCATTTAATGCAGCCATTAATGCGTTGAAAAAGAGTACCTTCGTCTCCAACGGATAGTTTCTTCCAAGAGGCTATAAATACCACCTTCATCTCCAGAAAAGAAAACGGGAATTCAAGCGAAAACTGCCATCACTCTGCTCAAAATACTTCAAGCTTTCAACGTTAAAAGCACTCCTTCAAAATCAAGAATTCTCTTGAGTGTTTACAGTTCTTGAAGTTATTACTTTCTGGAAATCTGTTTGTTTCAAAACCCAAAGTTAGGATCTAGTTTTGATCCAGTTATATTCCTAGATTGTAGTTCTCAATCTTAGGAAGAAGAAGTGTAATCACAAGTATTTATCTAGTTTTGATAAAGCTTGTGGCTCGTACTCAACGAGTAAAAAGAAAGGAGACTTTAGTTGATTTCGATCTAGTTTTGATCGAGCCGTGGACGTAGGGAGGTTTATCCCGAACCACGTTAACTCTTGTGTTCTTTACTTTCTGTTTTACTTCTCCATCATCTTCTTCATACTCATCCATATAAATCTGGGTTGTTAACTATTTCAAGAAAGAAAACGTTTTCATCTTAAAAAGAGCATTAACCACCAACTTCCGCACACAACTTTAATCAAGTATAAATCTGTGTTTGTGTCTCTTGATTATTGTTATTCACTTATAAGGTATTATTTGAGTGAGACTTAATCTTCCTAATAAGAAGATTGACCTTACTACTTCAAGCTATCTTAAGCCATTAAGAGTGCTTAACCCTTATACTTAAACTTTGAACAAGAAAACCGAAAAAGTTTGAATTGGTGTATTCCCCCCCCCCCCCCATACACCAATCTAGCTCTTTCGGGACCAACAAGTGGTATCAGAGCAGTGGTTCATTTTGACCATTGTTTCTAGATTCACAAGAGATTATCTCTGTGTGGTCATCTTGAATAGATCTTGAAAAACGTTTTCACAGCATACTGCACTTGCATTTAACTAATCTTCTACTCTAAGTCATGGAAGGTCAAATGGCTAGGGCTTGTGAGGATTTCTCCATAGCTGGATATGAAGATTGGAGCTTCAGACTGGAAATGTGTCTAAGAGCTCATCACATCAAGATGTGGTCCGTTATCACAAATGGACCAATCAAAATTATGAACAAACACTCCGCTGAGATCAAGGATGGAAAGGGACCCACTCCCACCGTTAAGCTAGTTGAAAAAGAAAAGGATATGGACGACTACACAACGGAGGAGAAGAAAGAAGCTAGTCTTGACGACTATGCAAAAGGATTAATTTCAAGCACAGTGAGAGGAATTTACTTGGCCAAAATCCGACGTCTCAAAACAGCCAAAGAAATGTGGGATGTACTTCGAGACATTAGCATGGGATCCGACGTGATTCAAGAAAACAAGTTATCCATTGCTTGCAACAAGTACGAAGAATTTAAAATGAAGAAGGGAGAAACAATTGCCCAAATGAAGAACAGGTTCACTGAAATCCTGATTGAGATCGATGCAATTGACAAAGGCAAATACACACAGCGGGAAAGAAATCTCAAAATTATTCGTGCCCTACCCGCCAACTGGGAAATATATTCAGCCATGCATCCCATGATGCCAGAGTTTAATTCTCTCACCATTGATGCTTTATTCGATTTACTAACGGGCAATGAGTACGAAATCAATCGTATTCATGGTCAATCTAATCCTTCTTCTAGCAAACATTCTGTTGCAGGAACTAAGGATAAAGAAACTGCCTTCAAAGCAAAATAAAAGGAAAAGGAGGTGGAAAAGAAATCTCCTCCTACCGTGATAGTAAAAGATTCATCGAGTTCAGATGATGAAAACTACCCAACCAGGAACTACTTCGAGGAATACTCACTCATGGCCCAAAGATTCCAAAAGATGGAACTTAGGGCAAATAGATACAAACGACTCTACAAAGATAATAGCAGAAATTTCAAAGGAAGAGATCGATCTGGAGATCGACCTGAGAGAAAGAATGAGGTAAAATCCACCTCATATGTTAAGGCTGACCTATCTAAATTTTCCTGCTTTAAATGTGGTAGGAAAGGACATTTCAAAACGGACTGCCCCGATATCTCCAAGGCAGAGAGAGAAGAACTTAGAAACAAGAGAGACAAGAAGCTTAGGGAACAACGCAAAGCCATGCTTGCTGAAGAACAAGCTGCTCCAAGCACTTTAACCGATAGCTCATCCGAAAATGATGAAGCCTTCATCGCTGAAGAAGATGAAGAATGGGATGAGTGTCTCATGGGTCATGATAATGGACTCGACAATAATGAGGTAGTAATTAATTGTTCTTCTCCTATTTCTAACTCACCTATGTATGATTCGGGTGACAACGAGGAGATAGATGAAGAAGAAGAAGACGATCTCTCCATTGAAGATTTCAACAAACTCATGGAAGATCATGCAAGATTGAACAAGATGTTCAAACATGCCATTAAAGAAAATGGAAGAATGGCCAACACTATTCAAGAAATGAAGAAAGTAAGTGCTTCATTCAATGATAGAGCGAAGGCAATGCTTCTGCAGATAAAGAACAAGAGTGAAGAAGTCTACGCTCTTAATGCTAAAATCTCGGATTTAATTGAAAGAGAATCGTCGGCCAACAACAAGGCGGAAAACTTTGGTGTAATGCTTAATTATTACATCCACAAAAAATCAGACAGAGTTCATCTCATCAATGATATGCAAAGGAGATCGTCAGATCATGGAGGAATTGGTTTTAATGGAGTTGACAAAGGTCCACCCAAAGGAAACTTTGTCAAGGAGAAGGGAAAGGACAAGATAGTAAATCTCAAAAATAGTGCAAAACAGCCGCAAGCAATTTTGATCAAGGATCAAGGACAGAAACAACAGAGGTTCGCTACACAAGGAATTGGTTTTCAACAAAGAAAACCACCTGCACAAAAGTTCAATCAACCTGCTCCAAAGGCCAACCATCAGCGAGCTCCTCTACAATTCAACCAGAGAAAACCACAAGTCTATCACAAACCAACTGCTCCTAGGAAACATGTGCCCAATCATCCACCTGCTCAAAAGAAAATCGTGTACATTGATTTTAGTGGGAGGCAAATCAGACCATCACAGAATGTCTCCATAATCAGACAAATTTGGGTTCCAAAAGGAACTCTGTCTACTAACAAAGCACCCTCATTCAGTGGGGTAGCTAAATGAATTTTCATTGCAGGATAGGAGATCGATGAGAAGATCGTGCACAGCTCGGGGTGCAGTTTGGATACTTGATAGTGGATGCTCCAAACATATGACATGCAACAAAGAATTGTTAATCAACTACAAGGAGTGCACTGGACCAAATGTTACTTTTGGAGGAAACTCAAAAGGATACACAAAGGGTTATGGTGACCTTCAAGTTGGTAACACTACTATTTTGAATGTATCGTATGTTGAAGGATTAAATCATAATCTATTCTCAATTAGCCAATTTTGTGCTAATAACAAGAGGGTAGAATTTACTGCTAACAAATGTCTTGTCAAAAATATAGAAGGAGAAGAAATTCTTCTTACTGGGATTCTACAGGACAGGTTATATATTGTACAATGGAACAATCAAAATGAAACCTGCCTAGTGACAAAATCAAATTCAGAAACCAGCTGGCTGTGGCACAAACGATTGAGTCATTTGAACTTCAAGACAATCAACAAGCTGGTGAAGGACAATTTGGTTGAAGGTCTACCCAATCAAGTATTCGACAAAGACCATAAATGTGATGCTTGCCAAGCTGGAAAACAAACAAGAGCTTCATTCTCCACAAAGTCAGCCCACTCCACTTCAAGAATTCTAGAGCTCCTACACCTAGACCTTTTTGGACCTGTATCTCCATTAAGTGTTAACGGTAGAAAGTATACTCTCGTTGTTATTGATGATTTCTCTAGATTCACTTGGGTTATTTTTATGTTCAAGAAAAAGGAAACACTAGAGAAACTACCCGATCTGCTCAACAAACTTTCAAATCAAAAAGAGTCATCCATCATCACCATTCGATCTGATCGTGGAACCGAATTTATTAATCATATGATCGAAGAGTACTGTTCAAAAATGGGAATTCATCATCAAACTTCAGCAGCTCGTACACCACAACAAAATGGCATTGTGGAGAGGCGCAACAGATCGCTCAAGGAGGCCGCTCGAACCATGTTAAATGAAATCAATCTCCCAAAGAAGTTCTGGGCAGAAGCAGTCAACACCGCCTGCCATACTCAAAATCGATCTGTTGTGACAAAACGTCATGGGAAAACTCCATACGAACTATGGAACAACAGGAAGCCTCGAATCTCTTATTTTAAATCATTTGGTTGTAAATGTTACATTCACAACAATGGGAAAACTCAATTAAAAACCTTTGACAGCAAAAGTGATCAAGGAATATTTTTGGGATATTCTGAGATCAGTAAAGCTTATAGAGTTTTTAATAAAAGAACCCTTGTTGTGGAAGTAACACCACATGTTGTTTTTGATGAAACCAATTTTGAAGTTTCAGGAACAGATAGCAGTTATTCAAAGGATGATAACTCTCGCTCAACCTTGAGAAATTCCACAGACTGTCTAGTCGATGACATCCTACTATGGAGTCCACGAAAAGATGAAGATGAAGAAGAAACCAATAATCAACCTGCTGGAGAAAACTCACAGCAAGGGGGAACAGATGGACAATTCACTCACTTAGGGGGAACAAATGAAGGGGGAACCTCTCATGAACATCCTCAACCAACTGTTGATAAACAAAATGCTCCTTCCCTTCCCTCAACTCAACAACAATCTGTTCTACAATTGGTAAATGAAGTGTCATGCATTGATTTAAATACTAACGATCTTCTTGATGCACCTACCATAGATCACCCTGAATTCGAAAATCCACCCGAAGAAATAGAGATCGAAATTTCTGAGGAAGAAATGAGGAGAAGAAGAAAATGGATAGATAGCCATCCATCCGATCTCATTGTTGGGAACCCTACGGATAGAGTTAGAACTAGACGCATGCATGGAGAAAGCGCATTACTAAGCTGCTATCTTGCTCACACCGAACCTAAAGACATCATAGAAGCCTTGCAAAGTGCAGATTGGATCAATGCCATGCAAGAAGAATTGAATGAGTTCAAGAGGAATGATGTGTGGTACTTAGTGGATCGACCTCATCATCAAGGTGTGATTGGAGTCAAATGGATTTTCAAGAATAAAAGAGATGAAACAGGTGAAGTAGTAAGAAACAAGGCAAGGCTAGTTGCAAAAGGTTATTGTCAACAAGAAGGGATAGATTTTGACGAAACATTTGCACCTGTTGCAAGACTAGAAGCCATCAGATTGTTTCTTGCTTATGCTGCTTTCCAACGCTTCAAAGTTTTCCAAATGGATGTAAAGAGCGCATTTTTGAATGGAATTCTAGAAGAAGAAGTTTATTTGGAACAACCACCTGGTTTTGAAGTAGAAGATGAGAACAAGGTGTACAGATTAGCCAAGGCAGTGTATGGACTAAAACAAGCTCCTCGAGCTTGGTATGAGACACTGTCTACATTCTTACTTCAATCGGGATTCAAGCGAGGATCAGTTGATAAGACGCTATTCACCATCAAAGTTCAAGACTATATCCTTTTAGTTCAAATTTATGTTGATGACATCATTTTTGGATCCAAATCTGAATTCCTTTGTAACAAGTTTAGTAAGCTAATGCAGGACAAGTACAAGATGTCAATGATGGGAGAAATGAATTTCTTCCTAGGCTTACAAGTCAAGCAATCTGCTGATGGGATCCTAATTAATCAATCCAAATACATTAACGATCTCATCACAAAATTTGGAGTTAAAGATTGCAAACCAGGAAAAATACCAATGCAAACCAATGGGCAGATTGGTCCTGATGTACTCGGGAAGGCAATAGATGTAAAATTGTATCGTGGTATTATTGGTTCACTTCTATACCTAACTGCTAGTCGACCTGATATTACTTTTGCAGTTGGTGTTTGTGCTAGGTATCAAGCGAGTCCAAGGGAATCCCATTTAGAAGCAGCCAAGCGAATTTTACGTTATCTCAAAGGGACCATTGAGATAGGTTTATGGTATCCTTGTGATGATAATTTTGAATTAACTGGTTACTCTGACTCTGATTATGCAGGTTGCAAGCTTGATAGAAAATCCACATCTGGGACTTGTCAGTTTCTTGGAAACAAGCTCATCTCGTGGTTCTCTAAAAAGCAAACTTCGGTTGCAACCTCAACAACAGAAGCAGAGTACATGGCTGCAGGGAGTTGCACCGCACAAATTTTGTGGATCAAACAATAACTAAAAGATTATGAAGTATACATGGATAGCGTGCCAATATTTTGTGATAGCTCGAGCGCAATTGCTATCACACAAAATCCTGTCCTTCATACTCGCTGCAAACATGTTGATGTTCGTCATCACTTTATACGTGACCATGTTGAAAAGAAGAACATCAAGATAGAGAAAATTCACACGGATGTGCAGCGAGCTGATGTTCTCACGAAAGCACTACCTGAAAACAGATTCAAAATGCTATGTGGAAAATTGGGTTTAATAAACCTTGAAATTGGTACAAGTGTTGATAACAGCTAGCTGGTGGTAAAAAGCAATCTGTTATCACACCTCTAAATCTAGCTCCTCATTTACTAAGTTATAACCCTCTGCTAAAACAGTACCTAACTTCAAAATTAAACTGCTTAATTATGTGTATTAACAGCTAGCTGCTCTAATTGATTGTACACAGCAGATCGATCATAGAAGAAAACGATCTGCTTCAAAAACGACCTGATATGAACAAATGCATCAAGCAGCGAGCTGCAATATGGAAGAGGGTAGCAGATCGTTCACAAGATTAAAACGATCTGCTGCTAACAGTTCGTTAAACAGCAAACAACGATCTGTTACACACAACAACAAGCTACAACTATGAAAATTAGCAATCAACTGCTAAAGATCAAGAAAGAGCAGATCGTTATAATTCAACAACGATCTGCTAGTGCATTAATCAAGGGGGAATCAATAGTCAAGGGGGAATCCAACTCATTTATTTCTCCGACTATTGAATTATTTAATTCTAATGATTGCAAATAAATGTAATTGATTTTCTAGACATTTGAAGCGCCTGCATGTCAGAAAAAGTGACGATTGAAGCTCCAGACATTTAATGTTGCAGTCCTCGATTCGTGTATCGAGACAATGATGTGACAACTGTTTATGGCGTATAAACATCACTCCACTTTGGGCGGCAAATCATTACACCAGGGAGTAATCTCAACCGTTACTTATTATTACTTTTACATGATTTAATCTGGTTCGTTCATGATATACCTATAAGTATGTGAATGTTTGACCGTTCCTCTTACACTTTCAAAAATTCCCTCGCATAAAACCTAAAACCGCCATTGTTGTGCTCGCACCCTCATACTAAGCTTTTCTGCAACCGAATAGTTTTCCAAAATTCTTGATTTTGCTCCAAAATGTCTGCTTCCGAAGCAAGCTCTTCATCATCTCAAACAAAACCGATTACAATATCAGAGATGCTTCATACTATAGAGGCTAAATTAACACCGGAGCCTCGTGCTGTACTAGAACATCATGGGTTTAGAGCCTTAGATGTCCTGTTTAGCAAAATCATGGCTTGCAAAGGTTACAAACCTAGAAAATAATGATTTGCATTTTATCGGTTCTTAGACTTACTATGCTTTTTCACACGTATTCTGATTCTTTGTGTTTTTAATGTTCTGTGTGAAATTATTTTCCCTCTAATAAAGTCTCTCTACTCGTTACTGATTATCAAAATCTATTTTCATAATGCTTAACGTTAATGCCTCCGTGTAGGGTTTCATAAGATAATCACCTCAGAACCAGACTATTTCCTCCCCAGACAAATTGCATTATTCTATTGTTCGTGGGTGGTTGATGATGGCGATGAATATACAGTCAAAATCCCGGTTGGAAAGACGAAGGAAGACAACATACGAACGATTGTGATTGAAATGATTCTTCAAACTTATCACTTGAAGGATGAAGGAGATATGATTGAAGAAATTACGGACGAACAAATTCAAAGTACTCTTGATATCATACTGGCTCAACCTTTTCAATGGACTGGAAAAGCCTTTAATCGGTCGTTGATGCTGCCCAGTTATCGCATTCTCCTTGACTTTGTACAAAAGGTGTTCCTTGGCCACCAAGGTACTTTTGACTCTGTGACAGCTGGAAAACTAAAGTTCATGACTGCGGTTCTCTTCAATCTAAAAGTTAATTGGGCCAGATCGCTGCTAAAACTCATAGTTGATGAAGAACAGCAGATCGATATACGCCTCGACAGCTCAGGAAATTGCACAAGGTTGAACGTGAAACGACCTCTTCGACTCTCCACCAAACTAAGCACAATCATAGCTGGCTTCTTTCAGAAAGACAAATGGCACAAGTCCGTTGATTTTAGCAAAGACTGGGTTTTGCCAAGGACCAGACATCAGATGGAAATGTCATTAGGCATTGCTTCCCAAATTTTCTTGAAGGTCACTGATGATCAGTTAAAACGAGAACTTATCCGGGTTGGAAAATCAAATCCAGAGTGGATTATACCAACAAAGAAACCTGATACGATTGGTGAAGCTGCCGCTGCTCAAGTCCAAAAAGAAGTGATTAAGCAGCGAGCTGTCAAGAGGAAGGCAGCAGGTAGCCCCAAGCCCGCTGCTGGAGAAAAGGGAAAGAAACAAAGGAAAACGAAGAGCAGACCGACTGCTCGAAATTTGGAGGAAGAATTGGCTGCCACAGCTGACCAAACTAAGGAGCCATCTGCTCCCGAAATTAATGAGGCTGCAGTTGATCTTAATATTCACGAGCAGCCCGCTGATGACTTAGTGGAACGATTAAAGGGTGCTCAATTACTATTCAAACAGCTGCAGGACAAGGCAACTGAGACTGTGATCAAGTTGATGCCAGGAATCGAGCTCACACCAGCCACATTTGCAATGGCTCAAAAGTTCCAGACTTATTTGGAAATCAGAGATTGCAAATTCTACATTCTGGAGGCCATCTTACTACTCTTTTCCATCAGCGAGCTGAAGGCTGAGGAAAACAGATTACAAACTCACTTTGGATTTCTTGATGTGCCAGATGCCAGACAGTATTTTCGCACTTATGTGCTGACCAAGATGAAAGAAGAAGCTGCTTCCCTACAACTCGATCTTGCTCCCTACTATGAGCAAGAAAAAGACTTGTATTCATTCGCCGTGGACTTGCAGTCAGGTGATTTTGACGAGATTTTTAATTTTGATGCACAACATGCTGAGACAGAAACACTCAAAGCCTCACCATCATCTCAGCCCGCTGATCCCATCATCGTTCAAGAACCATCTGCTCCACAACTCGAAGAACATGCTGTCGAAGAAAACTTAGAAGAAATATACACTCATGGCACAGCACCAAATGATTTTCAAATTCACACCTTAGAGGAATTGCTCTCTTCAAATCTCAGTGCACACATGACTGCAGATCAACTCAACGCCTTTATTCATGAACGGATCAATAATCGATCTGCTGCACTAGCAAATTTCGTATTTTCTGCGGCAGAAAGTGCACTTCACTCTGTTGAACAGAATGTCCAGCGTGCTCACTCTAAAATCTCTGACGAGCTGCATAAAACTTTGGACAGTGATCGTGAAGTCTATGATAAATACAAGGAAGAAACGAACTCCAAGATTGCTGCTCTTCAAGAAGAATCCAAATCATTTGAAGCCAAGATGCTAGCAACTGGAAACAAGATGGTGGAAGAAGTGAGGAAGCACGTGGAAGGCCAATACGCTGACATGGAGAAAACCACGATTCCAAATGTGGTTAAGAGCACGCTGCCTGCGGTACTTAAAGCCCAGCTGCCTGAGGCATTGAAGGAGGAAGATGTTGCCACAGGAAACGAAATCTTCTTGATCAATAAGACTATAACTGACATGAAAGTGGCTCACAGCGCGCTGACTGCTGAATTTCAATCTCATGTTAAGGGCTCTTCCACACAGTTCAATGAAATCACTGGAAACATTTCTGCTTTCCTACAATACAAAGAAGATTCTGATGCTCGTTTCAAAGCTCTTCAAGATGAACTTGTCTCCCTTCGACTTATTATCTCCAAGGAATTCATTGCTGATGTCGAAAAGGGGGAAGAGCAAAGGAAAGCACAGCCCGCTGCTTCCCAAATCAAAAAGAAACAAGCTGCTGCTTCAAAGAAGAAAAAGTTAACTGCAAAGCAGATTGCTGAAACAAAACAACTGCAAAAAGAAAATGATGAAAAGCGCAAGAAAGAAGAGGAAGAACAGAAGGCTGCTGCCAAGAGAAAAGGAAAGGAGATCATGACCGAAGAAGCTGAAAATGAGGAAATGTTTCTGGATGGGTGCACAGCTGAGCAGATAGCTGACCCAGAATTCAAAAAGCTCTGGAGAGCAGAAAAACAAAGACAGGGGATAACTGGTGCCCGAGAAGAAAAGGCTGAATCATCAGAAGAAGAAATTGAGCCAACAAACCCAATGTTCAAATTTTTTGAAAAATACCAGCTCACTGAACCCCAAAACCTGACCTGGCTACACTCGAAGAAAGCTGCTCAATGGAACAAACTGGTCAAGGAATTCATAATGCAACATTATTACTTGATGGACCAGGATGTTCAAGGTGGGTCAGTGGATGAGCTGTTTAGAGAATTCCTCGCTCAACACAAAAATCAAACTTTTGTGGAATATCTATACAGGCAATCTGCTATGCAAAACCATCCTCTCACTGCACCAAGAAAAACGACCTTGCTGTATCCAAGGATTCCTGGAACTACCGAAGTGGATCACACTGCAGTATTAAATGCCATTAATCGATCTGCACAGCAAATGGGCTACCCCATTGATTTTAACAACAAAGATTATCGAAGGATCTTTAATGGTATTTATGCAAGTTTTGGCGTGCCTTCAGAACTAAGGCAACGGGAAATGGTTGAAAGAAGAAGGCAGCAGCTAGCTGATCAACAACGAAGAAGATCTCAATCCTAAAATCTCTTTTTGATTTTTGCAAGCGAACTGATGTAAATTGTAATATCCTGCTTGATCAATGAAGTATGAATATTTTTTTGTGAAAAACAACCTGATGACAATATCTCTTTGTCCAGGCAATGTTTATGCTTGTCATTTCTTATGCTTCTTAACTATCTTCATTGATTATAACTTTATTTTAAAAGAAAGTCTTAATGTAGGTTTCGACATCATCAAAAAGGGGGAAATTGTTGGGAACCCTATAAATCTATTTGTTTTGATGATGTTCCTCG
>JAPKLX010000024.1:3336691-3360615 GCA_026898415.1 Leonotis leonurus | reverse complement strand
CCCCCCCCCCCCCCCCCCCCATACACCAATCTAACTCTTTCGGGACCAACAATAATAGACCAAAAATTGTTTGCTTAAACATAACAATTCATTTGCTTCATTAATCAAAAGTAAAGGTAATTCTAATTGTTATAGTGGGACGAGAGGATTATTTGAACAATGAGGGCAAAAAAAATTGAGAATTACAGCAACATATAAAAATCTAGGTAGGCAGGTACAAAATCAAAAATTGAGAAAGAACTCAACAAAATTGAGAACAATGAGGGTAAAAAAAAAAAGGAGACTGGATAAATCAAATATCAAAGGAGAGATGATTCGACGGTTGTGGGCGTCTGGGCCGCTGGGCGAGATGGATTAGGAAGTAGAATGAGACTTCAGTGAGAGATGCAATTGCAAGAGAATCGGAGAAATCAGTGAGAGTCAGAGATGTAATTGCAAGTAGAAATGTAGAATGAAACTTCAGTGTGCAGCGCTGCTGCGCTAGGATTCTGGGAAAGATGGAGCTTGAAAACTGAAACCCTAATCAAATATCTATTATTTAATATTTATATTTTTTTAATTTTTAAATATATTATTAATATTTTCGGTCGGTTCGGTTACCGATCGAACCAAAAATCCAAAACTGCAAATCGAACCGAAAGTATTCGGTTCTTAAATTTTTGAACCGAACCAAAAACTGATAAAAATTAAAAACCGAATCGAAACCGACCAAAACATATCGGTTCGGTTCAGTTTTTGCAATGCGTATGTAAATTATTAGATCATGCATTGCTTTCTGGGAGTGATTTAAGGTAACATTCCTATGAAAAGCCCTAAAGTCACAAACAAGCTCTTTGATTTTAATTTCCCAATAAATTTGAATATGGTCCCGGCCTCAGCAATTAAAGCCTACAGGTGAAATTAAACGATTAATAATTAACATTCGTTTGAATTGGTAGTATATATGTAGCTTGAGTTTAATTTGTAGCATTAATTTAGGTAGCTAGTCATAGTAATGTAATTTATTTGCATGGTCCCCCTCTTTTATTAGTCTTTCTTTGCTTTTGATAAAATATTAATTAAGTTTGAAAAGAAATGTTTGGTTCTAGTATTAATTGGACCACTCGGTGGAAGAATAAAACAACAGCTTCATATGTACGAATGGTTATCTCACTATAATATTTCATTATCGTTTACCTAACAAAATGGATTTATTTCTCATATATTTCTTTGATATCTTTTATTTTATTTTAGGGTTAAGAAAAGTGGGAGGACCACTAATCGAATGGGGAATTCCCTATAAACTTTTTTTTGTTCTTTCCCAGTTTATTTTGTTGCGCTTACTTATAGGTTAATTTAGGATACTTTTGAATATATAACTTATCATAATATTATTCCAAAACCAAACAATTACGAGTCGTATTAATCAATTCCTTTAGTTTTTCGTTAATTGTGGTAGTTATTAGTCCTGATACGAATAATATGTGGTGTATGAGGAGGGAATATATTAGTTAAAACTTTTTGCCTTAAGACAAATTTATTGGTATATATATGTCAATATAGAGAGCAATCATTCAGTCTACACTTAGTGTTGGACTCATAGACTAATTTATTTACTAAGTTTAAGTGCGAAAGTTAGTGGTCTTGTTTGTTGAACTCGTATTTATTAGAAACTGAAGTCTTTGATTTAGAGATTTTGCTTTTCTCACATTTGATAAATAAATAGAAAACAGTATAGGGTAAGACACAAAGGTTTGGTTTGTGTGATTCGGATATAAAAACTCCTACATTCATGATTCTCGATGTGACTCTAGGATCTCCAACAAAATAGATGTGTTCTTACAATCGATCAATTGATAAGGTTTGATGTACAATAAGTTTTGATCACTTCTAGCTTGAATACTATCTAAATAAACTATATATATCTTTGGTTACAAATTATGTTCTAACTCTTAAGAATACTACAAAGTATATACAAATATTATAGAGTATTCTAGGAATTCAAATTTAGATATCTATGAACTTTAGAGCGTTTTGAGCATAAGAATGTTTTGAATTGTGCGAGTAATAGATGGATTTGAAATGACAAAGTGTTGAACTATTTATAGTTATATCTCATTGATGTAGTCGTTTGAGAGATCAAGTTGTGATTAATTCTTCCCGTTAAAACTTTTTCATTATTACCATTTTTGTGTATGTAATAAAAATTTTGTAGGGCGGTTCTGAGATCTTGAGAAATATCATTAACACTTTCTAACATTCGTTGACTATCAGTGTAGCTTTCAATGTGCAAAACTTCATGGTCATATCCTTAAGTGCAGCTACATTATGATGTCCTTCAGTATACGATTTTTATTCTTTAAGGTGTTGTCCTTCAGTCTTCAGTTCAAGACGTCATTTAGGGAGGTGTATTGGTTGGGGAGTCTGTAGGATTTTTTTGGACTTTTAAAATCCAAGGGTATTCAATTCAGATTTTCAAAAGTCTTTAAAAATCCAGAGGTATTCAATACGGATTTTAAAAAGTCTTATAAAATCTCTAGGTATTCAACAATCCATGGATTTTAATAGTCTATGGATTTTCATGGATTCTCTTTTAAAAATATAAATAGATTGTTCTCTACAAAATCTCTTATAATCACTAGGGATTTCAACGGATTCTTCCACAGACTTCTACAAACCCGACTAGGGATGACAATTTAGTCTGATCCGACTCAAGCCCGCCCAAGCCCGACAACAATGGGCCACCCAAGCCCGACCTGATGACGTTATGGGTCGGGCTTGGGCCAAAATCTTAAGTCCGATGGATAATTTTGGGTCAATTTTTAGGCCCGACATACCGAGGCTCACCCAATCCCAACCTGACATTTATATAATTAATATATAAATTAAAAATAGTATTAATATTATTATTGCAATTAATATATAATAAGTATAAATTAATATATATATATATTAAATAAGATATAACTAAATAAATTTGGAGTTAATATTTATTTTCATTTAAAAGTATAATAAATATTAAAATATATAAAATACAATAAAAAAAATATATTTTTTAATTTATTAAAAATAAAAAATATTTAAAATTAATTAATTAATTAAAAAAATCATGGGTCTGGCCCGATTCCGCCCGATTCATATGGGTCTGGGCCTAATTTTCAAGCCCGACTGGGAGATGGGCCGGGCTTCGGCCTGTACATATAACCGCCCGTCCCATTGTCATCCCTAAATCCGACTACCATTCTGTTATTTCGGGCCCCTACTAGAGGTGACAATTTTTGCCCAGTCCGAACCAAGTCTGTCCAAGTTTGACGACAATGGGCATCCAAAGCCCGACTCGATGGCGTCATGGTCGGGCTTGGACTAATGTATAGGCCCGACATACCCAAGTCCGCCCAAGCCCGATCTGAATATTTAGATATCTGATATTTAAATTATAAATTTAAAATAATATAAATACAATTATTATTATCATTAATGTATAATAAAAATAAATTAATAGACATATTAAATAAAATATATGAGTGAAATACTATAAATATTATTATTATTAATAATGTATAATAAATATAAAGTAATAGACATATTAATGAATATTAAAAAATATATATTTATTTTAAAATAAATTAATTATATATATTTTTAATATGTTAAAAATAAAAATAAAATAAATAAAATATGTATGTCCGTCCAATCCACATGAGTCTGGGCTTGGACTTGAATTACAAGCCCGGTTGGGCCATAGGCCGGGCTTGGGCCCATCCACAAAATTACATGTCGGGTCTGGGCTTAGGGAAGCCCAGTCCAACCCGGTCCATTGTCATCCCTTACTTCGTAGTCTATTGAAATCTATGTAAATCAATAAAAAAATATATTTAACAATCCTATCAAATCTATGAAAATTCATGTAAATCAATAAAAAAAAGTCTGTCAAACTCTACAGGAGTCTATGGATTTTCTAAATCCACAGACTTTGTAAAGTCCAAAAAAATCCAACAGAATCTCAATTGAATACACCCTCCTTAGTTTGATGTAACTGTAAACTGAACTTCCTAATATATGAGTTTGTTAAAAACAAAGACTGAGACTATACCTAAGGTTATGGACTTTATAAAATATCAACCAATACTACTACATATTATTTCCGATTGAGGCAGACCACTCTCTCATAAGTTTTACTAGGAACGAGGACGCACTATTCAAGAGCTACAGAATTCGGAATCCCAACACTCCTCTTATCCGAAGTCAATATATAGTATTAAGTTCTTATAGGAAAAAGATCATGACCAGTGAGAAGTGATAAATAATTCAGACCCTCCATCCATCTCAAATTAATTGTTAATATTAATTAAATTTAATATAAATATTTTTCATTATTATAAGAACATAAAGTTGATTTACAAATATAAATTACTTTATATAAGAAATCACAATCTTTGATTTAAGAACATGTGAAAATAACAAGAAAGGAACTCAAATTTAAATATGTTGTGAGCCATATAAAGTTAATGGTGAGGTGAGTTAAACAATGAGAGCATAATTCTTTAAAAAAAAAACTGTGCATATTTTACGTGAACAAACTAAACAGAAACATGCATGTTTTTTATGAATTAAGCGAAGTATATAAAAATAAATAAGTGTAATTTGTAAAAATTGCAAGTTTTTAATCTAAATTGAAAAGTTTTTAAAATAATATTTAAATTGTAAAACATGGTATAGTCGGTATTTTTTTAATTAGTCTATTATTTTTCATATTCAAATAAATTAATTTAATATACCAAGTTATATTATATTTTGCCGTTTACCAGTTAAATAACTTAAAGTAGATACATAAATATAAGTGTGGTAGGCAGCATAAATGTAAAGGATGGAAAGGTGGGTCCCACTTGGTTTAGCATCAGCTCTCCACCCACTCACCACTCGACAACTCAGCCCCTCACTTTTGACTTCCTCCAATAACCAACCAATCCCTTCATCATATTTTTATACACATTTGGCAATACCATACGAGGATAGTAGAGAGAGACCAAAGAGGAAAGCATCACACAAATAAGTGTCAGAATCCACACCCTTCTTCTTCTTCTTCATCTTTCTTCTCCATTTTTAGCATCGCTTTATTTGCTGAAACACAAAGCAGATAACAATCTAGGGTTTCCTCTTTGAAGTTTGAAGAAAAAAGAAATTAATGGGTCGAGGTAGGGTTGAGTTGAAGAGGATTGAGAACAAGATAAGCAGGCAAGTGACCTTCTCCAAGAGAAGAACAGGCCTCTTCAAAAAGGCTAATGAGATCTCTGTTCTCTGCGATGCTGATGTCGCCCTTATTGTTTTTTCTACCAAAGGCAAACTCTTTCACTACTCCTCCCACTCCTCTAGGTACTTACTACACTCCACTTCTAATCTTTAACAACCAACAATTCTTGGATCTCACTTGCTCTAATTTTATCTCATCATAATTTCATTAATCTCTATGTGTGTGTATATATTAATACACATGTGTAAATATATTTGGTTATTGTTCTTATAAATTTTGATTTTATTTTGGGCAGGCTGGATAATCTCATTATTAATTGGTGAATATTTATATATATGGGTAGTGGAATTGTAAAATGGTAGTAGGAATTTTGATGTTGTGTGGTGATGCAGTATCTGCCACAATACTGTTATATATAACAGTTAATTATATGTGTCGGTCTTCATGTGGAAAAAATTAAAACTATGGGACCAATACTCCAACAACACTCATTTCTTTTAGTACATCTCCAATACCCAACACCAAATTTTACATCATTTTAGATGAATAGTCGCATCAAACAGTAATTCATCTCCAACCATAAACCCAAACTTAAACTCAAAAAGAATATTCTTCATATATTCTTCCTCATATCATTTTATTTAATTTTGCAAAACAAACCTTTATACCTTTCAATATTACATATTACATCCATTAAAATGTTCAATTAAAAATTTAATTTATAATTTAATTATTATATAAATAAAGACAACTAAAATACACATTTACCAAACAAATAAAATTACGTAATTGATAAAATAAATTACATTAAAATATAAACCCTAACATAAATTTTAAATAATAAAAAGATATTATCATTCTTAAATAAATAAATTAAGAGAACTAATTTTAATTTGACCAACATTTTTAACACTTATTTATTTATGAATAATTAAATTACACAAAATAAATAAAATTTCAATATAAATAATTTGATTAGTATTTGTTAAAATTGATGACTTAGGAAATAAAACTAATTGAATAACTAAAACCAAATAATAATTTTCAAAACTTTAAAAGGGTGTATATGCAATTAACAAAAAATTAAAGTTAAATGGGTATTTGTGAATAGTAAAAACTCAAAAATGGTGTGGAAGAGAGAGGAAATGGTGTAATATATACTTATTTTAGATTTGGAAATGATGTTATATTGAGGATAATTCTTAACCCCAAAATAGGATTTGGGATTACATTGGAAATGGACTTAGTCATCTGATTTTAAAGTTAAAAATTTTGGCTTGTAAATTGGGTAACAAAAAGTGAACCTTGTCGGAATGATGGCTAGCTTTCAGCTTTTAGGCTTCAATTTGTGTCTGAAAATGGTGGTTCCTCTCAATAAATTTATTGTGTGTGTGTATATTAATTGAGAGAGATTTCATATATGAGCTCCTCTGATAATTCCTCTGATAAATTTAATTTGTTTCTGGTAAATTTGATTTGCGAACACATTAATTTTAGACATTGTAAGTGCAACACATTAATGACTTCCTTTTGTACGCATATTAAATGGAGTTAACAGCTAAAATTATTTATTTTCATAAAATGAAAATAAATAATACACACAATTACAAAATAATATTAGAAATTTTTGGGTGCGCTCATGAAAGAAATTATTTTCTGAAATGAAATAAATGAAACATGTAATTCAAATGATCAATCATGTTCGAATGTAATTGAGAATTTTTTTATCTTTTATTTTTAAATAAATATTTTTCATTTTTTTTTAAAGTGGATATGTTTTATCTTGAAATGGACATTTTAATTTTTACCACTATAAAACAAGGACTCATAGTTGTAAATATACAAACTTTGAGTTCAATATGTCTCTGATCAAATATCATGGACTTTACATAGTTGTTCAATTTAAACAATAATATCATGAACTTCATTGATTAAGTAGATCAATCAAATCCTTTTTTGTATTTTAAATAACTTTGTAATATCATAAGTGCAATATAATGAATTATATTTTTTTTCACCTTATAAGGTGTAAACGATAGAAACAATCATTACATATTTGTAAATAGACTCAATATTAAACAAGTTAATTTTGAGCCTCAAAACAAGCTCGATAATTTTATTGAGTTCAGGTGAAGCCTTGTGATACTCAACTTGTGAATATGTTCAAATTCAAGTCTTATTCGCGAGCCTGATAAAAATTAACTTTTTTAATAGCTAATAAGTATTTGAATTAGCTCAAACTCGAGCTCCAACACATACGAGAGTTTTAACAAGCTCGAAAAGTATATAATCTAGTATATGACGAATCAAGCTTGATCACTAAAATTAATGCGCCACTGTCAGGTCAGTTTGAATTTGAGAAAAAAAATGAAATTAATGTTAAAATTGAACAATTATTGAATTTCATGATATTTAAGAGAAGTTGAAAAGACTGTGATGATTATAAAATTGGACAGAAAGTTCATGTAGTTAGGTGCATTTAACTCAAAAATTTAGTACTCATTTTGAATCTAGTGAGTTGATGCTTAATTTATATTTGATATGATATAAAGCATGGGAAGAATTCTTGAACGGTACGAGCAACATACCAACTCTCAGATGAAAGTGGGCGTGCCTAATGAACTCAAGGTAACCTTCTTGGTCTGTATGTTATCGTTCTGATTAAATATTTCTTCCTATTAATTATCATCTTACTTGTGTTGTTGTAATGATGTAGGAAAATTTGTTCCTCGATCATCCCAAACTTGTCACTCGTCTTCAATACCTACATACAACTCTCAGGTCAAATTTTCTTGCACTTATCATATGATGTAGTAGAATTTTTTATTTACTTTTCTTGTCACTGCACTCGTGTTCTTTTCATTATTATGTTTAGATTAGAAAAAAAGCATTTATTGGTTATACGATACTCCACTGTCCCATTAAATATGACACAGTTTATATTCAAATAAGTGTATTAAAATAATAAATTGTGTCAAGTTTACTCGTACAGAAATAGTACTAACTACTTTGAGAATATGGCTAGGAACCTTTAGTTTATAAAATTATTGAGGTGTGGGAATAGTGGTGTTCAAAAAGAACAGCGTGTCGTTGGAACTAAATTGTAACCAAATCATAACCGGCAGTTTTGAAAACTGTAACTATTTTCAATGGTTTAATTTTGAATCGTTACTATGTAGGGAACGATTCGATTCGGTTTTGGTTCCAAATATTTAGAACTGTGAACCGACGTCGGTTGCTCAACATTTATTAGAATAGATTTTTTTTGATCTCCAAAATTTTCTCTTATTTTATGAATTTATAACTTATAAAATAATATTTTATTTGGGGCAACCCCTATATTAGCCATAAGTATTTAGTAAACTCAAAATATAGTCATGTAAATAAAAATCTAAAAATCTAACCATTATTTCCTCTAATGCCCTTTCTAAATAATTACAATTAAAACACGAGAAAGCTCATCTAATGTATATGTCATAACTACTTCTGCCGAAAATGTTAATTGTGATTATTCCATTATGAGAAGTTATTCATTATATATAAGTATGTAAATTTAATTAATGAAAAGGGGGAATAAAGGAAAAATAAATACAGAGTGGTTACTATTTCATTATAAAATTATAGATGGTTAAAACTTGTGTTTGCTATATTAATACGGGTATTTCAGCCTATTTCCCCATTTCAATTTGTAAATTCATATAAAAGTACGCAATTTTTAAAGCGAATCGAAGTTTCAAAATCAAAACCGCCCTAGATGGTTTTGAACTGTAAACCATTGTAATCACAGTTCAACTTTGATTTTGAATAAATAGAACTGTAAACAGAAAATTCGATTACGGTTCAAACCATAACGTAACCGTGAACAACTCTATGCACCAATGAATAAGATGCCTTGCCTTACCTTTTCTCCTTGTTAAAAATTATAGTTTTGCAAACTCGTAAAAAACAATTAATTTATTTCTTCTTACAATTTGAGGTTACAAATTTATAAAAATAAAATTACATAATAATCCAATAAAATGAAATGGAGTAAGATTTATATATAGGAATTACGCGGGAGAAGAATTGGATCCGCTGGGCATGAGAGAGCTTCAAAGTTTGGAGCATCAACTCGATAATGCATTGAAGCGAATTCGAAATAGAAAGGTTGGTTACTTCATTTTATTTAAATCACACTTCTTTCTTCACTTGGGATTGTTTTTTACTTCATATTAGCATATATAGTGTATAATTGATTTTTGTGTTAATATACCAAACCGTGCACTTAACAAAAATTCCCTGCCATCATAAAAATATATAAATTTTAGCTGCTTTTTGTATGAATTTTCCGAAAATCACTTGTTATGGCATCAATCAATTTGATTCATACAATTTATACTTACTTTACCTGCCTTTAAAAGGGGTTGATCGAGAACTTTCTTTTTGCTATCTCTTTGACTATATTATTGATTATTGTTGCTTTTAATTTCCTTGTGATGAGCAGAACCAACTCATGAATGAATCCATTTCCCAGCTTCATAAAAAGGTAATATATATTTGCATTAATTTAAGAGTTAATGTTCTCCAAAACTTCTACATTTATCAAATTTTGATTAATTTAATCGCAATGAAAAATGATTCTACTCTTAATTAAGTATTCAAACATTCGTTTGGTTATCATTTTAACTCTGATGATAACATTCGATAGCTAATTATATGATACTTTTATTATTTTTTATGATGTCGTATGTGATTATAGTATGTTAAACGATGTCGTTTCGTTAGTGTAAAATGATACTTATTTAAGGACACCATCAATGAAATGGCCCAAATCTGCTTAATTTTGAATGAAAATTGATATTGTGGTTAAAATTAGAATCACTTGAAAGGTTGAGATTTTTAAGGGGATCATGATCTTCTCTAGTGAATTAAAATTATAAGAATTTAGTGAAAGTTTATAATCCAGATAGTGTTAAAGACGTCAATTTAGCTCTAAATTGGGGGTTAATCCAAATACTAATTCAAAATTGAAGAAGATTAGTGCCAAAAGTTTATAATCTGAAATATCTTTTAGTTTAAATGGGTTGGTACGAAAACAATTCGAACCCGATAGTGATAGACTGAAAATTGAGTAGGTTGGCCTGATTAACGAATGAAAAAAATAAAATAAAAATATTCGTAGAATATATAATTTTCTATGCAAAAGATGTACTACCTCTGTCATAATAAGTTTGACACGTTTTATTATTTTAATACACTCATTTGAATATAATTGTGTTATACTTAATGGGACGGAGGGAATATTTATCTTAATGAATCGCTTAAAAAAAATGTGTTAAAATATTATTTTATTTTTTATATTTTGTATACATATTTTTTAAATATATGTATATGTTAAACCTTTTCGTAAATATTCTAGTCCGATCACTACGAAAAAAGATTTTATAGTAACGAAATATTGACGGAAAAAATTTCTGTTTCTAAATTTTAACGATTAACAACAGAATTGTTATGAGATTGTTGTTCAATTTTTAGTAACGGAATAATCCATTATTAATTTAGTAACGGAATTTTTCGTTACAATTTCGTTACTAAAATTGAAGAAACCATTTTAGAAACGGAAATTCCGTTACAATTCCGTTGTTATATAATAACAAAATATATTATGTTGTTAATTTTTTTTAGCAACCATCGATATTACTATGGATAAATCCGTAACAAATTCGTTACTAACATTTTTAGTACCGGAATTTTTTGTTTTAATAACGGAAAAATTCCGTTGCTAAATAATTTTTTTAGGTAGTGGATGGACTAGCCTGAAAACTAAACATTTATGGTTAGAATTGTAAATTTTAAATCAAAAAAAATTCAACTTGATATAGCCCGAACCGAGTAAACCGAAAATCTTAATGAATTAGTCCTAAATCAAACGGGTTGACATCCCGAATTATTATCCATAAGTCTAAAGAATAATATTCCTACACTTCAAATCTAGAAAAAGAAGATCACAACTAATTATGAGAAAGGTGTTGAAAAGTTGGGGTTTGTTCGAATACTTAAGATTTATTGGGCAATATAATAATTAATAAATTCGAGTTGACAGAAAATAAATATCTACATTTAAAGTTAGTGTTTGTTCGAATAAAAAGTAATGGGAAATATAATTTGAATAGATTCATATAGATAGAAAATGAATAACATCTCATTAAATTTATATTGTTCCGTTCGAAGACACCCTTGAATTTTAATTACTTAAATTGATGCTGTAATTACAGAGCATAATCTTAATTTTGTGGGGGTGTTTGTTTTGTTTTGTTTTTTCAATTATTATAAGCGTGAGGCCAAGGTTAAAATTTTAATTCTCCGTTCAAACTAACTAATTAAACAATAAATCGACGTCAAATGAGTTAGCCTGAAATCGATTGGATTGTCCAATTGACATATGAGAGCCATCTATCCTACCTTTTCTTTAATTTTTTTCAATTGCGATATTTATAATGATGGGAGATTCAGAACAATACTGAAAAACAGGTGAGATTATTTTTGTAAGTTTCTTATTTATTTCAACATCCTTGTTACAGTATATATGTTGTAATTTCCATTTCCATAAGTAAATGGAATTAAAGTTGATATCATTCATTAATATGGAATTTATTTTGATTCAAATGTAAATAAAAATTGAAAGCAGATAAAGGAGAAGCAGCAAACAGGAGAGAGTACACTTCCATACCGGCTTGACCTAAATATTGCGTATGTATACATTCCTAACCTTTCTCAATCACTTATTTCATATGCTTATACAAAGCCAATATAGAGTTATTTAATTTGAGACAATGAATATACCACTGAAATGAGCAGTCTGTGCTCACCTAAATAAAGAAATAAAGGGTGGACTTTTAAATATTTCCAACTGTAGTATCACTTCACTTGTGCAGTACTCTTTACTCATAATTAGAATTAGTACTAGGGGTGTCAACAGGTTCACTATAGGTTAACCAAAACTCAAAAAGTGATGTTTCGTGGTACCAGACCAGCCGGTTCTATCGGTTAACCATTAAATTAGGAAATTGATCAGTTTTTTAAATAATTTTTTGTAATATGAATTTTCTTTTTTATATTCTAAAATATCAATTTAAGTTAACAATAATTTGACATAAATATTTTTTTAATAATAATTTGATAGAATAATATTCAAATTCAATTTGTAAATATTTTATTTTTGATAGTTATATAATAAATAGGTACTCAATCTGATATTGATATCTGGTTACTGTTAATTTTCAATTTGTAACATCGATTATCGAAAAATTGGTATTTGATCTGATTATGATTTGGTACAATTCTTCTAGTTATCAATTGGCATATACATAGAATGCAAATAATTGTAATTTTGGATTTGGTGTGAGAACTAAATTAGATTTCATATGGTATTATATAAGGATGAAATATGTTTTAAGTTTGATATTGATTTCTCAGAGGTGGTTTGGAGTGTTGCAATGCGGCGGAGGAAGACGGTCGCGGCAGCCGGAGTCGATCGAGCGATGGATTCCAACAGCCTAATTCCACTTTAGTTTGAATAAAATTATTATGATGAAGTGTCTTATATTCATTACAGAGATAATAAGTGTAGAGTTTGTTAAGTATGTTTAATTTCTGTAGTTGCATTGAAGTTTTAGGTTTCGCTGCGCGGAAAAATCTTAAATCGTTAAGAAATCATAGATTATGATAGTATGACGCAAATAATATTTCACTCTCTCCCATTATTCTTTATCTCAAAAATGGAGTTAATAAAACATATTTGTTGTAATATTGGTTGTTCGATTCTACAATTATCTATACAGAAGTATAACAATAGATGAAGATGGAGAAACTATAGAAGAAGAGGCGTCACAGAGAGAAAGAGAAACTACATTTTATTCACGTCTCATCTCTTTACAGGATAGGGTTCCCAAATATATATACAACAAAGTTAAAATAGTAGAAACTCTAATCTATGCAATAATAAGTAATGTTCACTTATAATAATTATTATAACACTTCCCCTTGAACATTATTGTGTGATGTACATATCTCGTTAAAAACATCACTGAAAAACCCTATGGGATAAAAACAGTCGAGAAAAAGAGTATATGTCATACACATATGTATATTCATTATTTGTTGCCTCATTAAAACCCTTCATCAAGAAAACTCAATGAGAAAAACTTGATAAGGGAAAAATAGTACAACATGATGTAACTTTCGAGGCGTAAAGTAGACATTTAGGTCTAACTTTTAAACTTCTTTCGAAATATTCGCTCCCCTGTAGAGTACAATTTTTCAAATATACACATTCAATTATCATGAACATATTCCGATATAGAAATTGAGTGTTGACATACAATATATATGCATTGCACAAGTTGCCTCATTAAAAACTTTAACTAAGAAAATCTCGTGGGAAAAATTTAGAAAGGAAAAAAGAGTACAACTAATTAGTCATAGCATACAATATATATGTGTATTTCACATGTTACCTCATTAAAAATCTTAACTAAAAAAATCTCATGAGAAAAACTTAGTAAGGAAAAAAGAGTACAACCAATTAATCTTTATGACATAATCTTCGAGATTATATATATATGATATTCATTACATGATCTTCAAGATTATGTATAAATTATGCTCGCCCTCAATAAAATATTCATATGAGCTAGTATAAAACTTCAATATTCTCAATATATGAATATAAACGTGGGGAGAAAATTGAGTATACGCATTGTCGTTGCTCTGTTGGAGCTCATTTGTGCAACACATTATATTATTCATTATAGAAAATAATGAGGATATATTTGTTTATCGTAGTTTTGGTGTGGTTTTAGTTGATGTTTTGTTGTGTCTAGGCTTTAGATTGTTTTGTTTTCGCTTCTTTTTTATTTTGTATTATGCCGGTTCCTTTTATTTTCGTGTTTGGTGTAGGATGGTGAAATGAAGGACGGAGTGGAGCTGAGAAGGTGCCGAATATGCCGTAAATGCGAAGACGAGCAAAACGGAACGAGCCGAAGGGCACACGGGAGAAGAAACCACACGAAGGAAGCGAGGTTGGGAGCCAGCAGGCGCTGGGTCCCCAACGCTCGCTCATTTGCAGACTTTGGAAATTCAGAGGCTACAGGCCAGCGACCGTTGGGCCTGCAGAAATTGAGCAACAGAGAGAATGGGCCAGCAGTCGCTGGCTGTGCTTAAGTGGCAGTTATGCGACGGGTTTTAAGAGATATTGGACGCCTTTTTGAAACGTGCTCATATACTTTTACATTTAGAACTCTCCTTAGAACAGAAGTTACTGCTTTCTTAGTGTAGATTTATCAATTTCCAACGGATTGAAGTGGAATACAAGTTGGTTTTCTTGCATTTAATCTAGTAAGTTTGTTTTTCATGGATTTCATTTGTGTTTCTACCATTGTTGATGCTTGGCTAGATTTCTATTGGGATGGATGCTTAATTCTCTTGATTGATATCATAGTTGATTCATGCTTGGTTGATTAACTTGTGTTGTATAGAATTTAATGCTTGATAATCATTAGATTCTCATAGGTGATAGGTGTAAGGTATATTGATGAATTGCTCTAACACTTGAATTGTGGTTAATCAACACTTATTCTCTAATCGAAAACGTGAGAATAAGAATTCATATTAGATTACATGATTTTTAGAGGTGTGGGTTTGATACGAAAGTAAAAGTCACGGCTTAGTTTATAAATACGAAAGTGAATGACTAAGCTTCCTCTGGAGATGTTAATTGAGTATGAATGCGTGATAAACGTAATATCATGTTAGGAGATACGAGTATCGAATCTTAAACTTCAATCCTTTGGCTTTGCTTATTTAATTGTATCGACTATTAGCTAGTCAATGATCATCTATCAATCATCTTAGAGTGTTTAGGAAATTATTCGTAGCATTTGAGTACTTATGATTAATAGCCCTGCTTAGTCTTCTACGTGATTCGACTAGGGTCAACTTACTACGTACTATAGACCTCGTTCAATTGCGAGAACTAAAAATATGTTTTAGGTTGAACAATATTATATGTCAATACCAGTCAAATATCAAATTTCATGAGGATCAAATAAATAATTATCATCCGAGTAACACACCAATGTCAATTTCAATCTTTGTAAAAATATAGACACACATCTTGTGTATCTTGAAGATAACCAATTTTATGCTCAATATATTATTTAAATATTTCCTCCAATAAGTAAATAATATGTTTTGCTAGAAAATCAAATTTTCTTGAATCGGGCCTGATATATTAATTAGTGCTTCCAACACTTTAAACAATGAACTTTTGGTCCAACATTATTTGATTATCTTCTTTTGGTATAATTGAGACTATTCACTTCAAGTGACGAGATAATTATTGGGGCAAAGTAGATGTTATTTATCAAAAATATGTTCTCTATAGAACCTTATTCGAATATGTTTTTTATAGAACCTTATACGAATAGATTGACTGGTAAAAATAAACTCCTTAATGGAGATTCTCGATCTGCGGGTCGAGATAATGCTTAGACTTACTCAAGTCTTTCAATTCGAAAACTCCATCATTAGACATGAATTTAACATTTTCAAACACTTGTGTGTTCCAATAAATACAAGATCTCACTCAAAAGAATTATTGATAATCGCATAAAGATACACATTATTATTATTATAAATCTTCTTCTAGAAGAATTTAATTAGTTGTATTTTCAACTATAATAAAACAGATAGTGATCTTATTAAAGAGAATATGTTGCAAATTTATTTTTCCTAATTATAGGAACTATCATGTCCGTCAGGGACTCTTATAAGATATTTGTCTAGTGACTTTTTGCAAGATTATAGTCACAACTCATACTAAATTGATATTTATATCCATTATTATTGCCAGAAATGTTTGATAATGAAACATTTTAATTCGATAGGAGAGTATACGTAATTAATTTAGGATTTCTGCTAAAATTCTTGAGTTAATCTTGCTTTATTCATCACCAACCAATTCTTTTCATATATCATTTTGTACAAGCAGTCAATCGTGTCCTACCGGGACCACATTCTTTTGTGCATGTACTATAAAAGACTTTCGTCTATTCAGCGAGTTAACTCTGCATTAATTTCTCTTCTAACTGTAATACCCCGATAATTAAAAACCCGAATAAAAGAAAAATTTATGAATAAACGAGGGATTCGAGATCTGTTGAAAGTTTAAAGACTCGTATTAAAGAATAGAACTCCTAATGTGAGTTAAAAGTCATTTCAGAAATTTCTGAAATCGAGAAAGAAACCGAGAAAATTCGGTTTGACGTTTATCGTCATAATTTAAGTTCGAGAACTCGTATCGAAGCAGCGTCTGCTTTTCCATTCAATTATTTTACGATACGGAGATAGGGTGAAAGGTTAATAATTCCGACTTTCGGAAGAATGATGTATTTATCGAGAAATCACTATTCATCATTTTGAACGAGACGAGATAATTTTATTATCTTTTAAAGTTAAGTCCAGGATATTTTTCTAAGATAGCCATGATTTTTTTGGAATTTTTCCGAGACTATTTTTGTATCGAGAAGTCGAGAACCCGGACTAATAATACGCGCTTAATGAAATATCTAGTTTTATTTTTTTTTCTACCACCCATTATGGAACACATCACCACCTTTCTTCTTCATTCTTCTTGTGATTCACGTGAGAGAGAGAGAATTGAGGGAAGAGTGAACCTCCATTGGAGAGGAAGAAATCGAAAGTTGAAGTATCAAACGAGCTCCGATTCGTAAACCGTCTTCGGATTGTGAAAGGTATCGATCTAAGCTTCCTTTTTATGGTTTAAAATTTGAGATTTTCCCACCTCTTTTTCACCCCAAAATTCGACAGCCCTCTCTAAGTTATGGGTAGGAATCGTTCGATTTTTATCGAGTCTTGTTAATTATGTTCGTATGATGTTAGAGAACATAGAAATCGAATAAAATTTACAATCAAACCATGCTTTTGTTCTTGCCATTTTCGGTTTTGGAGTGTTCTTGATGAAGTTGAAGTGTTCTTGATAGAAAAGGGTGTTTTAATTGTGTTATGAATCCATAAGAGCATGATAATCGAAAGTAGAGACGTGTTTGTCGACGAACGAATCGAAACGGGAAAAACAGGGCAGTTTTGGCCGATTTTTTTTAAATTTTTTTATTTCGAATTTGAAGATGTTTTCTTCATGAAAGTTGTTCCTTTACGTGTCTTTAACGTTCCTGTGAAATTTCAGAATTTTCGGAGTACGTTTGAGTGCCCAAAAGTGGAACGAACCTAAACTGTGCAGTTTTCAACGTTGTATTTCAAAAGTGAAACAGGGGATTGATTCCCGAATTTTTATGAATTTTTTTGCAATGATTTTGAAAATATTTTCTAAATGAAAGTTGTTCCTTTAAATGTCTTGAACTTATATCTCGAAATTTAGAATTTTTGAAGTACTTTTGAATGTTCAAAATCGAGTTTAACTCGGACTGCGCAGGTGGAAATGTTTGAAAAGTGGAAATGTTTGAAAAGTGGAAATGTTGAAATATTTGAAATGTTGATTCGTTGTTGTTGTTACGATTTGAGATTGAGTTGGGATAAGTTCGAGTGGAGGAACGGAGTCCTCACTCGAGAGAGAGAGTTGAATGGGGCAATGTTGATGTGGGTTAGTTGGTTTACTCGTTTTGATTAAACGAGGGATAAGTTGAATGAACGTAGAGGTCATGTCGATTTTTCGACCGCATTATGTTTCAAACCTCATAATTCCCTCCTTGTTAGTACTCTTTATAAGACGTACGTTATAACTAAATGAATTAGGGTTTTTCCAGAATCATTTAAGCCGAGACTTAAAGAGTCGAGGAACAGTATTGAAAACCCTAAAAGCCTAAGAGTTGAAAAGTTAATGAATTCGAGCTAGGAATAGAATAGAAGTTATTTCCTTTAAGACTCGAATCTTTTTATAAGTTAGCTCGTTACATGAAGGTCAAGCGAAAGGTCAGGACCGCAGTTCGAGAAAGAAGCAGTCGTCAGTCAAGACGATCCAAGTAGGCTTTCTTATACTAAAAGAAAATATGTGTGTCTATCCGCATTTATGTTATTTCTTTTCAAATAGCTTTTGAATTGAAATTGATATTTCAAGTATTGTCTTGCCATGAATGTTTTATGTTTTGTATGATACATATCTGCTATGATTATGAAATCGAATTTGGGTTCCAGTGGGTAAGTATCCCCACTTGAACTAGTGTACACAAGGACCGTGAGTCATCTTAGCGGGTTGGCCGGTCAGGGTGTCCGTGGAAGGTGGCCACCTTCCCGGCACACATAAATTTCAGATATGCTTGATTCTAAAGAACTTAGACTGATCAGTCGAACTCAGGATTTATCAAGAAAAGAATTTAGTGAACGTAAGTGCTTTTAAAGACAAAATCCCTATGTTTCACTCTTACGGCATTGACAATTATATATGTATGTATCCGTTTTAGGCATGTGCCTACTGAGTACTTTTGTACTCAGCCCTGCATGTATTTATAAATGTGCAGGTTGAGACGTGATGATGGGAGATGCTATGGCGGGCTTGTCGGTCTTTTATTAAGTCTTGGGTGTCTACGTGTCTTCATACACGTAGACTTATGTCGATCCTTATTCCGCTGCAAGAGGTTCCATCAGTATGTTCTGGCGAAGGTGCCAATTATGTAAATTAACCCTTCGTCTAAACTGAACTTAGATATCGAAATATCTTTTGTTTCAGTCAAAGCTTTCAATGTTCCACTTTATCTTTATTTATCTTTTCTATAGTCGTGCGCCCGGACTCTGCCGCGAGGGCGGAGGACAGGGCGTGACACTAACTTTATTTAGTGCTTCTGGCACTGTTTATCAACTTTACTTTTGGATCCAAATAATCGATTCGCAAGCAATTTTTGAGGCAAAATTTGTTGTCGACAACTATAATATATTTATTTCTCTCTCCTTAGACAATTTTAAAGTCAATATCAATATAAATTTAAACCAAATTTATTTCATTTTCCATAATATTTGAATATGGTCGTTCCGTAATCACAGTATTATGATTATTTAGTGCACGTGCAAATGTATTATATTTCACGTCTTCAATACGATCCTCTACAGAAGGTTTTTGGAGTGAAGTAATTTGACAAATTATTATTCTGCGGATTATAATTTTCAACACCAATGCATATCTCACACTTCTATTATTATGCTTCTAGCATAGATGGATTGATCTTATTTAGAGATCTCACACTTCTATTGTTATGCTTTTAGCATAGATGAATTGACCTCATTCAGAGATCTCACGCTTCTAGTGTATGCTTCTAGCATATATGAATTGATCTTATTTAGAGATATACATATTGATCTCACACTTCTAGTATTATGCTTCTAGCATATACAACATGATCTCATTCAGAGATTTTCGATTCTTAATGGTGCATTTATAATTATAATAAAAATTTAATCACTCGTTTGGCAGTTAATAATATATTGAACTTTTGGTTCATATTCATTAGTGTGTGTATTTAAGTCAATTAAATCCAATAAGATTTTCACGACATTCTTTTATCATATTATATTCTCCCCTTAATGCCAGAAATATTATTTTAGTTGGATTAGATAATAAACGTACCATTAAAAATTAATCCTCAATTATTGACTCTAGATTATTGTGTTTGACGGAATATGAATTTATTTTTTTAGACTCCGTTTGGTACGTTTTGGTGATGATAAATAAATAGCAGACGATAAATGATTTATTTATATCACACATTAATTAATAAGGGGTAACCCAACATTCATGTCTTTATAATATGTGAATAATTTTGGGTCTTTAAAAATATAATTTTCGCAACATGATACTAGATAGCTTTTATAGTTAAATACGCTAATCGACTAGGGGAAGTCTCTTATTCTTTTTTAGAGATATTTCACTATCGCGGGAATATTTTCCTATGACACACCCAGAATATGGCGCTAAAAATTGCAGAGAAGCAGGACTCGAAGCGGTGGTTGCTAGAAGAATTGAATGTTATAAAGCATTGACTTCTAATATAATTTGAACTAATTGTGTCAGTTGAGCATTTCTATCCAATTGCTACGTAGACACAATACAGTGTCTCACTCTCAAAGATGACATTTGAGTTCAATTGCTTTTAGTTTAATATGGTATCAATAGCAATATGGACATGAAATTTGTGGCATCGTCTAACGGTAGCGTCTTCCCGTCGCTAAAATTGAGATAGATCGTCTTCTCCTCAGAAACCGATAAAGACACAAAAATGGGTTTTGAGGATTTTCTTTTTCTGGCGATAGAGAAAGAATCAACAAGGATTTTTAGAAAGTCAACGAGGTCAATCGTTAGAGGCTCGTGCTAATAACTGTTAGAACATAATTGCATAATAAGGGTTGAAAGATGTAAACCCTAATATCATAAATTCTCTACTACGATAATCTGAAGCATTGTATGAAGATCGAACACAGAAAAACTAACCAGGAAACGCCATTGAATTGAACGGAAGATGATTGACTAGTTGGATGACTTGATGGAACTTCCAGAGAATGGTTACGCTTCTTCACCGTAAATTCTATACTGATGGGGGAGAATAGAATATGAGATACGTGACTTCTCTGGGGACCATCCATCTTTTGATATTTAATGTACTTTATCGTAATTGCAAGTCAGCCCCTCAACAACTATACAATTACATTTAGGATTATACACATTATATAATAGCAATTAATACATTCTTATTATATATGTGACCATATTAATGATTGATTAGAAATTAATCCAACAATCTTCCACTTGGGCACAATATATAAGTCGTGATAATGTATTATAACCGGAAGCATGCTTAGATAAAAGTGCTATTATAAATTTGTGTATCTAAACAATCTCGTCCATCAACTGCACTCATACAAGGACTAAAGTGGCTTTTGCCAAAATATAGCTCGACTAAGCCGACAGTAATCAAATGCACAAATACAATCAAACGACATAGATCAGATGGTCTAACGAAAATTAGATATAGAATCTATTTTCGAATGGTTCTCTTTAGACCTTTAAACTTAAGGCGAAGATTGATAAATGCAAAATAATAAACTGAAACTTTAATCTTGATCAAGAAAGTAACTTCATTAAAGGCGAAGTCATTCTATTGCACTAAATATCGTCATAAGTATCGATAAGCACTAAATACAGCTCCCACTGAATCTATACAATGTCATCCAAGGATGATATACCCATACTAGCTACATGCTCATGAAAGACCTTGGGCACTAGTCCCTTAGTAAACAGATCCGCTATCATGGAGCCAGTTCCTATGCTCTCAATCGAAATCAGTTTGTTCTGCACCTTCTCTTTCACAACTAGGAACTTGATGTCGATGTGCTTCTACTTTGAAGAGCTCCTGTTGTTGTTGGAATACAAGACTGCTGATCTATTGTCACAAAAGATCCTGAGTGGTCTTTCGATTATTTCTACAATACGCAGCTCAGTGAAAAAATTATGCAGCCAGATTCTGTGATCTGTAGCCTGATAACATGCTTTGAACTCTGATTCCATGGTGGAAGAAGCTACAAGTGTCTGTTTGACACTCTTCCAGGATATAGCTCCTCCAGCCAGCATATAAACATATCCAGTGGTGGATTTCCTGTTGTCTTGACATCCAGCAAAGTCAGAATCCGAGTATCCGATGACCTCCAAGTTATCTGACTTTCTGTAGGTTAGCATGTAATCTTTTTTTCTCTGTAGGTATCTTAAAACCCTCTTGGCTGCTTTCCAGTGTGTCATCCCAGGATCACTTAAGTATCTACCTAGCATTCCTACTATGTACGCAATATTCGGACGCGTACATACTTGAGCATACATCAAACTGCCTATTTCCGAAGCATAAGGAATGTTCTGCATTTGCTGAATTTCAAGGTTGGTTTTAGTGCATTGAGTAAGGCTAAACTTTTCTTCTTTAGAAACAGGGGTATCTACTGGTCTGCATCCTTGCATACTAAACCTCTTAAGAACCTTTTCGATATAATTCTTTTGTAATAATCCAAGAACACTTTTAGATCTGTCACGGTGTATCTGGATTCCTAATAAAAAAGAGGCTTCTCTAAGATCTTTCATCTCAAAATTTTTAGAGAGAAATTTCTTGGTGTCCTTAAGGAAGTTCATATCATTAGAGGTAAGCAGGATGTCATCTACATAGAGAACCAGGAAAATGAATTTACTCACATTGAACTTATGACACACAATCCTCAACTACATTCATCTCAAAACCAAATGAGAGAACAACTTCATGGAATTTTTGGTACCATTGACGAGAAGTTTGCTTGAGTCCATAGATGGATTTCTTTAGCTTGCAAACCATTTCCTTCGAGTTACCTAATTCGAAGTTCTGTGGTTGCTGCATATAAATTGTTTCTTCAATTTCTCCATTGAGAAACGCAGTCTTAACATCCATCTGATGTAGCTCAAGATTAAAATGAGCAACTAGTGTCATGATTATTCTAAATGAGTCTTTCGATGAAACTGGAGAGAAAGTCTCAGAATAAGCAATGCCTTCTTTCTGAGTATAGCCTTTAGCTACAAGACGTGCCTTATACATTTCCACATTACCGTTTGCATCCCTTTTGGTTTTAAATATCCATTTACAACCAATGGGTTTAGCATCTTCTGGCAATGGGACAAGTTTCCAAACCTGATTGTCTTTCATAGACTTATACTCTTCATTCATGGCTTCAATCCATTGAGCAGAGTGTTTATCTTGCATGGCCTGATGGAATTTGCACTTGTTCTTGAGGTAGATTTCATAATCCTCAGGAATGGCACTCCGTCTTTCTCTAGTGGATCTCCTCAATTGCACTTGTTCTTGAAGTTGCTCTTGAGATTGTTGAGTTTGATCTAACTGAATGGGGATATCCTTAATGATATCATCTTGAGGTTCATCCATATCTGCTTCTCGAGTAATGACAGGAATAAGAACCTGAACACTACTAGAAACAGTAGTAGGATTCATATCAAAAGCGATATCCCTAATTCTATTTCTTCCCCAAACCCAATATCCTAAAAGAATTATGTAGTTCCCGTCTCAAAAATGTTTCTAGTTGTGGGATCATAAAATTTAAAGCCCCTTGAGTGCTCAAAGTAGCCTATAAAGTAGTTGCTAACTGTTTTGGGGTCCAATTTCTTTTCATGAGGCCTGTAAGGCTTTGCTTCAGCTGGATAGCCCCAAATATGTAGGTGCTTAAGACTGAGTTTTCGACCAATTCACAGCTCATAAGGCATTTTAGCAGCCGCCTTTGTGGGTCCTCTATTTAGGATATAAGATGTTGTCTTAAGTGCTTCTCCCCAGAGTGACTCAGGTAAGGTAGACTGAGCAATCATACTCCTTACCATATCCTTAAGAGTCTTGTTTCACCTCTCAGATACTCCATTCATGTTGGGTGTACCAAGCATAGTGTACTGAGGGACGATTCCACATTCCTCTAGGAATTTAGCAAAAGTTACAGGACGTTGTTCACCTGATCCGTCATATCTACCATAGTATTCACCACCACGATCAGATCTGACAGCTTTAATTATTTTGTTGAGTTGATTCTCAACTTCAGATTTGTAAGCCTTGAACACGTCAATGGGCTGACTCTTCTTGTTGGGAACCCTAAAGATTTTAGTGTTGATGATGGTATCTCGAAA
>JAPKLX010000024.1:3309048-3336291 GCA_026898415.1 Leonotis leonurus | reverse complement strand
CCCCCCCCATACACCAAACCTTGCTCTTTCGGGACCAACAAGTGGTATCAGAGCAGTGGTTCAAACTGACCATTGTTTTGTTTCACAGGGTTAAAACCTGCGTGGTCTACTTGAATAGATCTAGAAAAACCTTTTTCATTCACGAGCATTCTGTTTGTTATGGAGTCATCTGTTATCAGGGCTTGCGAAGAATTCTCTATTCAAGGATATAGAGAATGGAGCTTCAGGATCAAAATGTGCCTTAAAGCTCATCATTGCTTAATGTGGAAAGTAATCGAAGAAGGGTCATTGGCAATTACTGAAGAAACCACCCGTATCACAGATACAGGAGCAGTTAAAGAAACTGTTCTAAAGGATCCCAGAAAATACACCTCTGAAGAAAGAAGAGAGGCAAATCTCGATGACTTTGCCAAAGGGATCATCTCCAGCACGGTCAAAGGCATACATCTGGCTAAAATCCAAGACCTGGATACTGCCAAAGAGATGTGGGAAGCCTTGAGAGACCTAGCCCTAGGATCTGAAGTAATGATCGAGAATAAGCTGTCTCTCGCCTGCAACAAATATGATGAATTCAAAATGAAACCAGGCGAAACAATAGAACAGATGAAGATGAGATTCACTGGAATTCTCCTTGAGATATCTGCGTTCAAAAAGAACAAATATACTCAAAGGGAGAAGAACATGAAAGTTCTTAGAGCTCTTCCACCAAGCTGGGAGATTTATGCTGCAATGCAACCTCTAAGAACAGATTTTAATGATCTGTCCACTGAAGCCCTATTTGATCATCTCGAAGGTCATGAATGTGACATTCAAAGAATTCGAGGACCAGATCATCTGTCCAAAAAGGCAGAGAGCAGTACAAAGAAGGACAAAGAGGTAGCCTTCAAAGCGAAGAGCAAACCAGATGATCCTTCTGAGTCTGCTACTCCAGATGAAGAGAAAGGGTATGACAAAATCCTAAAAGAGTTTTCAATGATAGCCAAACGATTGGACAAAATGGAGACCAGATCAAGGAAATTCAGACGCTTCTACAAAGACAACAAGAGAAACTTCAACAAGAAGTATGAAAATGATCGATCTGATAACAAAAATGAGTCTAAGAGACAGACTGATAAAACTACAAAAACTTCAAGCTCTACAGAATACACCTGCTTTGAATGTGGGAAAACAGGTCACTTCAAAACAGATTGTCCTGATCTATCCAGAAATCAAAGAGAAGAACTGAGAGCCAAAAGAGATCGAAAGCTTAAATATGAGCGCAAAGCCATGATAGCTGAACAAAACTCCAGCAGCTCAAGTCATTTCTCAGACAGCTCATCAGAAAATGATGAAGCTTTCATTGCTGAAGATGAAGAAAGCTGGAATGAATGCTATGTAGGATTGGACAACGGGCTAGATGAAGTTGAGGTAAATTCTTGCTACTCAAATTCCTCAGATAATGAAAATGATCTTGAACAGGAAAGTAAAGATCAAGCAGAATACTCATGGAATGAAATAGATGAGATGTTCAAAAGCTACTCAAGCATCAAGAGGCTGTTTAAAGAAGTTGTTGAAGAGAATGACAGATTGAAGAAAGTTGAGCAAATCTTAAGCACAGCAAATACACAATTTGTCGCTAAAATAAACGATCTGGAAGAACAGATCAAGAGCAAAAACAGTGAGATCCACTCACTTAATTCAAAAGTCAAGGATCTGGTTACCAGAAACAATGTTGCTGAAGAAAAGATCAAGAAGGGAAAGGAAATAATATACAAGAGTGATGAGCGTGCCAAGTTGCTAATCAATATGCAACAAAAGGGCACATCTGGTTTGGGATATCCAGGTCACTCAGAAAAATCTTCAGGAACTATAAGCTTCGTACCAGAAAGGAAGAAAATACCAGATCAAGTAAAAGACTTGAAAAACAAGAAAGGTTATCCTCAAAAGATGATAATAAAAGATACAAAGAATAGGCAGTATCATCAAACAAGGGGACAACCAGCTCACTACACAGAAACAGAACACCTTCAAAGAGCAAATGTCAACAGGACAAAAATTGTCAACAGGACAGTGCAAACAAAGAAAGGATTGAAGAAGGATGAAATAGAGAAATATCATCCATCTGAAATTCACTCTGTATCTAAAGTAGATAATGAGGGAAATATCATTACTTGCTATATTGCTGTTCCTAACCCTAGAATGTTCTGGATTCGAAAAGGATTGTTTGCTAATAATCAAGCACCCAAACATTGAAAGGGTAGCTAAGTATGATTTACTGCAGGATCAAAGAACTGCAAGAAGGAGTAAGATAGCAAGAGGAACTGTCTGGATTATAGATAGTGGTTGTTCAAAACACATGACATGTGACAAGAATCTACTATCAGATTACATAGAGAAACCAGGCCCACAGGTCATTTTTGGATGTAATTCAAAAGGATATACCAGAGGGTATGGAAACATTACTGTTGGCAAGACCACAATCACAAATGTGTCATATGTTGAGGGTCTTAGTCATAATCTGTTTTCTGTTAGTCAGTTTTGTGCAAATGGCAATCAGATAGTTTTTGATACTAACAACTGTCTGGTAAAGAACAAGAAAGGAGATGAAATACTCCTTACCGGTAAACTGCAGGATAGGTTATATATTGTCCAGTGGACAAACCAGATCGAGACCTGCTTAGTCACTAAGACTGTATCAGAAACAAGCTGGTTATGGCATAAGAGATTAAGTCATCTTAATTTCAAATCAATCAACAGGATTGCCAAGGAAAGGTTAGTAGAAGGACTACCAGATCAGGTGTATGATAAAGATCATATATGTGATGCCTGTCAAGCTGGAAAGCAGACCAGATCATCCTTTACAAGCAAAACAGCTCACTCAACAACAAGGACACTAGAGCTGTTACACCTTGATCTGTTTGGACCAGTCAAACCACTAAGCATCAATGGGAGAAAGTACACATTGGTAATCATAGATGATTACTCAAGATTCACTTGGGTCATCTTTCTGCTGAAGAAGAAAGAGACTCTAGACAAGCTCCCTGACTTTCTACACAAGATCACTAAAGAGAAAGAGATGAGTATAACCTCTATCAGAACAGATCGAGGAACAGAATTTCTCAACCAGAAGATTGAAGCATATTGCAACAAGATGGGAATCACTCATCAAACATCTGCTGCTCGAACTCCTCAACAAAATGGAGTTGTTGAAAGGAGAAACAGATCACTCAAAGAAGCAGCACGCACAATGCTTAACTCTACCAATCTACCAAAGAAATTCTGGGCAGAAGCTATCTACACTGCCTGTTATACTCAAAACAGATCATCCATCACACTCAGACATGGAAAGACTCCATATGAAATATGGAACAACAGAAAGCCTAAGATTTCCTATTTTAAAACTTTTGGCTGTTTATGTTACATACACAATAATGGGAAATCTCAGTTGAAAACTTTTGATAGCAAAACAGACCCTGGAGTATTCTTAGGATATTCTGATGTCAGTAAAGCCTATCGAGTTTACAATAAGAATTCTCATATTGTGGAAGTAACACCTCATGTTGTATTTGATGAGTCTATTATTGAGTACAGATCACCAGATGAGAAGCAGACAGACAATCAGGTGACAACCAGAAGGATGAATGATCTATTACTGGAAGATATTCTTATCTGGAATTCAAGGAGTGAAGATGAAGAAGTTATCACTCAACCTATTGCTGAGGAGATCATACAGCAAGGGGGAATATCACTAACCAATCTGAATGAAAACAGATCATCAACAGAAGACAATGATACTATTACTACTAATGATGATCAACATCCAGAAGAAAGTCCAGATGAGAATCCATTTCAAGCTATATCAACAGCACACCCTGAATTTGAGGAACCAACAGATCAACCTGATCCTGAGTTATCTGATGAAGAGATAACTAGGAGAAGAAGATGGATACAAGACCATCCACCAGAACAGATCGTTGGGAACCCATCAGATCGTGTGAAAACTAGAAGAATGCATGGAGAAAGTGCATTATTGAGTTGTTATTTATCTCGCTTGGAGCCATCTGATGCTTATGAAGCACTCCAAGATGCAGATTGGATAATAGCAATGCAAGAAGAACTCAATGAGCTCAAAAGAAATGAAGTCTGGTATCTCGTGGACAGACCCAAACATCAAGGAGTAATAGGTGTAAAATGGGTGTTCAAAAACAAACGAGATGAGAATGGTGAAGTAGTCAGAAACAAAGCCAGATTAGTAGCTAAAGGCTATAATCAACAAGAAGGCATTGATTTCGATGAAACATTCGCACCAGTAGCCAGATTAGAAGCAATAAGGCTGTTTTTGGCATATGCTGCTCACAGACAATTCAAGGTATACCAGATGGATGTCAAAAGTGCCTTCCTCAATGGTATTCTTGAAGAAGAAGTATATGTGGAACAGCCACCTGGATTTGAAGAGGCAGATCCAGATCAGAAAGTATACAGACTAGCTAAAGCAGTCTATGGTCTAAAACAAGCCCCTAGAGCTTGGTATGAGACCTTATCAACCTTTCTACTAGAATCTGGATTCAAAAGAGGATCTGTTGATAAGACTTTGTTCGTTATCAAAGTCAAAGAACATATTCTCTTAGTCCAGATCTATGTAGATGATATTATCTTTGGATCTCAATCTACCTATCTATGTGACAAATTTGCTGAACTTATGAAAAATAAGTATCAAATGTCCATGATGGGAGAAATGAGTTTCTTTTTAGGTCTGCAGGTCAAGCAGCTACCAGATGGTATCTTTATCAATCAGACAAAATACATCAACGATCTGCTAGCCAAGTTTGGATTAAAAGATAGTAATTCAGTAAAAATTCCAATGCAGACCAATGGGAAAATTGGTCCAGACCCCGAGGGAAAACCAGCTAACATAACACAATACAGAGGGATCATAGGATCATTACTCTATCTTACTGCCAGTCGACCTGACATCACCTTTGCAGTAGGAGTATGTGCTAGATATCAAGCAAATCCCAAAGAGTCTCACATGGAAGCAGCTAAGAAGATACTAAGATATCTTAAGGGAACAGCCCATATAGGATTATGGTATCCGTGTGAAGACAATTTTGAGCTATCTGGATATACTGACTCAGATTATGCTGGATGTAAACTAGACAGAAAGTCAACATCTGGTACATGTCAATTTTTAGGGAATAAACTGATTTCTTGGTTCTCAAAGAAACAGACATCAGTTGCCACTTCAACTACAGAAGCAGAATATATGGCAGCTGGAAGTTGTTGTGCACAAATACTGTGGTTAAGACAACAGCTTAAAGACTATGAGATTGATGTCAAGGAAATACCAATTTTCTGTGACAGCTCAAGTGCTATAGCAATTACACAGAACCCAGTGCTGCACACCAGATGCAAACATGTTGATGTGAGACATCACTTCATAAGAGACCATGTTGAAAGAAAACATGTACAGATTGAGAAAATACACACTGAAGTTCAGAGAGCAGATATTCTCACTAAGGCTTTACCAGAAGAAAGATTTAAGATGCTTTGTGGAAAACTAGGACTCTTAAATCTTGAAGATAGGAACAGATTGATCTAAACCAGATAAATCTCTACATCCCAGCATGGAATCAAAACCAGATCATCATGATCCAGATTGATAAAACCCTACAGGGACTTGATACAAGATCATCATGATCCAGATTGATAAAATCCTACAGGGATTGAAACCAGATCACTAAGTATATATCAATACAGATTGAGCAAATTCCAACCGGGAATTATTAAAAGAAAGCAACCAGATTGACCTCAACCAGATTACCCAATGCCACGTGGATATTGAATTAACTTTTCTTATTAATTATTCCATTGCTTGGTTAAGGGGGAAAGGTCAACTATATACGGTGACTAAATATCTATATTCTGACATTAGATTTCAAAATCATCTATTTTTGATGATTGCATGCAGTAATTGGGAGACGTGATCGAGAAAAATATCTACCAAATCTAGAAAAAGAGAGATAAAAGATTGCATCAAAAATAACGCGCCATCTCATAACCGTTCGATCATAGCGCGTGCATCATACGAAAAAGAGAGGCGACTATGGGTTGAAAACCTAGTACATGGAAAGGCGGGAAAGCTGAAAAAGGGAAGAATTTCTGAATATTTTATAACCTTACTTATCTTCTCTTTCGCGTATATAGACTGATAAGGCGTTTCATATATCACTTATACTTACATATTTTTCGAAACACTTAGAAAATTTTCTGCTTCCCAAAAATTCTCTCTTCCTTCGCAAAACTCTCACTTTCTAGCAAAAATGGCTCCCAAATCATCTGTTTTTCTGGAACAAGCAAACTTTCTGAAACCTTATATTCACCAAGACCTTTTTGCGGTTCTTGACACCTTCGGGTTTCATAAACTGGAAGAGGCATTCGATCTCGTTCGCCAGTGCAAAGGTTTCATATTTCGTTTTTAAAACTTATTCTTATGTCAAAATGCTTTACTCTGTATCTATTCTCTTGTCTGTGATCTCTGTCAATTACATAGAATTGCATAAACTGTTTCTGTGGCACTTATACTTCACTAATGGAAGGATAGTGCTCACATCTGTACTACTGTGATTCTATGTAGGTTTCTACAATATAATTACTTCACACCCGGTGCACTTCCTACCCAAGGATGTTGCTGCCTTTTATCTCTCATGGCAGGGAGAGAGAGGTGGAGATGAGGCCACCATCAGGGTGAGCAAAGGGAATACAGTCAGCAACACTCCCTACAATGTTATCAATCTCATCAACACTGCTTATAAAGTAAAAGATGAGGGATTAGAACTAGGTGAAATCACTGCAGAACAGCTGCAAGAAGCTGTGGAAATGGTCATGATCGTGCCCATCCATTACACAAACAGGATGTTTGTTCGCTCACTTCTCGCACCAGAGTTCAGGATCCTGTTTGAATTCGTTCAGCGGATTTTCTTAAATCACAATGGATCCTACGACCAAGTCACTCCTGAAAAGTTCAGGATATTAGCTGCAGTGGTTCTTGATCTGCCTGTCAACTGGAGTAGGATCTTATACGATCTCTTGGCAAAGGAGGCCAAGATGATCCTATTCGTAAAAGGCAGCTCCCCTGGCATTGAAGTTAAAAGGAGCACACTTCGACATTCCACAAAGATCAGCTTTATGCTGGAATCATTCTTCCCTCATCACCAATGGGATTCAGCAATTGAGTTCAATGCGAAACAGCACTTTCCAAAGGACCAACATCAGATTGAAATGTCGATGGGCATTTCAGCAAATCTGATCACCAGAGCAAAGGACCCTGTAGTCTTTAATGCTCTGATGGAGATGGGGAACTCGAATCCAATCTGGCTTCCTCCATCTAGTCCAGCAGATCACTCCACAAAATCTAAAATCACCAAGGAGAAGCCAACAGAGAGAACCCCCTCCAAAAGAGTGACCAGGAGGGCCAGCTCTGTTGAAACAGACACTTCTACCGCAGCACAGCAGCCCAAACTCAAACGCAGAAGGCTTCACAAACTGTCTGCTGAGATACAGACCGAAGCCCCAACTGCTGCAGAAGTTATCATCCCTCAACCGGAGGTTGAGGAAGAAGATATTGTACTGGTTGGTGAACCAGAAGATGTTGAACCTCTGTCATCAGTTCAACCAGACCAGTCCAGGGACTTCTCCCCAGCTCACACAATAAGCTCATCCTCTGCTGAACCTCTAGAACAGATCAATGAGGAGGATGAAGAAGAAATTGAATCTTCAGATGAAGATGTGGAGAAGAACACAGCTCAGTCCGTAGTGAAAATGATTGAAGCTGAAGCAGACAGAGCTGTGCTTAACACGTTTCCAGGCATTCAGCTAACTCCAGAGAGCTATGATGCCGCAAAAAGGGTCAAATTGCTGCTACTGATCAAAGACAAGGAGTTCTATGTCTTAGATGCACTGCTTAAAATCAGACCAATTGACCAGCTCAAGGCAGAGGAAGCCACACTGCTGAATATTTTTGAAGTTTCATCTGTGGCTGAACTAAGAGAAAGCTACTCACAGTCTATTCTTGCAATCGCTCAGCTAGAAGCTCAGAAGCTACAGATAAATTTGAGAGAAATATATGAGAAGGCTGGCAAGCTACAATTTTATGACACTGTTGTGGATGAAGATGATGTTGAGACTGCTCCATCTGTTGATCACCAACAGGGTGCAGAAATAGCAGAACCAGCAACAGACCAGGTCATAACTGACACTGGTGAGCAGATCACTGCCCCACCTGGACCAACTGAGGAAGCACCAGAAGAGGAAGAACCAGTTGGACAGAATATAGGAGGCGAGCTCACAAATGATATCATCACTCCTGCTGTTGCAGCTGCACAGAACATACATGTGCAGACATACACCTTGGAAGACATATTGATGGACCAACATCAATCACTGTCTCATACACAAATCAGAGATCTCATCTCCAAGAAGGTGGATCAGTACATGTATGGAACACTGACCACAGTTCAAGAAGAAGCCACCCGTATACTCACAGAGTTCAACGACCACCTGCAAACTCATGTCAATCAGGTCGACTCTGATCTAAGGCGCATCTGTAGACTGAAGATTGAAGAGATCAACAAGAAACTAGATGATGATCGGGCTGCTGCTGATGAGAGGAAAGCACAGATTGATCAAAATCTGTTTTCAACTGAATTCAAAGTGAAGGAGATGTACAAAATCATCAGTGCCTTTGCAGAAAAAGAGAAAGATATGGTGCACGACATAGTGAAGGCTCAGACTGATGGGATAGCAGCTGATGTTATCAAGGAAACAATCTCCCATACCAAAGCTATGCTCAGGCAGTTTGAAGTTGATGGGAGAAATTTTGTTGAAAGGAAACTACGTGACCTGCACTACCCAACATCCACTCTAATCAAATCCTATTTTGATGAAACTGCGGACATCAAGGTAGCTCAAGAAGAAATCAAATCTGATCTGGCCAACACACAGGCTTCTCTTCAGAAACAGATCAATGATTCCAACCTCAACATCACCTCTCTGTTGTCAGAACGATTTGAATCTGCCAAAGAAGTCACCGAATTGAAGGCAGAGGTCACCTCCCTCAAGACATTCATTCAAACATTTATTGATGATGTCGAAAAGGGGGAAGGGAGTGGGAAGAAAAAGCCATCTGCTGCGCAAGAACAGAAGAAAGAAAAAGCAGCAGAAGAGAAAAAGAAGAGCTTGTCAGGATCTGGTGCATCAACTGCAAAGAAACCAGCCAGCTCTCCTTCCTTCCAAGCACAGAAAACTTTTTCGCCAAGCAGATCGAGCCAGACTCAACCTTCCAAGAAAAAGAGAAGAGCTGGATCAAGTTGGTTCTCATCTGCTCCCATACGCAAATCTCTAACCAAACAGGGAGAGACCAACTGGGTCCCAGATCATTTGAAGGAAGGTTTTGAAGGTCTGAAATACGGGTTCATTATGTGTCGCTATTTCCTCAAGGAACCACTCTACTGTGAGGGGACACCTAATGAAGCTTTCGACCTGTATATGGATCGAAATGATGCAAGGGATCTGGTGGAGGAAATCAGAGCAGCAGCTGCCAAAGCCCAGATCACTATAACTGCTCCTGAGAAGGAATTCAGAACCTGTCCTACCATCCCTGGGACAGACCTTCCGGACAAGACTTTTCTGCTAAACTTCATAAATCAGCTGGCAGAAAACAGAGGGTATAAGGTGGATGCTGAAGACCCTGACTACATAAGGGTAAGAGAAGGGGTATACGAAAGCGTGCAGCTTGTATCTGATGAGACCAGAGCAAGAATGAAGAAGCAACAAGAGGAGAGAAGAAAAAGCAGATAGTATTCTTAATTCTTATATCTTTGTGATCTGCCTTTTCTTATGATTTGTTCTGTCTATCTGTAACCTCTCTTGTCTTCTTATCAATATATGAAATCCATTTTGAGTTTCTGATGACAACAATTCATTGTCCAGAACACATTTAAAATATCCTAAAACGTTATAAACTTAATAACGTAATTTGATCAATCTGGAAAACCAGACCAGATCGATCTGTATAAGCTAATAGGATTCTTTTTGTAAAGTGTGGTTTCGACATCATCAACAAGGGGGAAATTGTTGGGAACCCTAAAGATTTTAGTGTTGATGATGGTATCTCGAAACACACTTAGCTTAGCACTAATCTGTTCCTCATGTAAAACCAGATCACTATGGATAAGATGATTTCTGTTATGGAACAGATTAGGAGATGACTTAAAATGTAAAGGAGATGTTCCTATAGAAGTCATTCTCAACTTAGAATAGGATGAAGGTCAAGATTTCACGCCCAAAGGAATCGATCTGCTGTAACAGACAGCAACCAGATCGATGACCAGATCGATGCCTACAGCGATGAACCAGAGCGATTGAGTCATCAAGCCATTAGCTGACATCATCCTACACATCATATACACTTGCCACGACAAGATCAAAGTCCATCCAACAGGGTTTGGAAAGATGATCTACGAGTTAAACATATAAGGAAAGAGACCGTTAACAATCTGATTTCCATAAATCAAAGATTGAGTCAACCTTTCCTATATGGCAAGAACAGATATGATGGAAACCATTGATTGGCAATATACCATCTATCCCACGCCAATCAACAACGGCTAGAATTTAAAAATTCAAAGCCTATATAGTTGAAGACAACAATCTGGAAAAACTGAGAACACACGCGAGCTATACTGCAATTATCCTTCAAGTTTTCTGCATTCCAGACTTAGAGCTTCAACATTCTGTGATTCTACATCACACCAACCACCTCGATTCAAGTCTGTCTTGTCGAGAGAAAGGAGATAACCCTGCTAGCTAGTAGTTTTCTAGTGGTAACGTAGAGGTAATCTGTTGTAAAGGGACACGACCCTTCATTCGTGCATAAGTATCACTCTAGTTGTGATTGGTACTTGTGACTCGTTCTCCACGAGTATAAAGAAGCAGAGTATCCTAGTAGTGGATAATCTGGTCTAGTTTTGACCAGATCGTGGACGTAGGGATTTCCCGAACCACGTTAAACAACTGTGTGCTTTACATTCCTGCATTCTTTATATCTTCTGTTGTTTATTATTCTAACTTTCTGCACTATCATCCATCTGCATCTCAAACAATCTCCTAAACGATCTGGTTAATTTTCTAAGGTTTTCTAAATAAGAGCATTCACTAATCCACCATTATTCCGCACTCACTCTACACTTAGAAAGTAATAAGATCACTCTTATTGTCTGCTAAGTGTTTTCACTAAGAGAGTAATCTGTTTGGACTAAATCAGCTACTGATCTGCATATCGATCTGTTTAGTCACTGCCGAGCAATTTCTTGTATAGAATAGCTTGCGCTCTCTTATAAATCGTCAAGTAAAACTGAAAAGTTAGTGTTTGGTGTATTCCCCCCCCATACACCAAACCTTGCTCTTTCGGGACCAACACTTCTCATGAATAAGATATAGGTAGCCATACCTGGAGAAGTCATCTATAAAGGAAATAAAATACTGCTGACCATTCCAAGATGCTGTAGGGAAAGGTCCACAAATATCAGTATGTATTAACTCCAAGACTTCTGTAGCTCTATAGGCTCCTAATTTCTTATTCTTGGTCTGTTTTCCCTTGATGCAGTCAACACAGACATTGTAATCTGTGAAGTCAAGGGAATCTAAAATTCCATCAGACACAAGTCGCTCAACTCTATTTCTAGAGATGTGACCTAGGCGTTTGTGCCATAATGAAGCAGAATATTTTTTATTTAATTTTCTTTTAGTACCTTTAGCTTCAATATGTAGGTTTTCATTATAAGAAGTAATTGTTTCCAACAGATAAAGATTGTCATAAGAGTTCAAATAACCAATTCCAATAACCATTGAATTAAAAGACAAAGTAAACTGTTTGTTTCCAAAGGAACAACAATAACCAAACTTGCCCAATAAGCAAACAGAAATTAAATTCTAAAGTGTCTTTCAAATCCAAATAAGAACCAGTTCCTAATAAAAATCTAAAATCTCATATTGCCTCTACTTCAACCGACTTCCCATCTCCAACGTAGATGTATCTTTCACCATCACTGGGCTTTCGGTAGCTCAGACAACCCTGCATTGAAATACTAATATGAGTGGTAGCTCCAGAATCTATCCACCAAGTATTTCCAGGTACTGAAGATAAATTAACTTCAGAACAGACCAAAGAGTAGACCGTACCTTTCTTAACACGCCACGTGTGATACTTCGCACAGTCTTTCTTTACATGATCCGGCTTCTTGCAAAAGAAACAGCTCAAATCTTTATGTTGTTTCTTCGCAGCCGATACTTTAGCAGCAGCTTCTTTCTCGAAAAGCCTTTTCTTGCCCTTTCCTTTAGAGGTTGTTGCCACATGGGCACTTTCAGTCCTCTCTCTTTTCAGTTTCTCCTCCTCCTGAACACACTGAGAAATGAGCTCATTTGGAGTCCATTTCTCCTTTTAACAGTTGTAGCTAGATTTAAACTGACTAAACTGAGGAGGAAGTGAAATGAGAGCCATGAGTACTACGAAATCATCAGTAAATTCCATCTTCAAAGCTTTAAGCTTAGAAGCGACATTAAACATTTCCATTAGGTACTCCCTTATCTTTCCTTGACCCTTATATCTCATCGACGTGAGAGTCGAGAGAAGTAACAATAACTCAATTTTGTCACTCTTGGCAAAATATTGCTCGAGTTCGTCAAGGAAAATCTTTGTTGAACTAACTTTATCAATGTCATGACCTCTAAAGGCCTCTGGGATGCTATTCATTATGATCATAAGACTCAGTCTGTTCGAACGCTCCCACCTCTGATACTCCTTTTTGGCATCAGGAGTGCTATCAGCAGTGAGAGGTGCGGGTTGTTCAGACCGGAATACCAAGTCCAGATCCATGCATCCCAGCATTATCAGTAGGTCTCGTTTCCAATCCTTGAAATTAGTCCCATTAAGCATGGGAGGTGGATTAACGCCAGGTGACAAAGTGGTCATGGATGACATATTAGCTGAATTGGAACAAAAGAATAAAGTAAGAACTTGATAATAAAATTAAGTAATGAATGCACAACAAATACTTTAGGTCCTAACTAATGGTCAAGGTGTTTGAACCCCATCCGAGATACCAAGCGCATCACCAATATCTATCCTTTGGGCTTTAACATTGGCTGTAGGCGGTACTCTCGATGTAGTGATCAAGTGATGACAGAAAAGTGCGTGTCGAACAACAATCAGTCGTCATACACTTATCTCCACAGTATGAGTAAACAACTCTGCCAGATACGGACCTTCCTTTGGGCCGATCACACAAACGCATGAGTTGAGAACACAAATCAACCATATATAGGGCTAGATGTAGTAGTCTACACAAAAGAGGTCACTTTGGCGACGTATTTCTTCAACTAAAACACCTAGGAATTGAAGTTCGGACGCGAATCCAGCACGTTCAGCGACTGGATCGGCGACCAGGGCCGGATCGCCGAAGTCGCAACCAAAATTACCCATATGAAATAAACATGCATCATAATCACATCAAATTCATGATACATTATAGAAATTCATATATATATATATATATATTACTGTATCGATATGCGTGTTGAATTGTATGAAATTATGGATGCAAAGGAAAAGCACATATGCTAAAACATTAAAAGCAAAGATGTCTTGATTTCCGTGCACATCAATTTGAATTCTTAATCAATTCAACTATGAGTCAACGATTTCCACACTAATCACACATAAATATATAACATAATTTGAATCCACTAATTTGCGTGCACAATAATTAAACAATAATAAATGCATGACTATTCAATTATTCCTCCCAAAGACACGTCAACTAATATCTTATAATTAACATATATACATATCTGATTACAGTGCGATGTAGCAGAATCTATTTATTAAAGCTACTGCCATTAACAAACCATTAATCAAGCGGCGTAACAGTCAATCAAAAGGTTTGATGATCGACGCTAAATATTCAATTAAACAGAATCCCTAATTTCAAAATAAGAGAACTGAATTCTCAATTACAGCGTGAAAACGTAATTAACCTAAGGATCGATAATCAGATCAACATACAACGACCAAATCTCAGACAATCATAAGTAGAGTGGCTCTGATACCACTAGTTAGAACATAATTGCATAATAAGAGTTGAAAGGTGTAAACCCTAATATCATAAATTCTCTACTACGATAATCTGAAGCATTGTATGAAGATCTAAAATAGAAAAACTAAACAGGAAACGCCATTGAATTGAACGGAAGAGGATTGACTGGTTGGATTACTTGATGAAACTTACAGAGAATGGTTACGCCTCTTCACCGTAAATTCTATACTGATGGGGGAGAATAGAATATAAGATACGTGACTTCTGTGGGACCATCCATCCTTTTATATTTAATGTAATTTATCGTAATTGCAAGTCAGCCCCTCAACAACTATACAATTACATTTAGGGTTATACACATTATATAATAGCAATTAATACATTATTATTATATATGTGACCATATTAATGATTGATTAGAAATTAATCCAACAATAACGTGTTGTAATATTGGTTGTTCGATTCTACAATTAGCTATACAAACAATAATTAAGAGAGAGGAAAAAGGAGAAACTATAGAAGAAGAGGCGGCATAGAGAAAGAGAAACTGCATTTTATTCACGTCTCATCTCTTTACATGGTACGGTTCCAAAATATATATACAACAGAGTGAAAATAGTAGAAAACTTAATCTATACCATATTCAATAATGTCCGCATATAATAATTATTTATAACAATATTCATATTTTTTGTTATTACTTTTCTAAATTTATTATAATGTGGCCTGGATGTGGAGTTTTTAACAAATTTGAAGAACTCTGCATTTTCTGGCCTGGATGTGGAATAAAAATACTGCTTTTTTCTTGGCCGATTGTACAATTTCTCTACTCTAGTTTAATTTTAGATGTTGTGGTAGATATAGAGAAACTGAAAATAAAATTAAGTTGATTTGAATTTTGTAAATAAACACTGTTCTTTTTCGATAATTATATTTAATTAGCTTTTTAGACATAGGTTTATCATCTATAATATAATACAAGTTCGGGCGAAACTGTCCACCTCAGCCCTTAAAACCCTCCCAGTCTCCTATTTGATTTTTCCTATTTTTCTAGATTTTTGAAATTTTATCTATATATTAATAATATATAATATTATTATATAGTCTTATTTCCATGTAGGCCTATAATATTTATGTTATGTTTTTATTTCTATGTATATCATAAATTGTATTATATATTATTTCATATTTAAGTATTATTTTAATAAATATAATATATATAGTAATATTTAATTTGATATATATTTTTGATAACTAATTTTTATATAAATTATGTACAATATTTTAAAATCTTATCAAAATTAATAAATCATATTAAAATATCTAGATTTTTATATTAGATTATATATTTTTTTAATATATATAATTTATTACGTATGATTATTATAACATACTTTTAATTATATTATTATTCCAAAAATTAACATTCCTAATTATTTATCATAATAATTAAAGAGATATAAACTTATGTATTTTTTGTTCGAGCAAATATTGAATTTAATTCATGTCATTTTATTCTCAATTGCACAATTAGACCATGAATTTGGACAATTATTTATACTCGATAACACACAAAATAATGTGAACTTTTAGATTAATGTTGTATGACATCAACTACTCATTGACGTAAATGTATACATTATAGTTACAAATAAATAGTTTAAATAAAATTTTCACGCCTAATAAAATTCATATATATATATATATATATATATAATTTTTGAATCAAACACGAGTATATATATTTAATTTGTAATCAAATTATGAATATATATATATATGCATATAAATAAATAAATTCATATAATTTGAGTTTATTTTTTCATTGATATAAAAAAATATTTAATGAGTATATTTTGATACCTATTTGATAATTCAATCAAATTAATGATTTTTTATTATATATTATATTATTAGATATTGAAACTCAACTTCCTTATTACCTTAACTTTTTTATCGGTGAGTAGATATTTTAAATGTATTTATTATACTTTAAATGTATTAAAATGTTCATGTTATTTTAAAAAATTAATATATATAATCTAGAGATAAAAAATTTAAATACTCACTTTTATAAATAAATGATAAAAAAAATACACATTTAAAAATAAGAGATAAAAATATCCACTTATATGATCACATGAGAAAATTGATCATGTGTTTATGTAATTTACTTCAAAAATAATTTAAATTATATGAGCACGTGAGAAAATGTGTGCATTATAGTTACAAATAAATAATTTAAATAAATTGTTCACACCCAATAAAATTTATATATATTTAATTTTTGTAGCAAACACGAGTATATATATTTAATTTTTAATCAGATTGTATATGTATATATGCATATAAATAAATGAATTCATATAATTTGAGTTTATTTTCATATGAGCTTGGATATGGATGAGTAATTAATGAATAAAGATGTGTAACAAGACAATTATCGATTTCGAAATGAATACGCATATGTAAAATTCAAATAAATTGATTAGATTTTATAAATATTGAAATATAGTTTAATATCATTAGCAGTATTTATTTATAATATATATTTTATATATTCGAATTTATAACACAAATTATTATATGAGCATAAGACGAAAATTAATTGGTTTACGATTCTGAACATTTGAAATCGAAACCGAAAATGAACCTTTTCCTATACAGTTGCGATTGTGAATTTTAATATTTTTTGACGATTCGGTTCCCAAAACCGCCTTATGATCCTTTTGAACACCTTTAATAATAATGAGTATAAGAATCATTTTAATTTACTTTATAACGAATATGAGTATATAAATTAAATTCAAATATATTCAAAAAAATATTAAGTTGTTAATACGAGTTTACTAATAGACAAGTTTACGCGGATTTAATATTCATAATATATATATATATATATATATATCAAATTGTAAATTTATTTTTCCATTAATTTTATAACGATTTAAAGTTTATCATAACCAAATCAACCTAATTAATAGTTTTTTACTATACATATTTAGTATATGAATAAATTGTTCATAAATCTATGATAATAAATAGTAATAAACGAAATAATATTAAATACTTTTATAAATTTTATAAAATATTAATCCCGTCGAATTTCGACGGGCAACAATCTAGTTTATATAATTTAATATCAAGTAACATAATCAATAGGAGTAGATAGATCATTAAGCATCATCCACATTAGGTGTATCTTTAAGTAATTTTTCTAATTATTATTTTCAATAAATATTACTATCAACATTTAATATTATATGGATGCCTTTTTTTTTAATAGACTACACACGTGTAACAACAAAAAATACTGCTAAATAGGAAAAGAAAATATTGTGAAGTTGAATTGCGAAATTTAAATGTTATTTCGTGGGATTTAAATGTAAATAATCTTCATTAATTTGAAGATGTGTGTATTGATACAAGATACTATATATATAGTATGTAACACATATTTTCACAGATGTGTGTTTATTATGTTGCTAAAAAATTTAAGTATGAATCTTCCATTTTTTGCAGTGATAATGAAAATTTTATATTTGGGTCTTATAAGTTTCTGACAAATTGTACAAGTTGTTTACAACTTAATAACAAGACGTTGTTAAGAACTTTGAAAAATGATATGAATCAAAGTGTGTCTCAATGTATCTTTTAGTAAGAGAGAATGAGATCGAAAGTAGGATAAATATATTGCATAGTCGTATTATGAATGATTCGAGCCTGAGAGCTATTGTCTTGAACACATTAATCTTATTATCATTAGACTAAGACACACACGCATGCTATAGAGTTTATATATATCAAACAAGTCAACTTGCAACTATATGGATCAAAGTTTTCATAACTATGGACCTATCACTTATGGTACTTCTATTCCTGGCTCGACTTTTTTCATCCTCTTATAAAAGCATTTAATTCGTGTAAATCCAGCTTCAAATTTATTAAACAAAAAATATTCTGCTTAGCTTCTAGAGTGTTGTTCAAACTAATTTGATTATACCAATTTATTCTATTTTGCTACTACATATTAGAATCTAACAGATTTATTTATTTATTTAGTAGCTTTCTTTGATTTTTATGGTCAAAAGTAGTACGTATATCATTAATTATTTTACTCTAAAAACTTAGAATTTGAGATGATTTAGATTTATTTACATATTTTTAAACTTAATTGGAATTTTTATGGTGGGCATATTCGTAAATATCTATGGGGCGTATAAAAAGTCATAATGAAATGCGTGGTGGAATTGACTTTATTGCCCTCAACTACTACAAACAAGCCTACCTTACCTTCCTTGCTAAGCTGGTCGTTATGTGAACTATTTTTCTATATTTGATTATTATTATTATTATCTGTTTTAGAATTTGGAGTAGTCAAACTCAAACGTGAAAAATACGAATATTTATACAGTCGCTGACGATTTGGATCGATCAATCAATCTCGCTGTATGCTTTTGCACTGCTTCAGCAATTCTCAGCTTCTTCTTCGCATTCCCAGGTTTGCTTCTCTCTCTCTTTCTCTCATACTCTCAATCTAAAACTAATTTGTTAGCTGTCTGAAGTAGAGATGTTTCTCATCAGTTCACTTCATAATTCGTGTGCTCTTGATCCCTCTCCTGCTCTTTTGGATTATGCAGAGTTTATTTGATGTTTAAATCAATCGAAAATAACACAACCCATGTCAGTATTTAGTCTGATCGAAGTGCTATTTTTGTCATACAATTTGGTAGAAGAAGCTTGATTTTTTCTTCTCGATTGTTCTAGATCAATCCCGATAGCCTCAATGAGTAGCAGCAGCACAAAGAAGCTTATCAAGATCGATGTCGTCGCCGACACGGTCTGCCCATGGTGCTATGTGGGCAAGAAGAATTTGGATAAAGCAATAGCTTCATCAAATGATCAATTCAATTTCGAGGTCCCACTATTTCTTTTTGTTCATTTGTTTTGACTTGATTTTCTATATTTAAAAGGTTTCTTGAGTTTGTATGATTGTATTGTGTCTGTATCTGTTATAGATCAAGTGGCATCCCTATATGCTTAATCCTACTGCGCCTAAAGAAGGCGTTGTTAAGAAGGACTATTACCTTAGTCGATTCGGGCCTCGCTCTATACAGATGGAATCTCGAATGTCTGAGGTTATTTCTTGATCACTGGTCTGTCATTTCACTAAATCAAAATTGACTATTGGGTATTTATATGATGCTTATTTGGTTTGGTTATGTAGATCTTTAAGGGATTGGGGATGGATAATTACGACACGGCCGGACTCACGTAAGTTTGATTAGATTTCGTAGGATAAAGAAGTTAAAAGATAACCATTTCTGTTCACGCCTTGTTGGTCCCCATTCATCACTCTTTCTTGAAAGTGAAAGTTTTGAGTCGATGCTGTGTTGATAAGTATGATGGCTGATTTTCTTGAATATGCAGTGGGAACACCTTGGACAGCCATAGGTTGATATATTTTGCCGGGACACAGGGGTTAGACAAGCAGCATAACCTTGTCGAAGAGCTTGGCCTTGGTTACTTCACTCAGGGAAAATATATAGGCGACAGGTTAGTGAACTTTTTATTTGTGAGTTCACCACAATTTTTGAGCTTGCTGCGCTTCTGTTTGGCACCATTTTCTTCAAAATTCAGCATACTTATCTGAACAAACCCTTCCCCTCAAGTTATTATGCTTCGCATTTGTGGCAGTACTATTATCACTACTAATAGGGCTTCTGTTGTTGGGGATGTGTAATTAATTTGGTATTTGTGTATTTGTGTATTTGGTAATGAACCTGTTCTTAATATGAATCTCGGTCTTGCATAAAGCAAATGTTAATCTATTCTGTCTTGTGTTATTAACCATTTGAAGTGTATATCTTGAGTGCTAGTTAACACTGTCTCGTTTCGTTATCTGAAGGGAATATCTCGTCGAGGCTGCCAAAAAGGTTGGGATTGAAGGGGCAGCCGAGTTTCTTCAAGATCCCAACAATGGGCTGAAGGAGGTATAATTTCAGAAAACAAAATTTTACATGGATTAGATTAACACTAACCAAGGATAAACTCTCTTGTTGCTTGCAATTTAATATCCTATACTAACTTCTTCATTACTCGTATGCTTTTGAAACACTTACTTAAACTCTTCTTGTTTCTTGTTAAGGTAACTGAGGACCTCAAACGCTATGCATCACAAATCAACGGAGTCCCTCATTACACTGTAAGTCTTTGCTTAAAACGCTATGAAAACTGACAACTCTGAGTGCTTTATGCTCAAGAGAGATGATAACCCAAGGGTGATGACTTTTACAGATAAACGGTAAGAGCCAGCTGAGCGGAGGTCAACCACCCGAGAGCTTCATACGAGCTTTTCAATCAGCTGCATGAATGGTACCCTCGACTTAGTGAGAAACGATAATCTCTTTCTTGAAGTGCTGTGTTGTTCACTTTCTCTGTCTCGAGTCGTGTGATTATGTGTTTTGAGTGGTCTGGAATTGGGCTTGGTGTTGTTCCAAATCAATGCTAATGTACTTGAGATATTGTTGTGTGAGCAAACTTGTGATGTCTTGATTGTGTTGAAACTATATATTATGTGATGGTGCTCTTTGTAATAAAAGCATTTAATGGATAAATTATTTGTTTGTGATCTTCATGTATATATTTCACTGAACTTGTGATGCTCTTCTTTTTATTAATTATCATACAGAAGATGGTGTATCAATATAAAATCTGAAAGATGCCGATGATTTGAGAAAAAAAATGGGCTTCTCTTATACTTCTGTTATAAAAATGGAAAAGAGAATGAACCACATCCCGACTTAGAAAAAGTTATATTATCTAATATCTGTGAAACAAAAACGTGAAAGCTTTTCAAATATTATATATTGTGGAGTTAATTATCAAAGCAAGCCAGCTTGCCAAATCCCAACTAAATTCCTTCTCTCAGAGTTTCATTCAAACAACCTGAAAGTGTATCTCAACGTGTGGGTGTATGTTGTAATAACAACTTCGATAACAGCTAGTCAGATTCTCCACTTAACAAAATAGTAACTCTACGAGACTGTTTGTGTTGTAGAAACAATTGATAAAATAGTACAGAAAACAGAAAGAACACTCTGGATATTTTTGCGTGGGTTTAAGATATGCCCACGCAAATCTCACGACTAAAAATATTATTAAAAACGAAAACAAGATAGTTATAGATAGTAGACACGTTCTAGCTATCTAAGAACTACCATTCATACACAATATCTAAATATTATTTGTTTGAATTTTTTTGTTAGTGTAGTTTGATTTTTGATTTTTGATTTTTGATTTTTATAATTTGTTGTTGTTAGTGGTGCGTTGATTATTGGTGTGACTTCGATTTTGGTTGTAAAATAAATTTTCATGGTGATATTGGTGGTGACTTGTAATATACTTTTTATGTTGGTGGTTAGTATTTATCTTTCATTATATTGTATGACTATTCTTTATAATTAACTCTTTCCTAAAACACTATTAACGGATTCATTGTTCCACGTGTAGTAAATGTTACTCTCTCTACTCTACGGATAATATGATGTTATTAAATTTGTGTAGTGTATCAAGATTATTTTAATTTTATTATTTTTAATAATTAAAATATAAGATAAAATAGCGATTTTGATACAGATCCAGTGTTTAATAATGGGTCGACTTACAAACATATAATTTGGTAATACATGATAATCTAATCATATCATATTTTGTCTATCAAATCGTGCAAAGTGTTAAACCATCCATATGCATGTGTGTATAATACAATTAAAATAACCATCATGGACAACACTCCCTCAAATTATTGGAATCTTATTTTTTTAAAATTTCCAACTTTTCAAATCACAAAATATATATATTAAAGAAAGTTATAATCTTAATACCGTAATAAGGTCCATGATAATATTAATTAATTAATAATTTATATACTCCAAAAGATAATAATTTAAATTGAACCCCAAACAAATCGTGTTTAAAATAAAGGGGAAAAGACGGGCCGGTCCATTATGACCAAATATTGGGCAACAAAAACCACCAAATAAACTTGTTATCATTCGGCCCCAAATTACAAGTGGATGGACCAAAAAACCACCCATATAAATAGGGAATTTTTAGCTGCAGTTATTATTCAAACAATTACTTCAATTACTCGCGCCTATCCACTTCCCATTACTGCGCTTCTCACTTCCCACGATCTCTGCCACCAGAAACCGGAAACCTAAATCTCCGAGAAGAGAAAGCTACTAATCAACGCGAAACCAGCACCGATAAGGAACTGAAGCACCGTTCAAAAACCACCATTAATCTCCGTCGATATCAACAGCAAAAAGGTAAAATTCACATTACAATTTGAGTTCGTCATTTTGTCTGAATGACTGGATATTTTTTTGAAAACACACAAACCAAAATGATTTTGCGGTTTCCGAAACCATCAATGTTGAATCTTAAATGATAATCTATTTAATTGTGGTTTCCGAAACCATCACTGTTGAAAAAATTGATGGATATAGTTGATTCTCACCAATGATGAAATGATTTTGAAATAGACTTACATGCAACCATCACTAACGCTTGTTCGAACCAAAATAAGAATGATTTTGCATTCAATTGTGGTTTTCAATATTTTAACATCTAATTGTGGTTTTCAAATTTCCATTGTATATAATCAGAAATATGACGAAGAGAAGAAACGTTGAAAAACCAGCACAACAACAGGACAGCGATTTTGAGGATTATGGTAAGGAAAAATGAATTCATGGTTTAGATTTGATGGTATTATGGTTTATGATGATGGTTCATTAATTCTGATGCTGATGGTTAACTAGGCTTTATGCATAGGTTAAGGGATTCAAAGTAAATGATACATTACTTATGTTCTAATGGTTCATTAATTATATTTTGGTGGTTCACTAAGCTCTGTGTATTAGTTTAGTCTTCATCATAAATGGTTCATTTGTTATGTGTTAATGGTTCACTATTACGTGTGTATTGGTTTAGATTGTGATTCTAGATGGTTCATTTATTATGTGTTGATGGTTGAATATGACATGTGTATCGGTTTAGGATACAATACTTGAATGGTTCATAACTTATGTAGTGGTGGTTCACCATGCCTACAGTAGTTGTTTAAAACTTCAACAGACATGGTTCTTTAATTATGTTCTGATGGTCATCTAGATCTGCTGTAATGGTATGCTGGTTCAGGTTAGATGGGTCATTTAATATGTGCTAATGATCCAATCTCACTAATGTGTTGGTTCATGCATTAAACCAAGACATTATGTAATCACATGCTGATGGTTATTTTATAAAATAATATAGAGGTCTTAGTTGTGATTCATTTGTTCTGTGTTGATTGTTATACAGATCATGCTCAGATGGGTTTCTAATTTAAACATGTAGTTGACAATAATACATTCATATGTTTCTGTAGACCAACACCGGCAATCAAAAAACAAAAAAAGGAAAACTGAAGCAAGTACATCAGAAATGACAAAGGAACCGAAAGGTAATAACCAAAAAAACCACATCACTTTTTGACAAGTCAATTGAGAATTATTTACGCATGATTAACAATGGTCAAAAAAAATATATGCAGGTTTCAAATGCCGAATTGCTTCTCTACCAAGTGAACTCAAACAAATGAAGCTCAAAGACTGTCACATGAAAGTCATCAAACGCACCCCATTTTCATTGTTCATTCAGGCAATGCTCAGTGGTTCACTAAACCTGAACCACTGCCAAAAAATTGATGCAGATCTACTCAGTATTGTCAAATGCTATGACAAGAACCACAGCGACTTTGTTGTGGGAAGTACTGTGATGACACTTGATGAATCTGCCCCAGAGCTGATATTTGGTGTCGTTTCAGGAGATATACCAATTCTTCTGAATGTAGAGGGGTACGACACAACCGATTTCTTCAAGAGTTGTTTTCCAGAGAAACTGAACGAAGAAAAGAACAACCCCAATTATAGGCTGTCCAAAACACTCTTGAAGACGAAAATTGTGGAGCGGATAAATGACACAAGTGCAAAGACTGTGGAGGAGGTTGCTTTGTTGGTAACGCTCTACATGCTGTGTACATTCTTCGTGGTACCAAATAACAACTATCTGCCATGGGCATATACTGAGACAGTGAAGGATCTGACAACGTTGTCAAAATATAATTGGTCTGCACACATAGTCAACCATGTTTTCAAAAGCCTCAAATCTGGACAGGAAAAACTGGACAAATGCCTGATGATTCTACCAGTAAGTGTCTGTCCAACATCTTAAATAAATTTTATTTAATTAACCAATTAATATGATAAACTTACAAATTTCGTTTACTATATGCAGTATTTGTTATGTGAGAAAACCGATATGCTGAAACCAGTGGATAAAGATGCTTTCCCAAGGTTCCTCAAATGGGATCTTAGAGAGCTGACATCGTTGCTGAAATTGGGGACATTGGGTGCTTCCAAGTTCAACCTGAGATTCGTAAGTCCAAAAACAATGTGGTTTAAAACAGGCCTAAAATGTGGTTTTCATATTTCAAAAATACCTGGAGTAGTGGTTTAGCATATTACAATAAGTGGTTTAATAGTTATGTACTGATGGTTCAATATGTCTGATTATATGGTTTATGACAACAATATACATAGTCCATTACCTAGTTGATTATGTATGTAGTACTGGTTCATTTCATGTATATAGCTGGTTCGTTACATATGTCCTGCTGGTTGATTATGTTTGATGATATGAATATTACTAAATCTCTATTTGTGGTTCATTCATTTTTCTATATTAAAATGAATACAGAAACTTAACAACAACATCACTGCTGCGGAGAATGAAAAGAGAAGGCTTGAGGAATTAAAAGGACACACACACAACGAAGAGCCTATAGATAATGTCGATGACATCAACTATATGGCACATCCGTTCGTTCAACAGTCAATCCACACATCGGCTGTAAATATGGAGAAATCGGACAACCAACTGGCTTCATTAACTGCAGAACGTGACAGTCTACAAAACAAGGTGGCACAGTTAACTGAAGCTTTAAAGAAAGTGGCTGAAGAAAACAACATTCTGAGAGTGGAGGTAGAAAGACTGCAGAGCATCGAACCTACTGCATCACAAGTTGTCATGTCAACAAGCGCCGAAAAGAGTGCAAAAATCGTTGACCAAGACATCGTGATCAGATCACTCAGACAAGAACTGGATACCCTGAAGAATGACATGCTGGATAAACTGGGTGAAAAAGAACAAACCATCCAAAAGTTGATAGCAGAGATTGAGAGCTTGAAGAGAGAGATGCCAGAGACGCCGAAAGCTCCGGAAGTTAAGGACACAAAGACGACTGGCAAACCGAAAGCAACAGAAACAAAAACCAGTGAAGCAACGAATAAGGAAGCCCCAAAAGCCACAACAAAAGAAGCCCCAAAAACTCAACAAACTGAGCCATCCTCCATTGCAAGAAGAATTATTGAACGCACGGACAGAAAACAGAAGAAGCTGCACACACCTACTGAAGATAAACAAGGAAGAGGAGGGAAACCAGAAACACGAGGAAGACGTAAAGGACGAGGAAGAGGAGTAGGAAGGGGACAAGGAAAGAAGCAAGAATCTCAAGAAGAGAAGGCAGCTGATAAGAATGAGGAGGAAACGACAGCTGCCGTACAAAAAAGGTCCGATGTCATGTTCGACAAAACTTGTCCAGCATACAAGTACCTACCTAAGAAAGAATATGATTACATCGTCAAAAAGTACAATGATGGAGGAATCGGGTACGTAATGATATACAGTTTAATTTATACTGATGGTTCATAAAATTATACAGATGGTTCATAAAAAATATACAGATGGTTCAACATAAAAAGTAGATGGTTTATAATATTACCACAGATGGTTCAAAACATTTACACTTGCTTAACTACTTTTAAATTGGTTTTGCAGGGAAGCAATCTGGAAAAGGGCTAACACACAACTGTTAACGGTGGCGAACGCTATCGAACTCCTAGAAGGAATGAAGATTAGATCAGAGGTAAGAAATCATTTTTTTTTAAAATAAAATAAAAATACTAACCCTAACAAATGTGACAAAAAACACAGCACATCGACAACTGGGCTCAAATAATCGGAGAGAGGCATCCTGAAAAATCGACCTACGTTTTCCCAACATTAAGCTGGGTAAGTATGAATGCAAAATTTGATTATTAAAATGAATTAGCTATAAAACTAATACAACAAATAAATGCAGCTATATGTCGCACGTTGTGAACAAAGCGAATACTACAAGACAATGATGGAACAAGAGGTCAACAGCAGGATAGGTGAAGCCCTACAACAAAAACTCGTGATCTTTCCAATGTCAACCACCGGTCCGGGATCTATCGCCGATGGCAATCTGGATCACTTCACCTCGCTTACATTTGATGTAAGCAACTGCAAATGGGCCCACTACAACTCACTTCAGTATCAAAAGGGTGAAAAGGACATGCATTTCCAGAGGTGTACAATTCTGGTAAGCACAACATGCTTTAAAACATTGGTTTAAAAACATCCAACTGGTGGTTCAAAAACAAAATCGAATGGTATCCAAAAAATCTTATAGTGGTTGTGTGGTTTTATTAACAGATTGACCACATAGAGCATATAATCAAAACACGGTTTCGTCACTTGGACATGCCACTGATGAAGCCAGACTACGAGAGACAGTACACCTCAGAGCCAAGCCCAAAGCAAGAAATCATGAGCGACGACTGTGGCATAATTGTCTGTGTCATGATCAACAAAATGATAAAGAATCTACCTCAACTGAAACCAGTCCTCCAAAACACAGAAACAGTTGCAAAATACAGAGCTAAAATGCTTCAAATCTTCATTGAAGATGAATTGACAAGAGGGCAGTAGTCATATCAAGAACATGATTTAGAATATTCAACATCTGATTGTAAAAATTTTGGTACACTTTGCAAATTTCTGTTTTAAAACATTCATTATTAGTATTTGGGGTTTTATGTAGGAACAATGATGGTCTTAAGTTTATGTGTATATGGTTTAAAAATTCCTTTTGGTGGTTCTCTTGTTAGCTTATTCTGGTTTTTGCATAATCTGGATAGAA
>JAPKLX010000024.1:3127629-3309038 GCA_026898415.1 Leonotis leonurus | reverse complement strand
CTTATTCTGGTTTTTGCATAATCTGGATAGAATAATAAAGTTAAGTTCAAAACTGCATAAATCAATAAAAAACCATCAACTGAAGATAACTAAACCATCAGTGAGAAAAAAGTAAACCAGTAACATATATAAAAGAAACCATCTCGTATGAAAAACAAATAAAAATGGAAATATCTATCTAATAATTAACAGCCTCCCTACAAGACTTTCTGTTGTGATGACCCATTTTTCCACACCTGCCGCACTTAATCAGCCTCGTCTCCTCACCCCTTGACTTGATTCGCCTTTTACGTGGTCGACCTGCAAGTCTCTTCATGTTCGGGGGTAAAATCTCGCCATGACTACTTGATCCCGAACACTCAACCCTCTCACTCAATGGAAGCACACCAATACAACCAGAATAAGTTTGCTTATACATATCAACATTAAGTAAGGGGTCAACAATATCTGTCAAATAAATACCAAAACGACGAACCACTGCCGCAACATGAACACAAGGGAACGCTCTTGTTTGCCAAATACAGCATGTACAAGTCTTCTGTGAAATATCAACTGCAACACTAGGTGTTGCATAAACTTCAAACTGAGTGTTAGAAGGATCCCTCACACGAACATTCCAATTGGCACTAAGCCTCATATACTTTTGCCATTTTTTCTCAAACCTAGGACACAAATGACCCTCCCATTTAGCAGAACTCTGTGCCCTTTCAACAAACCAATCCATCAACTTCTTACGAACACAATCAACCGAATGCGTAACAGGTAATCCTCTTGCTTCCATCAAACAATTGTTCAAAGATTCAGAGGCATTCGATGTCATCTCGCCAAAACGCATAACGGGAGAATATGAAATTGCCCACTTCTCATAAGGAATGTCACTCAGGAATGACTTACAAACCTTGCCGCCTTCACTCTCAAACATTGTCAAAAACTGATCAAATAACCTCTTGTTAGGAGCCTTTGCCATCTTCAACAACAGGTAACACAACCTCTCGCGCTTGCTATTACAGAAAACCTTCGAACTCATAGCATCCAGCAAGTTATTCTTCAAATGCTGCAGACAGTAAAAATGGTGTTGCCCAGTAAACACATCATCAAGGGACTCCAACAGACCTATATTACGATCCGTAACAAAAATCACATTACTACCGATAATCTTCTTTAATTCAATCAAAAACCACAACCAATTCTCTTTGTTCTCAGCCAAAACAAATCCAAATGCAATTGGGAAAAGACCTACATAATATCACATCAAAAAACAGACCATCAACATAATAAATTAAAACCATGCGCATAGATCAATAGAACCACCAGAAGAAATATATTGAACCTTTTAAATAATATAAAAAAATCAACATCAGAATATAATAAAAACCATGAAAATAAAACATGCAAACCAATAACATAGACATGTGAAACCACTAAGACAAAAAAATGAACCATAGAAACATAAAGGTCAAAAACAAATTAATGCCATCAAATAAATAAAACAGAACCATACAGATAAAGAAGGAGAACCTTTAGCATACCACTAATGAACCATTCATTTAAAAAACAAAACCACCAAACAACACAGTGTAAAATTAGCCTAACACTATAAAAACGTACCATTATTCGCATCCTTGCTAGTTGCTGCTAAAAGAGTCCCCTTGAACCTTGATTTCATAAAAGTGCCATCCAGGAAAAGCATCTGACGGCACGATTTAAAACCATCAATACATGGACCAAAAGAAACAAACAACGATTGAAACTGTTTCGTAAGCGGATGAACCACAAGCTGCACGTGACTACCAGGATCTGTTCTCCCAATAGCATCAACATACCAACCAAGATCATGAAATGAATCCTTGAAGTTACCATACACAGAATCTCGAGCCTTCTCTATAGCTCGTCTAGCCCTTTGATAAGAAATGTCAAAACCATATAGATCCAACATAACTTGCCGAAGCTCACCTGGAGAAAACGTCGCTTTCTTACGAACATTCTCCAAAGCAAGATCACACAACAACTTCACACCAATTCTCGAAGTGTTAACAAACGATGACGACAACTCACAAGAATGAACATTATTCAACTCTCTAATATAAAAGCATTCATCCACAGAATAAACAGAACCCCTCACAAACCACCCGCACCCAACAACAAATTTTTTAGCGCATACCACGTGCACTCTCTTTGGCTCATTTCTCATAAATTCATAACCAAATCCAACATGCGATGAATACTTCACGAGACAATTCCTAAATTCAACAACACTCTCAAACTTTTGTCCCACAAATCTAATAAGATCGCACCAACCATCCGATAATAAAGCCTTTTCCTTATTCGCAGGACATATATCGTAAGTAAAATCATCATAATCTGAATCTCCATCGTCAAGAGTATAATGAGTCAAACCATCAGTTGGTTCTAAACAAACCACAGATGTATTATCACTAACCAAAGATTTTTCAAATTCAATCACATCAACATTCACAAATTTCAACCCAACCGAACCAATAATCATACACATATTCCCAAAATCTGATTCTGACTTCAAAAAACATCGATCATGCCCATCCATTCTGTAAAAAAATGAAACCGAACCAACGTTGATATCACACCAATTCGATAAAACAGAGGAAAGCAGATCATTGAAACTTGAAACTTGTGAATTATTGACAACCAACGTCTCCTCTCTACACTTAATCAAAAATGAGAAATTGCAATCCATTAGGAAACAAAAAATCAGAACAAAGAAGAACAGACGATGAAAACAGAGAAACCGTCGATACAAAAAAAACGAAAATTAGAACAAAAAAAATAGGCAATTGAATCTGAAAAATGTAGTAACAATCAACCCAGCATCAAACGATCAAATATAGAAGAAGAAATCTCTGAAAAAAAGGAATAATGGATGGCGAATCATGCAAAATTTGATTTGCATATCATTTTTTGCAACCGTTATTGATATTCCCATAAATAAAAAATTAAAAAATATAATTAATAAACTAAGGTTAGAAACGTGAAACAACTTCAATATTTTGGGTTTAATTGAACAAAAGTGCATTTGATTGGACCTACTTAACAATGAGAAAAAATGGTGGTTTTTTTGGACTACAAGTTCACCAAGGTGGACCTTAGAGACATTAATCCTAAAATAAATCTTACAAGTTAGAAATAATAAATGCATCTATTAAAAAAAATTAAAGTACAAGTGTTGGTAAAATTAATTTGGGAACCAACAAAATCAACAAACGAATCTCTTATTAATTATTATTAGTTATATTAGTATGTGTATTCCGTGCATCGCAAGGAAAAATAATTATAATTTCTTTGATATATATAAGATAATTATTTTTAAATTTTTTTATCATAATAATAAAATTATAATTATTTATTTTAATTTTAATTTTTGTATTTTATATGCATTCCAAATTTTGAAATTTTTTGAATTTTATATCATAATTCGTTCTTGTATTATTACAAATAAAATGTTTTTAGTTAAATAACTATTGTAAATAAAATAATTTTATTTTAATGTAAGTTATAATTTTAATATTTTAATTAAAAAAACTCAAAAATTTAGAATTTTTTTAATATTTTAATTACAAAATCACCATTGAAAATGAATATAGATGATCAGAATTTTTTAAGTCTGTGATACATATGTTGATAAATAAATTATTAAAATGTTTTTACTTATATTACATTCGATTGACTCGTAAAATTTGTACATGAATTTTTCGGGTATAATCACTACAAAAAACGCATCTTATAGCAACATAATAGTGATGGGAAAATTTTTCGTTTTCAAATTTTAACGGATTAACAACGGAATTGTGTTCAATTTTAGTATTGGAATTATTCGTTATTAAAATTTAGTAACAAAATTTTCCGTTACAATTTCATTACTAATATTGAATAAACCATTTTATAAACTGAAATTCCGCTATAATTTTGTTGTTATATAGTAACGGAATATATTCCGTTATTAAATCTTTTTAGCAACCATCGATATTGCTACGAATAAATATGTTACTAAGATTTTTAGTAACATAATTTTTTGTTTTAGTAACGGAAATTCCGTTGCTAAATTAATTTTTTTTTGTAGTGAATTATTTGCATATCTAAATTTTTGAAGTCAGTTCCTACCCAAATCCCGAGTACCCTGAGTTGGCTGATCGGGTCGAGCTTGTTCGTGATAGTTTTATTTGTGATACATATGTTGATAAATAAATTATTACAAATAAAATATTTTTATTTTAATTATTTAATTTATAATTTTAATATTTTAATTACAAAATTACCATTCAAAAAATAAATTCTAATTGACCTTTTGTGTTGTGTATATATATAGATGAGTGGAATTTTTTAAGTCCGATATTAGAGTGGCTCGTAAAATTTGTACATGGATTTTTCAAGTATGATTATTTTCATACCTAAATTTTTGAATTTGGTTCCTACCCAAATCCCGAGTACTTTGAGTAGCTGATCGAGTCTGGCCTGTCGTGATAGTTTTATCCGTGATACATATGTTGATAAATAAATTATTACAAAAATCGATAGTTGATTAAAAATATAATTTTAACATATGTATTAATAAGCCAAATAAATTAAAGATGTTAGTGTACAATCTATAATATTATTATAACTATTTTGATTCATAAGAAAAAAATCTTTAAGTGAGAAATGTGAAATTATATCAACCATTCATTTTTATCAATGAAATATTGTGAGATTTTTTTTTTCAAAATAATCTATTTATATAAAAATATAATTTTCAATTCTCTATTATAATGGAAAATAATTATATTTATTTAAATTAATCTTAATAATTAATTTTAGATAGATAGATGATATATATTCTTTTTCTTTATTACAAATTATTTTTTTCTCATTTATGAACATAGAGCATATATATACATATATTTAAATTTTCATACATATATTTAAATTTTCATTTAGAATATATATTATTTCATAAAATTATAAATTTATAAATTACTATAATATATATAATTTTATAAATAAAATTAAAGAAAATTAATTATTGATAATATATATAAAAAAAAGATAACTATATTTATAAATAGTTGTTTTTATTTATAAATATATGTATCACGGATAAAGATGGAGTCATGAGGAAAATATTTTTTTTTATATATTTATTTTCAGAAATATTGTCTTGAACAACTCAAACTCAATCACTAAAATTGATTTTTTTTTTTTTTTAAATTGGATTATATTAATATTAGATTATATGGCCGCGTCACGAAGGACTCGAACCCGAGATCTATTGCGTAAGCATTAACCTCACTATCATTAGGCCAATACACGCACGCCTTTTTTTTAGAGCTATGGAGGCGTCCATTATAGCAACCTCATCTTTCTAGTTTTCTTTTTGGTTTTAATTTATTGCCAAATATTTATAAGGGTTTTGATTCAAATTCCAAAGCCTCCCCTGAAAGATGTATTACGTCCAAAACTGAAGTCTAGATCTTAGTCTTTGTTTTAGAACTCACTTGTTAAAGAGTTCAGTTTACAGGTACAATCTGAAGGACTCAAGACTAAAGATCAAGACCAGTACTGAAGTTTTCTAGAACTCAGTTTATATGCCAAAATTGAAGGACCATGCCACTAAAGATATGGATTGAAATTTTGAAGTTGAAGTTAGTTGAAACAAGTTACCAACTGAATTCAAAGTTTGCTACTGAATCATCTGCTACAACTATAAACTTTACCACTTCTGGAAAAGATCTCAGTAGGTGAAGTAAAATCTTGTTGCAGAGACCAAAAATGGCAAAAAGGACGGCAACTCCAACGGGAAGAATTCAAACGCTGCAAACTGAGTCTTCTCTCACAACGGATATATTTTTGAGAGAGATCTATAAATACCCCGATGCTTCATACGCTTCAAACATCGGTTACCTAGCTTTCTAACGCACTATCTCTCAACTTTCTCATCCTTTCAATCGCTCTCAGATTTAACATCCTAGAACACTCAAGCTTTGTTTCATATTTCTTAGCTTATTCTTAAGTAGCGATTCATTGTAACCGAAGAATAGATCTAGCTTAGATACAGTTCATAGCTAGAAGTGATCAGAATTATTTGTTCATCAAACCTTAAAGGTTGATCACTGTAAGACACCTCTCCATTCATTTGGAAACCCTCGACTCACATCGAGACACGTGGACGTAGGAGTTTTTATCTCCAAACCACGCAAACCAATTCTTGTGTCTTCTCTATTTACTTTCAGTTTTTTATTGTCTAACAATCTATTGCATATTGAATACTGATTAAGTGCGAACTGAAATATTAACATTAAATTTTCTGACAAACGAGTAAGCTTTTTAAACCACCACTTCTGCACGTATACTTAAGATTAGTTCATCAATCAAATACTAAGTGTAGACTGAAGGATTGTTATCTAAAGTCAATCACTCTACTGAAGCTACCTCCCTTCAAATTCAAACTTTCACAGAAAACTAGTTTTAATTTGAAAAGTTTTAAACTGAGTGAGCGGTAAATATTTTCGACGGGATATACAAATATCTTTTCTCTTAACTTTTATATTTATATAGATTACAACAGATCATGCAATTTTTTTGAAATTTAATTGTTAGTATTATACTAACTTTAGATTAGAAGACTGCACTCCAAGGACTTTGATTCTTTAGAAATTATTAATACATTAAATTGAAATTAGAAAAATGTATCAATCTTGTTTCAACCTAAAAATTGATTCTCATCTTGTATCAATCTTGTGTCTAGATTTTATATTTTTAATTTGGAACTCGATTATTGTTTTTAATAAATTGAAAATTTGTGGTTATGTTTGGAGAAATGATAATACAAAACCGACACTTGGCGTGACGTGTGAAACTTTTGTATGCAAGTTAACCTCTAATCTAAAGAGGGCCAAGAAAAGTTGGACTAAAATGTATGACAGATGTTAACCATGATTAAGACATCAATCTACCACCTACTTCCTCAATAAATGCTTGACAGTGAAATGTTTATTGCTAGGAACTCTTCAAATCTTGTATAAAATATATAACTAAATACAAATTGAAAATTCTAACAAAGTCAATGGAAGAATCGAACAAAGTAATGCTATATGGTACCGAAGCAAGCCCTTTTGCTCGACGAGTAATATGGGCACTTAAACTCAAAGGTATAGAATATGACTACGTAGAAGAAGATCTTTCCAACAAGAGTGCAGCCCTTCTGCACTACAATCCCCTCCACAACAAGGTTCCCGTGCTCGTCCATGGCGAACGCCCCATTGCAGAGTCGGCCGTGATCCTCGAATACATCGAAGAAACATGGCCCGACCGCACACCCTTGCTCCCCAACGATCCTCACGAACGAGCCACAGCTCGTTTCTGGATTGACTATGGGAATCAAAAGGTAATGATATGATCGAGTGTCGGATCATGTTCCTATCTCCTTTATCTTGTTTGCTTGGCCTCTATTTTAATGATCCTGCATGCAGGGTCACGTATTTCAGGCCTTCCTTACATGCTCGGAGGAGGGTAAAGAGAAGGCAGCGAAAGACGTGCTGGAAACGTTCAAGACCATTGAAGATTTAGCTCTAGGAGATAAGAAATTCTTTGGGGGGTACGAGCTTAGTTTGGTGGACTTGTGTTTCGGTTGGCTTACCTCGTTCGGACAAGTGGAACGAGTCGTGGGCGTGCGGGTTCTGGAACCGACAACTCTTCCTAGGCTGCACCGGTGGACAGAGGATTTCAAACAACAGCCTGGGATTAAGGAGAATCTTCCCGACACCGAGGCGCAGCTGCCAGAGCTTCAAAGTCTAAGAAAGCATCTTGTCTCGAGCAACAACTCGGATTAAGAGACTTGATAGCATTTTAGGAGTCTACAAAGCAATCAAGAATCAATTATATGCTGTCTTGATGTGTGTGTGTGTGTTGTCGACTTCACAACTTCGTTTAGTTTTCCTGTCTGCCTGAACTCGAAGTCGGGTGGGGTCGCCCTCTCTAAATTATGCAGTAGTAGAACTTCATTCTGTAGTATTTGCTAATATTAAATTAAATCTACTTGGGAATTAATAAACTCTAATTGAGGACTAATAAACATTAATTAAGATTAATAAACCCAAAAGAGAATGAGTTAATTATAAAGAGTACTCAAAGAAGATAGTGAAAGACAAATACTAGCCAACATAACACTATATAAATTCTATCAATTTTTGTGTGAATTGTCACAAATATCATTTTACTTAAATATCCAAAGTACGAATCGTGTATACAATATATGAATCATACTACTTATCATACTAATGTAGTATGAATTAGAGAGTTTACGTATGAATGATATGATTATCTGTCGATCATATGTTGTGATGATGAAGGAAGTGAAAGAAGGAGATGTTGGCATTGAAGGAGAGTTGATGGGATATGTTTGATCGTTGGGATATGTTTGATCATTCTGCATACGTGTTGATAGTTAGTGTTGCAGATGTTAATCTATGCGTACACGTGTAGGGCATAGATGGAGAGGCAATAGTTATGTTATATTTTTTTTTGGTCCTCACACTTGTTGTATTTTGCTTTGTGACCCATATGATGTATTTAGGGTAACTTTGCCTAGAGGGCAAGCAAGCAATTAATGAAAATCTTCTTTCCTCTTTTCTTCTTTCTTCCCTACTTTCTTTCCTTTCTCAGTTCCTCGAAAATTGAGTTACAATACAACAAAATAGTTACCGTTACATTGAAATTGTTACAAAATTATTCCATATAAAATATATCACAACAGTTGGTAATCAGAGCCAACGATCGGCAGTGGCGGATCTACTCAAGGGCTGCACTGGGCTGAAGCCCAGTGCAAGCCCAAAATTTTTGTTATTTATAGGTATACTTTTTAATCCCAAATAATATTAGCCCGCCCAAGAAAAAAATTAAAATAGCTATCTCCGGCCCAATTTGGCCCAATTCTCTCAAGCCCTCTCTGACCCTCTCTATTTCTCATAATCATTCTCGACCCTTCTCCTCACCGACCCCTAACCGGCAGCAGCCGCATCACTAACCTCTCTGCAACTCCCGAAATCTCCTCCCCTCTGCACTCACTCTCTCTTTCTCGAGCTATTTCTTGGCGGCAGAGAGAAGCAGCTAACGCGCCGTAGTTTCCTTCCCCGGGGTAATATCTATATCTCTATCTCTGTTATCTTCTATTTCAAAGTCTGCAAGTTTTAATTTGGTTGGTTTTGGATGTAATTTGTGTATCTATAATTTGTTCTTAAATTTCTGAATTCGATTTCATTCCTGCACTAACTTAGTCTCTTATGTAAAGGAGGAATTTGTGTATGTAATAATTAGTGTGAGGATAAAACTATGACTCCTAATTTCTGTTATGGACGAATACTATATTTTTTGATATGAATTTTTAGTCTTTGAAGGGTTCTAGTTGTGTTTCTAGCTAGATGTTTATAAATGTTGTGTTGGAAAACTGAAGGATAAAACTATGACTCCTAACTTATTCTTGTTCGTTGACTGCTTTGTGGTTATCTTGGAGTTGTTTGTTATTACTTCAGTATGATGTGGAGGTGTTTATAAATGTTGTGTTGGGAAACTGAAGGATAAAACTATGACTCCTAACTATGAATTTTATATGTTGAGGTCTCGTAGGGCACAACTTATGTAAATACCAAAATTATTTTGCATGTATAAAATATGGTGTTTTGAAAATTTTATTTTTCAGCCCACCCCAAGTTCAAATTCTTGATCCGCCCCTGACGATCGGGATCATGGCTGAGAGAACTCGAGTACGTAAGTTGTTGGAGGCGCATAGGCACTTGGAGCAGGTTCTGCATGAAGAAACCACCAAAAGAGAAGCATCATAAATCAAATTACAGGAGCATATTACGAGTATTAATGACAAGTTTGATTCTATCACTGATACCTTGGGTAAGCTGCAATTACAGTTAGCTAATTTGGGCAAGGGAAAAGGATCTATACCGGGTCCGTACACAGATGATTCTCAGGGGGAATATACACCAGGGTATAAGCCTAAGTTTGGGATGGGTAATAGTGGGGGAGTTTTGAGTCCATTGCCTAAGGTGGATTTTCCTAAATTTGATGGAACTCACCCTAGGGTTTGGATGTTAAAGTGTCAGAACTATTTCTCTTTAATTCCAAACATACCAAATAATCACAATGTTAAAATAACTACTATGCATTTTGAAGGGAAAACTGAGTTGTGGTATCAAAATATGGCATCTAGGCATCCAGATTTGGTGTGGACTAGATTTGTGGAATTGGTGTCTGCACGTTTTGAGGACTTAGAAGGATGCTAGAATTATTGGTGAGTTTAATATACTCAAAAAACAAGGAAGCTTTACAGAGTATGTAAGCAGATTTGAAGAGTTGAGAGTTTGTTTGACTCTAACTGGAAAAGCTGACTTTATTGAAGACTACTACTTTGTAGCAAGTTTCATAAATGGTCTCAATGCTGAATTGCAGTCATCAGTTAGAATGTTCAAACCATCTACGGTGGAGGAAGCAATTGAGTTGGGTAATGAACAAGTCAATACCCTTGAGGCCTTGGCTAAAAAGATGAAAACACCTAACAAGCCTAACTTTATAAACCATCAACAAAGAAGGGTTGAAGGAACAACACAGACACCAAACAAAGGAGTACAGATACCTGGAAAACCACCATTTAAGTATTTGACTTCAGCTGAAATGAATGCAAGAAGAGAACAAGGGTTGTGCTACAATTGTGATGAGAAATACTCTCCAGGTCACAGGTGCAAACAGATAATTTCATACCTGATTATGACTGAGTAGGAAGAGGAAGCACTCTTTGAGCAATTCCAACCAGAACATGTTGATGATGTAGTCACTGAGGAGCCTATGGTGGAAGAAATACAGTTAACTCTCAGTTCAATGAAGGGTGGAGGAGCTATAACTACAATGAGAGTAATGGAAGATATTGACAAGCACATGATTAGTATCTTGATTGACTCTAGAAGCACTACTTCATTAATTAGGCCACTGTCAACCTCTTAAAGTGTGAAACTAAGACTATACAACCTATGTTGGTTAAGGTTGGTAATGGCAATAATATGGTTAGTTCTAGGAAGGTTGAAGGGTTAAAGTGGAAGATGCAGCAACATGTCTTCCACTTTTCTCCAAGAGTTCTCAACATTGAAGGCTATGATTTAATCTTGGGTGGTGATTGGCTTAAGGCTTGCAGACCCATTGAACTGGATTATGACAAGATGGTGATTGGAGTTACTTGGAATGGGAAACGTGTTAAGCTGCAGGCCATTATAGAGAAATGACAGTGCCATTGGATTTCAGGGCATCACTTGAGTCTAATGCCATCTAAAAACTCTGACCACATTGAAGGACTATTTTGGGTGAAGGTGAAGGAAGATGTGGATAGTCATAACACAACTTGGGAGGCACTTCTCCAAGAGTTCTCTGATGTATTTTAGGAACCAAAAGGTCTGCCACCTCAGAGGGGTGCAGAGCATCATATATTGCTAAAACTTGGAAGCAAACCTAAGCAACAATATCCCTACAGGGTGTCTCATGATCAAATGACAAAAATTGAGAAGATTGTTAAGGAGTTATTGGAAGCTGGCTTTATACAACACAGTACTAGCCCTTTTGCTTCTCCAGTTTTGTTGGTTAAGAAGAATGATGCTACATGGAGAATGTGTGTTGATTACAGGTACCTAAATAGCTTGACAATCAAACACAGTTATCATATTCTAGTTATAGAAGAGTTCTTAGATGAATTACATGGCAGCAAATGCTTCTCAAAAATAGACCTGGGGTCAGGTTATTTTCAAATATTGATGAATCCAGCTCATAGGGAGCTAATAACCTTCAAATACTGATGAATCCGGCTCATAGGGAGCTGACTGCATTCCGGACTCATCATGGGCATTTTGAGTATCTAGTCATGCCATTTGGGCTTTGCAATGCCCCAGCCACATTTCAGTCACTAATGAATAAGGTGTTTGGGCCTTATTGAGAAAGTTTGTTCTTGTATTCTTTGATGATATTCTCATATATAGTAAGGATACAAAGGAACACTATGAACATCTATCCACATTTTTGGAGCACATTATTTCTGAGAAAGGATTTTCTACAAACCCTGAAAATATATCTGCAATGGTTAATTGGCCAACCCCTACCAATCTGAAACAATTAAGGGGTTTCCTAGGCCTAACTGGATACTATAGGAAGTTTGTTAAAGCCTATGGAATCATAAGCAAGCATTTAACACTATTTCTTAAGAAGGGTGCCTTCATGTGGAGTAAAGAAGCAGAAGAGGCATTTCAAGAACTAAAGATGACAATGACCACCACCCCTGTCTTGGCCCTTCCAGATTTCAACATACCATTTATCTTGGAGACAGATGCTAGTGGTACAGGTATAGCGGTTGTGCTCATGCAAAGGGGCAGACCTATATCCTATCTGAGTAAGCAAGTCCTAAAAACCAAGCTATGTCAGTTTATGAGAGGGAATTCTTGGCAATTGTTATGGTTGTTCAAAGATTGAGACATTATTTGCAAGGGCACAAATTTGTTATCAAAACAGATCAACAAGCTACATCATTGATCAAAAGGTATGTAATCCCTTGCAACAGAAATGGATGATCAAGTTATTGGGTTATGATTATGATATATACTATAAAAAGGGTAGTGAGCTATGGCTGAGATCACAGCTATCACCACTATGGTTCCTACTTGAATGAAAAAGATTGTAGAAAGTTATGAGGGTGATGAGTTTATGGAGAGGATCTTCCACCAGAAATCTATTCAACCTCAATCCCTTCCTGTTTGGGATATCTGTGGTGATACACTAAGGCATCAAGGTAAATTAGCTATTGGTGTCTCTACTAAATTGAGAGAGGAGTTGATTAGGGAGATGCATGATAGTGGGTATGGAGGGCATTCTGGAGAGAAAGTGACTTATGAAAGGTTGAAAAGGATATTTTACTGGCCTTCAATGATTAAAGATATGCATCAATGGTTGCAAGGATGTGAAGTCTGTTGTAAGAGCAAGGCTATGGCTGGACCCTACCCTGGCTTATTGCAACCATTGCCTATACCAAACCAGGCATGAACACATATCACTATGGATTTTATTGAAGGGCTTCCTAGGTCTGGGGGTAAGAATGTTATCATGGTGGTTGTGGATAGGTTGACTAAGTATGGTCACTTTATTCCTCTAACTCACCCTTTCACAGCTCAGTCAGTTGCTAGGGCCTTCCTGGACCATATTTACAAGCTCCATGGCATTCCTACTAGTATTGTTACTGATAGGGACAAGGTCTTTACAAGTGGATTCGGGAGAGAGTTGTTCAAGGGAATGATAACTATCTTGGATATGACCTCAGCTTACCATCCTCAATCTGATGGTCAAACTGAGCGAGTCAACCAATGTTTGGAAACATATTTGAGATGCATGGTGCATCAGGATAAACTAATTCTCTCTTGCAAAATTTTGGTACAACACTAACTATCACAATGGGTTAAAAGCTACACCTTTTGAGGCTTTGTATGGGTATGGACCTCCTCTGCATACTATACAACAGTTTTTACCTATTGTTAGTGAAGAGGCAAAGGAATTCTTGACTCAAAGAAAAGTGATTTTGCAAGATCTCAAGCAGAATTTGGTTCAGGCACAGAATAGGATGAAAGTCTATGCTGATAAGCATAGGATAAGCATAGGATTGAAAGGGAGTTTCAATTAGGGAATTGAGTGTTCCTAAAATTGTAGTCGTTCAGGCAAAATTCTATTAACTTACGCAGGAATGTCAAATTATCTGCTAAATACTACGGACCTTTCAAAATTATTGCAAAGGTGGGGAAGGTTGCTTATCAACTGGAATTACCTAAGGGTGCACGCATTCACCCAGTATTCCATGTTTCCCTGTTGAAGAAGGTTGTACGGTAGTCCATTGTTCCTTGTAGGGAGCTGCCCGTAGCCAATCAAGATGGCATTTTTGTGGTGTTACCAGCTCAAATTCTGCAGGAAAGAGAAGTAATTAGGGCAAATCGCTCTGTGAAGCAGGTATTGATACTTTGGGAACCAGCTTCAGATGCGATAACCTCGTGGGAAGATCTGAAATTTATCCGCAAGAAGTTTCCTAATTTCGATCCTTGGGGACAAGGGTCTTTCAAAGGGAATGGTATTGTTGTGATGACGAAGGAAGTGAAGGAAGGGCTGGGAATGGTTATCAGTTGCAGAGAAGGAGATGTTGGCATTGAAGGAGAGTTGGTGGGATATGTTTGACCGTTCTGCATACGTGTTGATAGTTAGTGTCGGAGATGTTAATCTTACACGTGTAGGGCATAGATGGAGAGGCAATAATTATGTTATATTTTGTTTTGGTCCTAAGACTTGTGGTATTTTGCTTTGTGACCCATATGATGTATTTAGTGTAACTTTGCCTAGAGGGCAAGCAAACAATTAATGAAAAATCTTCTTTCCTCTTTCTTCTTTCTTCCCTACTTCCTTTCCTTTTTCAATTCCTCGAAAATTAGTTACAATACAACAAAATAGTTATTGTTACATTGAAATTGTTACAAAATTATTCCATATAAAATATATCACAACATCATATCATTCATACGTATGAATTATATGATTATCTATCAATCATACGATACACAGTGCAAATATAATGAATATTAAAACATATAAATATGCTTTAAAATAAATTAATTATCTATAATTTAAATATATTAAAAAATAAAAAATAATAAAGAAATTAAAAGTTGGGGGCCCGGTTCAAGCCCGCCCGCTCGACCTACATGGGTCTGGGCTTGAATTCCAATCCCGATCGGGCCACGGGCCGGGCTTGGGTATAGAAAAACCCGACTCAACCCAGCTCATTGTCATATCTAGTTAGGAAAGGAGAATGATGACAAGAAATTGAATGATTGTAAATAATAATGACAAAGAATGATATTTGTGTAAAAAGAGAGAACTGGTTATAATTTATAGATATTGTTATGTTTATGACTATTTTTTGCCTTGAACTATCTTGACTATTTTATATTTTGTCTCAAAGAGAATACCAAGTCATTATATATTATTCAACATCACCTACACACACTTGTTGCCCAAGTAAGACTTGTAGCCCAAACAACCCTAAATCTGTAGGGATCCAAATGTGCAACTATGCATACCAAGATTCCTAATGTGAATATGATAATACATTGGCAGTGAAATACTAATAAATAGCCCAAGTTGTTTGACTAGTAGTGCTCCAGCAGTTTCCTGGAAAGGAATAAAGTTCTTGTCTAGTACTAGTAGTTGCAGTCCCCACTAGGCACTAATTATAAACGATGAAACAAAAGCCAGAAATATAAGTGTGATATTCCTAGAGTTTCATATTCCTTACCTTCATCAATGGAAGTAAAGTTACATGGCTTCTGGGCAAGCCCCTATGTGTATAGAGTGATATGGGCATTGAAGCTGAAAGGTGTGGAGTACGAGTACCTTGAAGAAGATCTCTCCAACAAGAGTGCAGCCCTCCTGGAGTATAATCCAGTTCACAAGAAGGTCCCGGTGCTCGTTCACAATGGAAAACCCGTGCTAGAGTCGGACGTGATTATGCAGTACATCGATGACATGTGGCCTGATAGGTCACCCTTACTGCCAGAAGATCCTTGTAAGAGAGCCGAGGCTCGATTTTGGATCAATTTCGGGCAGCAGAAGGTAAGAGGAGCCTCCTCCTTGCTTCATACAGCATTACTTTCTTAACTCTGATGTAGTAGTACAGAACCTATAAGAAAAAGAACTCAATCCAACATTCATTATAGCTGAAAGATGTTAAATGTCATGATCATGCAGAGCCTTACCTTTTTCGCCTTCTTCCTAACATCAGAAGAGGACAAACACAAGACAGCAGCACAAGTACTGGAAACTCTGAAAATCATTGAAGATCAGGCCCTGGGAGACAATAAATTCTTCGGAGGAGACACGATCAATATGGTGGACTTATTCTATGGCTGGCTTGCCTACTCGTTCGGATGCATGGAGCAAATCAGTGGTGTAGAGGTTCTGCAACCAGCAACTCTTCCCAGGCTGCATCGGTGGACGCTGGACTTCAAAAAAGAACCTGTGATCAAGGAAAATCTGCCCAACATTGAAGCACTGTTGGAACACTTCCAACGGCTAACAGTGCGACTCAGATCACTCAACAACAAAACTAAGCCTTGATAACTATGAGCACAATGGCTACACTATGATATATTTATCAAGAGAGTCTTCTTTTAAAGTACCTATGCACTTTGTTTCATTCTACTTATGAATAAATTTTGCTGAATTCTGATTGACTGATTGTTATGTGCATGCACTTACAAACCATTTAATTTGATTATGGAATCAGAATTTCTCAATGAATTGATAGCTGAAAGATCTGTACATTATATAATTACAGAGGAAGTAATTTGGAAGAAAAATTAAGATAAGCCAACAGGTGATATGCTGAGTTATGTCAGCTTACATGTACTCAACCAATTCTAGCTAGGAGTATTCTACGTTTTCTTGGTCTCGTTTGTTATTCCTCCTCTCCTTGTCAGCGTTGGTTTCATTGACGACAAGAACTTCATGAATAAATATCAAGTCGTCTCATTGAACGCCATCACCTAGAAATCCAACCAAGCAGTATTAGACCGAAAACAGATATATCTTTGTCATTTCATATCAACAAATCCTGCTACTGCTTTTAAAAGCTAAGTTTTTATTTCCTAAGTGATTTATTGTGTGATGATGTAAACAAGAAGATCTTTACGCTTCTTGTTTGCTTGAGCACTTCCATAATTTATCGAACAGGAAAAGCTTGGGAGTTGCAAAATGAGTAACAAACATGAGGAATGCAGTACCAAAAGTTCTTGAGTTGGATTACCACATTAAGCAAATGTGCAAGAAAACTATTCCTAAACTAATATATCCACTGACCGATATATCGGGATGCAATTACCTTCCCACAAACGGGGCACTTGTCACTTCTCTCCATCCACTCATATATACATCCAAGATGGTAATGGTGATTACATTCTGTAACTATTCTTGGGTTTTCTGTTGTATATTCTGCAAGACAAGGATGTATTAGATATATGAGAAGATTAAACATAATGGTATGTAAATAAACAAGATCAATTCTTAAGAGCAGCAGAGTCTAGCCAACACACGAACATATTTTCAATAATAGCAGATTGTTCATAATCAATAACGATGCCCTACCACGAATAGTTTCAGCTGGAAACATGTTATATATGAAAAGGTTAAAATCAAATAAGGTCCATTAAAATTCTGCAAGTTGGCCGTGTTACCAAATTCTGTGTGCATTGCAACTGTATTGTAAATGCAAAAGAAAGAATGACAGGGAACTGTAAGCATGTAACCCACCCACCTTCAAGACATGTGGGACAAACATCTTCTTCCTCTTCTGAAGAAGCATAAATATGAGTGAATGCTGTTGCTGTTTGGGAGTTCGAGAGCTTGAATGACAATCTTGCATTATAATCTTTGGATCCTTCTTCACTTGCAAACTCATTCCATTTGTTTTTTCTACTCAAGAGTTCTGATTGCTCATCTACTCCGCTAGTTCTGAATAATTCACTTTCGTCATATGAGCGACTCGACCCTTTGTCCCTTCTTGAGGCCAGCCTATCAAATTGTTGCAACCGGAAGGTCCTCGGATCTGCATCGTATGGAAGAGGTCTTGGAGGAGCGCGATACATGTCAGCTAGAGAATTATCCAGTGAAACCATTTGATTCAAAGACAATGCTCCCTCAGTGGATGGGGATAAGGCATCTTCTTCCCCTCTATCAAACAGAGATCCGTACTGTAGAATGCAACATTTACCACAATCAGGTTTGCAACTGCGTATAATAATCATTCACATTGATCCATATATAAATGTAAACTCAATACCCTGACTTATTTTATTGTTCAGAAAGAACCTTGATATAAAGCTTCCCATACAGATTGTGAAAAAAGAAGAAAACTGAATCAGCTTGTAGGCTAAGTTAACAAGTCAACATATTCAAGAAAATAAAACTCATGCTACACACTTGAAGAGCAATGCAAGTAACTACGTTAAAACAGCACACTATATATGGTTCTCTGAGTTCTGAAAGACGCATTGATTCATACCATATGTGCAAAACTTTGAACAAAACAACCAAGGCATATGCAACTCATGTGCATCGAGTTGTTCGGATAGGTAAGATCCTCAAATTCATCCCTTAAACAGCAACAAGCAGAACCCATGGTTGCTGTCAACACTCCACCTCAACCCACCCCTGAGACCCCCTTCTCCTGTCTACGCCTTCACAAATCTACTCGTCCCGATGATTACTTCGATTTTCGATCCCTTTTAGAGTTACTCTAAGAGATTAACTTCCACCACCCAAATGTAGCTTAACTACGAGAGAGGACCCTGAGCTCGCAGAAGTTGAGCTAGCTTCGCGAACCAGCGCCCTCTCTCCCCACAACTAAAAAAGCCAAATGTCTTTCCTAATAGGGGGAGGCCTCAAACAATCTGCAAAACAAAATAAATAAAATAAGAACATGATCAGATGTTGAACAAAAGTAATCAATTTTCCTAAGGATTGAGAAGATTCCCATCAACATGAAATCATATAAATACAGAAGTATGATCTCCAAAGGGAAAGTGTACTGGATGAAGGGCATGACAACCAGAAAACAAATTACGAATGATACAAAAAATGTACAATGTTTGTTTTAGTATTTTCATCAAGAAACGAATCATCACCTCAAAGTTGCAATAACATCATCAAGCAAACGAAATTCCAAACCCCCCACAAAAATAATAAATTGGTTCATCAAAAAGAATACAATTGCACGCCTCCTAATTAGCAGTGAAATAAACAGATAACAAAATATATTATGCAGAAGAATAAAGAAATGATAGAACAACAAATGGAGAATAAACGTACCAATACAATCTGATGAGACTAGATGATTTTGAAGAGAGAGGGAGGAGGCGAGTAATCAGAGGTCAATGACACAAGAGATGGTATCTAAATATTTTTGCCCGAAAAATAGTACACCTATTCGGCTATTCCTATATTAAAATCTAATGTGTTCCCTCTCTTCGTGTATATATATAATATAAGTAGAGAAGGCGTCAGAGAATATCTTTGGATTTGGTCAGTAATTTTATTGACGAAATAGGCAACTAAAAGTAGGGTGAACTCGGTTGGATTCTGTTACCAAATTGAAAAAAAATATATATCGAACTACAAATTTGAATTTTAAAACTGTAATTAAACCAAATTAAATTCAAACTGAAAAAAAAAAGAATTGAAATTTTTATTCGAATTCAGTTAAAAAGCATATTATTTAATATTTTTGATAAATAATACTCCCTCTGTCCGCTAAAGTGGTTAACAACATTGGTGGACAGCTCGAAATGGCAAAACGTTAACGACATTGGTAGACGGAGGGAGTATTAAATAAATAATTATTATATAATATATTTCAATATTTCGATTATTTAAATATCAAAACTGAAATTAAATAATAAAATCGAATTTTTATAAAATCAAAATAAAAATCAAATTGAATAAAGAAACCAAATTCAATTTATCAAATTAGTTCGATTTTTGGTTCTTTTACCAAATCTGTTCATCCTAACGAAAAGTGTCACGCTCCTCCCTTGCCTTGTGGGAGGCGCTTCATTCCTTAGTTGATCTGGCTCGTTTTTTTTCTTCTTCTTATAAAATAAAATAATTTTGTTTTTTTAAAATAAAAAATATATTCTCTTTTTCACTAGTATTTTTAACATTTAGCTATTATTATGAATTCATCCATCAATACTTGTTACACTTGCTATTAATACAATTAGTCAATTCACTTTACTCCATACCAAAATCTATTCTATGTATATAAGTTCAATAAACTTTTGCAATTTTATCTCAATTGAACTACATGTGATAATCAATTGGGTAAATTGTAAATTAGATTGGCTTATGTATACATACATAATAAGCATATTATTTAATTTTTTGTGTTTCACATTAAAATAAATTATAGTATATATGTTAAGTGAAACTATTACTTCTTTATAAGCCACGTATCTATATATTAAAATAAGGTTTTCAATTGAACATCAATTTCATTGACAATTGTGTAATTATATGCAAATTAATGTTTCATTACATAAATGTAAATTAAATAATTTAAGCTTCCAAATTATTGGCAAATGAAAGTAATATTCCAAATTACTTGGCAAATGAAAGTAATAAAAGTAACTATTCAATTTTTTTTATAACTATACTTTTTAATTTTTAATTTATTTGTATGTAAAAACATGTACAATATACATCATAAATTAAATATTGTGATGAAAATTATAATTAGATATATGATATAAAAAAATAATTTCATATGAACAAGTTACTATCATTTTAAATATCAAAATAACTATATATATATAAGGGTTAATTGCCTGTAAATTCAAAAACTTTTTGTTTTGGTTTTTTCCCATGACATTTTATTTTGGCCAATTAATCCATGAATTTAATATATTTTTTGATTTTTTTCATGATGTTATACTTTTTTGACAAAATTGATGTGATATTTTAATTTAATTGTATAAAATAAAAAAATACATATGTGTTACAATTCAAAACACTATCATCTCATAAAATGAGTAACGATATTGTTTTATTAAAAATGCATGGTCATTTCCCGCAATCCTTAATCTATTTACCTCAATTTCTCGATCTCCTCCTTGTTATGTATATCTCTCTCGTTTTCAATTTATCTATCTTCTACTATAATTGGAGATATTTTGTGTTTCCTCTTTTTTTCAATTTATCAACTTGTTCTCTAATATTGTCATGTAGGAATTTAAATTGTCACATTAACTTTAATTTGGAACTAATTTAGTATCGTGGGAAAAATCAAAAAGAACATCAAGTTCATGGATTAATTCGCCAAAATAAAATGTCATGGAAAAAATCAAAATTACAAATAGTTTATGAATTTACAGGCAATTAACCCTATATATAATTAGGTTCATGAAAAAGAATTTATCCATTAATGATTAATCTATAATCAATAATATATACATAGTGGATTTTAAGGAAGTCAAAATCGTTGGAATCGAATTGTAATTGGATCATAATCGATAATTCTAAAACCATAATTGTAATAGTCGATTATAATCATTTCTCACACCATAATATATATATATACACACACACATACAATTAATATATTTGTACATATACAAGATTTATACAATATATTTGTGATTATTACATTTGTTCTTATATCATTGGTGATTATTTTTATTATAATTATATTATTCATTTGAAAATTTTATGAAGTAAATTAAATTAATATCATTTTTTAAATAGTTTTAAAATAATCTTGTATGAGAATTATACAACAAATATAATATAGTTTCATTTTCTCATTAGTAGGACTATAGTTTTAAAATAATATATTTGTTTAAATAATATTTATAGTCTCTTTATCAACTAAGACTATAAAAAAACTGAGACTTCATTTTTAAAAATAATTTTTTTCTATTTGAGAATGTAATTGACGGTCCAATAAAAAAACATGACACACTTTTAAGGGGACATGTAGAGTAATATTTTTATTACCCAAATTATAGGTTACATTTTCACTAAATATTAAGTCTTCAATTTTGTATAAATGATTTTTTTTTTCTAATTTTATTCTTTATTTGTTTTTGTCAAGACCAAATATATATGAATTGCTTTAAGAAAAAATATGTTCATTATCGGAATGTAAAATCGTCGTTAATCTTGACATTTTAATTTCATAAATTTGAATTGTCCGTTTTAACCGTAAAATAGTTTATATGTCATCTCACTCTTTTTTGCATGTAAATACATTTAAATTTATCACTCATTGGAATACTGGAAAAAATGGCAAAATTATTAAAAATGATTTAAAAAATGATGAATTGTTAATCGACAATAAGGAATTTATAAATAAAATATGTTATCAATTTTATTTATTATATATATTTTACAAATCAAACAGACCATAATGTGTTCTTACTCTATAAAAAAGATTCTTATATGAAATTAAAATGAGAAAATATCTTAACCATATATTTGGATTAATCTATTAACTTGATGTTAGATTAAATATGATAAATTAATTAGCATGAAACCTAATAAATCAATTATATTATTTTTCTTGCATGTTTATATTTGGTGCATAATAAATTATTTATATTTAGTTGTAACCATCGTGCTCCACTAAAGATGTGAAACAATATTACTCTTTTTTTAATTTGAATTTGTATGGACCTTACACGAGAAGTATATAATTGTGTTTCTTAAATAATTATAATCAAAATTATTTATATTATTTTTAACTCTTTTCGTGCATCGCACGGATACACAAACTAGTATACTTTTATTGTATACGTTGATAATTACAATTTTGAATGTCTATCGACTATCAAACATATACTTTGCCAGAAAAATAGTACTTCAATTCCTATATTAAAATCTAATGTGCCCCCTCTCTGCGTGTGTATTCAAAATAAAAATTATATCTCCATCTCATGAATATTTTTAACGCTTTGCTATTATGGTTGGTCCATTAATATTTATAACACTTAGGCATTCTTATTAAATAGAACTCTCATTTTTATTTTATTTTTGTTTCTATTGATATTTTTGTAATTTTTCGGAAGTTTTTATGGATTCATCACTTTTTAAAAGTTCTGTAAAATGTTACGCAATGGAGGATGTGGGTTTGGGACTTTCATATTTTAATTTTAAATTTTCCATTTTTATTTTTTAATATTAAAGTAATATTGAAATTAAATTATAATTTACATTAATTAAAAATTATATTAAATATAACTGTCAGATAATGGCGCCGCCCATAGCGCGGGCTACCACACCACGGCCACTCGCATAAGCGACCTCAAACTAGCGCAGGCGAATTTGACTCCCGAGTCCTTATCGTTCACAGCGCGACTCTCGCTTAGGCTTGAGCTCGATCTCCGGCAACGAACCCATGCCCTGGAGCCTGCACTAGGAATTAATGCTCTTAAAATTCGTTATTTATTTATATGACTTGAGTGAGAATATGGAAGTATGAAGAAGATAAAGGAGAGTACACGGTGAAGTCTGGTTATTTATTGGCGTTGGGCTGGTACGAAGCAGCGGAGGAAACATCGGAGGGGAGGGAGAGTTGATGTTGGAAATTTTTATGGAGTTTTGATATCCCACCAAGGGTCCGGATTTTTGCATGGCGATCGAGTATTTAGGAAAATTATCCAAACGGAGGAAAACTTGAGGCGACATCCTGTACCGGTGAATGGACGTGCATGGAGTAATACAAGTCATGCACTTATATACTATGAGAAAGTGAGAAGGAGATGGAAGGAGTATGTGTTAGAACATAGGGAATTCAACATACTGAACGTTCTGCATAAGAATCCTAAATGTGAATCCCTAAACGATTAGATTCTCTATCATGCATAGTCCGAAGCATAATGTGATGAAGAAGATGAAGACAAACCTGGGAACGCCATGATTCAGTGTGGAAGAGGATTGAATGTGGGACAGTCTTCCAGGGGATGATCACCAGCGTTCTGATGGGGGAGAACAGAGTGACAACGTAGCGGTGATTCCCCTGGGGACCACCCATGGTGTTTTATTAAAACAACTTATTTGTAATTGCAAGTCAGCCCCTCAACAACTTAACAATTACACTTTAGGATATATATACTTTTATATAATAGCAACACATAATACATTTTATTATATAAGTGGCCATACTTTATAGATACACTAGAAATTAATCTAACAATCTCCCACTTGGGCACAATATATAATCATCCTGATAATGTATTATAACCGAAAAGCGCGTATAAGAACATGTTATCATATACTGTATGTATATAAACAATCTCGTCCATTGACTGCACTCATACAAGGACTAAAGCAGCGTTCATCAAATATAGCTCGACTAGACTGACAGTAATCACATGCACAAACACAACCAAACGACATAGATCACATGGTATAACGAAAATCAGATTTAAAATCTATTTTTGAATGGTCCTCTTTATAGCTTTAAACTTTAGATGAAGGCAGATGAATACAAAATAAGCAACAAAACTGAAATCTTGATCAAGATAGAACTTCATTAAAGGTGAAGTAAGTGTGTTGCAACAAAAACGCAAACAAAAGTATCGATAAGCAACATATGTAGCTCCCACTGAATCTATACAATCTCATCTAATGATGATATTCCCATACTAGATACATGTTCATGAAAGACCTTAGGCACTAGGGCCTTAGTAAACGGATCCGCAATCATGGAGCCAGTTCCGATATGCTCAATCGATATCAGCTTATTTTGAACCTTCTCTTTCACAACCAGGAACTTGATGTCGATGTGCTTCGACTTTGAACAGCTCCTATTGTTGTTAGAATACAGGACTGTTGATTTATTGTCACAATAAATCTTAAGTGGTCTTTCGATTGTTTCCACAATGCGCAGCCCAGTGACAAAGTTCCTCAGTCAGATCCCGTGATCTGTAACTTGATAACATGCTACAAATTCTGCTTCCATCGTGGAAGAAGCTACAAGTGTCTGTTTGACACTTTTCCAAGATACAGCTCCTCCAGCCAGCAGATAGACATATCCAGTAGTGGATTTCCTGCTGTCTTGACAACCAGCAAAGTCAGAATCGGAGTATCCAACGACCTCCAGATTATCTGACCTTCTGTAGATTAGCATCTAATCTTTTGTTCCTTGTAAATATCTGAAAATCCTCTTGGCTGCTCTCCAGTGAGTCATCCCAGGATCACTTAGATATCTACCTAGCATTCCCACTATGTACGCAATATCCGGACGCGTACATACCTGAGCATACATTAGACTTCCTATTGCCGAAGCATAATGAATGTTTTGCATCTGTTGAATTTCAAGATTGGTTTTAGGACACTGAGAAAGACTAAACTTTTCTCCTTTAGATACAGGGGTGTCTACTGGTCTACTACCTTGCATACTAAACCTCTTAAGTATCTTTTCGATATAACTCTTTTGCGATAAACCAAGTACACCTTTAGATCTATCACGGTGTATTTGGATTCCTAATACAAAAGAAGCTTCCCCAAGATCTTTCATCTCAAAGTTTTCAGAGAGAAATCTCTTAGTATCCTTAAGGAAGTTCAAGTCATTAGAGGCTAGTAAGATATCATCTACATATAGAACCAGAAGTACAAACTTACTCCCACTGAACTTATGATATACACAATCTTCAACTACGTTCATTTCAAAACCAAATGAAAGAACTACTTCATGAAATTTGTGATACCATTGACGAGAAGCTTGCTTGAGCCCGTAGATGGATTTCTTTAGTTTACAAACCATTTCTTTCGAGTCACCTTTTTCAAAGTGCTCTGGTTATCTCATATAGATTGTTTCTTCAATGTCTCCATTGAGAAACGCAGTCTTAACATCCATCTGATGTAGCTCAAGATCAAAATGAGCAACTAAAGCCATGATTATTCTAAACGAGTCTTTCGATGAAACCGGAGAGAAAGTCTCAGAATAATCTATACCTTCTTTCTGAGTATAGCCTTTAGCAACAAGACGCGCTTTATATCTTTCCACTTTACCTTTAGCATCCCTTTTGGTTTTAAATATCCATTTACAACCAATTGGTCTTGCTCCTGATGGTAATGGGAAAAGGTCCCATACTTGATTGTCTTGCATAGACTTATACTCTTCATCCATGGCTTCAATCCATTGAGCAGAGTGTTCATCTTGCATGGCCTGACGGAAAGTGATAGGGTCATTTTCCATCAGTCCATTAGATTCCTCAGCTTCCATGAGGTATACTTCATAATCCTCAGGAATAGCACTCCGTCTCTCTCTAGTGGATCTCCTCAATTGTAATTGAGGTTGCTCTACAGGTTGTTCTTGAGGTTGTTGAGTTTGATCTAATTGAATGGGGATATTCTCAATGATATCACCTCGAGGTACATTCTCATCTGCTTCTCGAGTAATGAAAGGTACGAGAACCTGAACACTACTAGAAGCAGCAGCACTGCTTGAAGCAGTAGTAGGATTCATATTTGAATCCTCCTCAAAAGTAATATCCCTTATTCTATTTCTTCCCCCAAAGTCAATATCCTCAAAGAACAAGGCAGTTCCCGTCTCAAATATATTTCTAGATGTGGGATCATAAAACTTAAAACCCCTTGAATGTTCAGAGTATCCTATGAAGTAGCTGCTAATGGTTTTGGGGTCCAATTTCTTTTCATGAGGCCTGTAAGGCCTTGCTTCAGCTGGACAGCCCCAAATATGCAAATGCTTAAGACTGGGCTTTCGACCAGTCCATAGCTCATAAGGTGTTTTAGTAGCAGCCTTAGTTGGTACTCTATTTAGGATATAAGCTGCTGTCTTTAGTGCTTCTCCCCAGAGTGACTCAGGTAAAGTAGAATGAGCAATCATACTCCTCACCATGTCCTTAAGAGTCCTGTTTCGTCTCTCAGATACTCCATTCATGCTTGGTGTACCAGGCATTGTATACTGAGGGACGATTCCGGATTCCTCTAGGAATTTAGCGAAAGGGCCAGGACGTTGTTCACCTGAACCGTCATATCTGCCATAGTATTCACCACCACGGTCAGACCTGACTGCCTTAATAGTTATGTTAAGTTGATTTTCAACTTCAGCTTTAAAAGATTTGAACACGTCAACAGATTGACTCTTTTCATGTATGAGATATAGGTAGTCATATCTTGAGAAGTCATCTATAAAAGAGATGAAATACTGTTGGTCATTCCATGAAGCTGTAGGGAAAGGGCCACATATATCAGTATGTATCAACTCTAATACTTCTGAAGTTCTGTAGGCTCCTAGTTTCTTTTGTTTGGTCTGTTTCCCCTTTATACATTCAACACAGACATTATAATCTGTGAAATCAAGAGGATCTAGAATTCCATCTGACACTAGACGCTCAACTCTATTTCTAGAGATGTGTCCTAGGCGTTTGTGCCACAAATTTGCAGAAGTTTCCTTGTTTATCTTTCTTTTAGTACCTTTATATTCCACATGCATGTTTTCATTGTAGGAAGTTATAGTTTCCAACAAATACAGATTATCATAAGAGTTAAGGTAACCAGATCCAACAACCATTGAATTAAAAGACAAGCTAAATTGTTTGTTTCCAAAAGAACAAGTGTAACCAAATTTGTCCAATAAACAAACAGAAATCAAATTCCGTCTAAACTACGGTACAACATAAGTGTCTTTTAAATCTAGAAAATATCCAGTTCCTAACATTAATCTAAAATGTCCTATCGCTTCCACTTCAACCGACTTTCCGTCTCCAACGTAGATGTATCTCTCAACATCACTCGATCTTCGGTAGCTTAGGCAACCCTGCATATAAATACTAATGTGAGTGGTAGCACCCGAATCCAACCACCAAGTATTTCTAGGTACTGAAGATAAATTAACTTCAGAACAGACTAAAGCAAAGACTATACCTTTGTTAGCACATCATTCGTGGTACTTAGTACAGTCTTTCTTCACGTGATCCGCCTTCTTGCAGAAGAAACAATTCATTTCCTTAGCTTGTTTCTTCTTAGCCGGTCCTTTATCAGCAGCTTGCTTTTCAGACGGCCTTTTCTTGCCTTTACCCTTGGAGGTCGTTGCCACATGGGTACTTTCAGTGCGCTCTCTCTTAAGCTTTTCCTCCTCTTGAACACACTGAGAAATGAGCTCGTTAGGAGTCCATTTCTCCTTTTGACAGTTGTAGCTAGTCTTAAACTGGCTAAACTGTGGAGGTAGAGAGATCAAGGCCATAAGTACCAGGAAATCATCAGTGAATTCCATTTTCAAAGCCTTAAGCTTTGATGCGATGTTAAACATCTCCATAAGGTACTCCCGAATACTTCCTTTTCCTTTATATCTCATCGACGTAAGAGTCGAGAGAAGAGACATCAACTCTATTTTATCATTTTTGGCAAAACACTGTTCGAGTTCTTCAAGGAAGACTTTGGCCGAACTGACCTTTTCAATATCATGACCTCTGAAGGCCTCTGGGATACTGTTAAGCATGATCATCATACTTAGTCTATTTGAACGGTCCCACCTCTCAACCTCCTTTCTTTGTTCAGGAGTACTTTCCTCAGTGAGAGGTGCGGGTTGTTCAGTCCGAAAGACCAAGTCCAGATCCATGCAACCCAGCATGATCAAAAGGTGTCTTTTCCAATCTTTAAAGTTTGTCCCATTTAACATGGGAGGTGGGTTAATACCAGAAGATAAAGTATTTCCGGATGACATATTAGCTGAATTGAACAAAAGAATAAAAACTGAATTAGAAAACATAAATGAATAAATTTACGCACAACATAAAAACTTGAGGTCCTAACTAATGGTCAATAGGTTTTATCCCCATCCGAGATTCCAAGCGCACCACTAATGTCTATCCTTTGGGCTTCAACATTGGCTACAAGCGGTACTCTCGATGTAGTGATCAAATGATGATAGTAAGGACGTGTCGAACAACAAACAGTCTTTGGACCGTTTTATTGAACACACAAGTTCAACTAGATTACTATCACTCACTTATCTCCACAGTATGCATAGTCAACTCGGCCAAATGTGGATCTTCCTTTGGGCCGATCACACAAACGCATGAATTGAAAACGCAAAACAACCATATATAGGGCTAGATGTAGTAGTCTCCACAAAAGAGGTCACTTTGGCGACGTTTTGCTTCAACTAAAACACCTAGAAAACAAATACAGTGCAAGGAAAACAAAAAAAATGTACCACGTTGACTCATGTACGGCCAATGGCCGTTGGAAACAGCATTCTGCCGCACCACTGAAGTGGAGCCAGCGGCCGCTGGAACCCAGCGGTCGCTGGACTTAAGCTTCTGTCGCGCAATTGAAAAGGGGCCAGCGGTCGCTGGACTTGAGTTTCTGTCGCCCAACGCAAGGAAGGCCAACGGCCGCTGGGACCCCAGCGGTCGCTGACCTTAAGCTTCTGTATTCCAAATGGAGTAGGGCCAGCAGCCGCTAGGAACCCAGCGGTCGCTGACCTGGACATTCTGCACAGCGACATGAAAACGCGAAACTTGGCCGATTTTGATCGGAATAGGCATCAATCAACGGCGAAATCTTAAAATTAAGGGTATCAAACCCCAATTAAACCCTTCCCCACATGAAAGTAACAATAAACACATGATTTTACACCCAATAATGCCCAAAAATATGAAATTAGGAGAATTCCCAAATTGAAACAGCGGAAGAACAGAAATCAGAATTCTCCCAAAATTCAAACAACGTAAAATCATGGAGGATCAATGGCATCATCACATAATGTCCTAATCTCAGACTAACATGGATAGAGTGGCTCTGATACCACTTGTTAGAACATAGGGAATTCAACATACTGAACGTTTTGCATAAGAATCCTAAATGTGAATCCCTAAACGACTAGATTCTCTATCATGCATAGTCCGAAGCATAATGTGATGAAGAAGATGAAGACAAACCTGGGAACGCCATGATTCAGTGTGGAAGAGGATTGAATGTGGGACAGTCTTCCAGGGGATGATCACCAGCGTTCTGATGGGGGAGAACAGAGTGACAACGTAGCGGTGATTCCCCTGGGGACCACCCATGGTGTTTTATTAAAACAACTTATCTGTAATTGTAAGTCAGACCCTCAACAACTTAACAATTACACTTTAGGATATATATACTTTTATATAATAGCAACACATAATACATTTTATTATATAAGTGTCCATACTTTATAGATACACTAGAAATTAATCTAACAGTATGTGTTGTGGAAAAAGTTAAAAGAGATGGAGAACAGAGAGATGAATGAAATTAGGGAACAAATGTGGAGAGTAGTGACGCGAAAGGAATTTGAGGCGTGGATAGTAGGGATGAGAAGCATGAGGAAATAAGGAGGGGGAACACAAGCTTTAATCGAATCATGTAGGGTGGCACGAGCACATGCGACATTTCGACTGGACGTAGATTACACTGAGAATGGTGAGATTATATGCATGGGAAATGTCGAAACTCATTCCTAGAGCAATGAATTCCTTGTTAGGACAGCTTTGTGCGATACTGTTCGGAATTGTGGAAGTGTTTTCTGACTCTTTGGTAGCAGACAGTAGTGAAGCTATTGGATGAGGAGAGTGGAAGTAAGAGTGAGTTACGTGGGGAGACCATCGAAGCGATACTGGATTCAAAGAAAATGTCTTATGACAATTAATCATATGCTGAGAGAAGCTAATAGAGTGGCACATAAACTTGCATCGCTTGCCCTTTCTTGTACTAGCGTACATATGTGGATTAGTTATAAGCGTACATGGCTGCTTGATCTTGTAAATTTGGATTTGAAATCTTAATGAATCTGTTTTCCTTTTAAAAAAAATCGTTATTTATATAAAATTAGTTAACCCACCTCATTTGATACACCAATTGGATACTTATATATTAAATTAGCTTATGTATCTACGCTAATAAGCATATTATTTATTTTTTGTGTTTCACGTCAAAATAAATTATAGTATATATGTTCAATCAAACTATTTATTTATAAGCCATATATATACTTTTATTGTATATTACGTTGAGAATTTAAATTTAAATTTCTAACAAACATATGACAACTTCTCAAACAACTTATAAAAATCATAATGAAGCAACTCCAGAAGAATCAGTTGTGATTTTCATTTTCGATTGATTCATATCTACTTTTACTATTTATGGAATATGTCAAGCTTAGTGAAACGTATCGATAAGTGTGTCATGTTTAGTGGGATGGAGGGAGTAGTATTTTTGCATCATAAATTACCTATCTTTGCCATATTCTTCTTCTTTATCCCTCGACGCAGCGTCGGAGTAGTCAATATTTGTAGGGTATATATTCAAGAGCGGGCGAAGACGGGAGGCTCTGCTGGGGTGCGTGGGTAAGAGCGGGCAGAGGCAGGCATCACGCTGCTAGGGGTGCGCGGTGTGGTGGCTAACAGGAGCTGCAGGGGTGCGGGGCAGCTAGCGGTGGTGGTGTGCCTGGTGGTTGTTGGCGCCAGCACCTTGGGGAGCTGCTGGTGCTGGGGCCTTTAGGAGCTTTCCTTTCGGCGATGGGTGGGGAATTGGGAATAGGGTTAGCCGGATAAGGTTAGTTTTAGCCTTAGTAATGTTAAATTAAAAATTAAAATTGAGATATTTAATTATCGGTTGTTTCAGCTCTACCAGAAATCTATAGGGCAGAACTTATATCCAAAATATTAATGAACTAAGAATCGGTTTCAATACCGAAAACGGTATGCTCACCCCTACACATTATTAGCAATTCTAATTATATTCATCTGCTTTTAATCTTTTGGGAGCAAAGATCAAGAAACAAAACTTATACTCTCTCCGTCCTGCTAAAAGTAGTCAGGTTTCTTTATTGTGCAGTCTCATTAAAAGTGGTCACTTTCCTAAAAAGTAAAAAAGTTGTTACCTCTAAAATACTGACTCCTACGTTTTCAACACAAAACACTTTAATTTCTTAATCTTCTTGCTGCATCATTTGTAGCCGCTTTTCGCGGGAAAAAGTAGTAATATATATTTTTTACCTTCATTTTTCACGTTTACAGCAGAAAAATGCCATGTATAATGACTAAATATGCTAAATAATGGCCAGAGATCATTCGATTCAAAAATAAGTTATACTTTGAAGAATGAGAGAGCAAGAAAACCTGGCATTAGGTGAGCTAGAATTGCGAAAATATTATTGAGCATGTTTATGAACCTTTAATCGAGTATTCAACCAAGCTGAGTTCAACAAAAAAATCGAACTTCCCACGATCAAGCTCAAGCCAAGTTCAAACTCGTCAATTACATTTTGAGCCATCGAATAGCATGCCCAAAAGTTCAAGTCGAGCTCGAGCCAAGCAATCAATAATTGTTCATTTCGAAAATTAGGTTGGACATTTATATTTATGATCCTTTCTCGGGGATTGGAGATTTCGAGAGGCATCTCTTTCTTTTTCTTTCTTCAAAAATAATTCCCTCCCGCAAATGAAAAATAAATTGCATTAAGACTTAGAAAAAGAAAAAAAATACATAGAAAAGAGGAAGAGTCATTAGAGTGTTTGGCTAAACTTATTTTAAATAGTTTATAAGCTCTTGCAAGTGCTTATAAGATGTTATACCTTAAAAGTTTATAAGTTGTCAAAATATTTGGATAAATGATCTTAGAAGCTCTTTAAATAATGACAAAAAAAGACATTATTTATTTTGTAAAAACTTTATTTCTTAGTGATTGTAATAACAAAATATTATAGGGTTATTTATGAAATTTTATTGTAGCTTATAAATTAATGGCAAAATAAGTTAAGGTGGAGCTACTTATTTTTTGAACTTATTTTTACAACTTAGAAGCTCTTAAAGAGCTTATTTTGTCAAACACTTTTAAAGAGCTTATAAACTTCTAAACAACTTTTAAGTTGTTTATGAGCTTATAAGCTCAACCAAACACCCCTTAAAACAAGAGCTAGGTAAGCAACAAGATGAGGCTAGAGCTAGGCAAGGGCTCTCCATCTCTAGAAAAGCGAAAGTCTTCATTCTGTGGAGTAGGGAAAAGAAAAGTTATTACTGAAACCACTCCTGTGTGTCAGTTTATGCTCTTGGATTTTCGGCGATCGACCCCCGATTTGCTGTTTTGGTTATTTTGTTGCCACAACTCTCCTTTTCATCCTGTTTCTCTTCATGCTCGATCCAAATCTCAATCCGCTCATCTGTTTATGCATCTCTTACGACTTTATTATTTAACAACTTACAAAATACCAAAACAAAAACAACGGAGTATACCAAAAACTTCCTTGACTATAATCTAACAAAACATACGAAACAACTTAATTTAAGAAACCAATTAAAAGTAAAACAAAATTCAATAAAAAAGTTGGGAAAAATGAATTTTTATCAATGAGTTTATTAATTCAAGCTTATGTTTATTTATATTCATTTGTTAATTGTTTCAATTATGTCTAACTAATTTGTGTCGAGATTTTATGACTTTGTAAGACCTATTTCACTTTATGATTTTTTTTATATTAATTCATATTTCCTTCCAATTCATTGTATTATTGGCTTTGAATTCTCATATTTTAATAATTGACCATTATTATTACACGGTAATTGCACTTTCGCTATCATATTTGTATTGATTGCAGAATGGATATCTTGAAACATATACATACCTCACATTGAGACTTGTATATACCTCAGATTGAGACTTAACGGGGATGAATGAACTGTATGAGAAAATTCTTGTAATTGATTTATTTCTTTTGAAACTTAGCAGATATATAGATCAAACTAGATCACTACCACAAACTGTTCTATCAAAAAAGTATGTAATTATATATGTGATCCTTCACAAGAATTGAATTAAAATTGATACCTAAATTTAATAGGTAAATTTCATAATTAATTTAGTGTTAATGCATGTTCTAGGATTTGTTTCTTTATATATGATGTAATTCTCTATCTTATGTATTCTTATTAAATAGTTATTAAAAACTCATCTTAAAATTATGTTGTCTGGATAATAATAGGTATATATGTTAATTAATCAGTATAAGTACGTCTAGATACGATGCTTTGTTACCTATCTACTACATATTTTATGTTAGAAAAAAGTGCAATCAATTGATCATGCGGTTTGAGTAACATTATACATTTTGTTATATAAAAAGCGAAGAAAGAAAACTTGATTATAATCGCTTCTTTGTAGTGTTATTACTGCCAAACTTCAATCTAACAACCCATAAATTAATATTAGCTTCACTACTCTTACATTCTAAGATCATATTACAAGAAGGACATCACAGACCAGAATAGACACATCTACTTCATCCTAGATTTACCTATGACTATAAAACGTTGTATCGAAGAAGATGAAATACATAAAGTTACAACAACATGAACACAGACACAGCTCGTTGCAGTTTTACTCTCGTAGCAACGCTCTTGCCATATCGAATGCAACCCTTGCAGCTTTTCGTGCCACCTGTTTGTGCTCAAGGAGTTTCTCAGACTCTTCAAGTTCTTTAGTTGCAATCACATATTTCCTCTCCAAAACCTCCTTGTTTCTGGATTCTCCTTCGAGCTGAAGCTCCAAATTTCTCATCACCGCCTCAAAACCACATACTAAAGCTTCAATCTGGGAATTCCGATCCGGTGTTGAAGAGATTGCTTCTTTCATAACTTTTATGCGCTTCTTGTATCTGATCACGGTTTCGGCTGTCTCAGTCTGCAGACGACTGATCTTGTCTAGTGCCTCTCTTTCACTAGAGCAGAACTCCGCTAACTTGTAATGAGAATCATTTGTAGGCATCGCTTGGTTGATCTCAAACAATTGTGAAGCACAACGGATCAGTTCCTCAACACGTTTCTTGAAATCTCTATGATCAGAGTGCAAGCAATCTAGAGCAGCCCATGTATCTTCTGCAGCCTGCTTCATGGCCTCATGGTCTTTGACATCCATTGTCTCTAAGCTGTTGAGTAGTTCGTTCCGAAGGCACTTGGCAGCTTCATGAAATGCATTTGAGATTGATTCTGACATAGTACCATGATTTTGACATACGGGAGAAAGAGTGATTCCTGACAGTCGAGCACTGTCATTGACAAGTGACTTAGGATGACTTTCTGCTCTGAGAATACTTCTTTTTGAAGTCATCGTATCACCAGAATTCACCAGCATCTTTTGATGAAAATCGGAAGAAAGCTTTCGATAGCTTTCCACTCCCTTAGAATTTCTTGCTGGGATAATTGAAATTAAACTGCTGTTTTCTTGCACCAGAAATGTGGACAGTACAGGATAGGAAACAACTGCAAAAAGAGCGATCGAAAGGAAACAAAGTGTAGAATGTAACGAGCTCAAAATAGCACACAGGTTGAAAAGAAGCTAAGGGTTATAATACTTGTCATTGTCATTCTTTCAACCATAAGAAAGCTCACCAAAAGTTATGGATATATAGAACACAATAAGAACACCTAAGATTAAAGAAAAAGTGGAAATTTCCCAATTACAAGAGGTGGATGTCAAAGCCTACTGTTCAAGATAGCACAAATTTCAATCAATACCTAATGCTCATGCTCAATCTCATCATCAGAAAACTCACCAAAAATAAGGGATATTTAGCAGGAGACACAATACGAACACCCAGGAGAAAAAAGCGGACAGTTCCACTTACGAGAGGTGGATATCATCGGATGGAAAAGAAGCCTTCCCCACCAGCCATTGAGTTCAGCATTCAGATTCTGACAGAGTGCATCTGTCATCCAAGTCGATATATTCTGGGCTATGTGTGCTGTCGAAGGGCTAGCAGAAATCTTTGGAATATCTGAAGCTGCAAAAGTGTTTAAAATAAGTGATGGCACAATAGAATAAACAACTGAAAAAGAAATCTAAAGTAGCTTTAGTATAAATACTATTGTTGTATCAAAAATAAAAACAAATACTGAAACTGTAGAAGCTACCCATTAATTGTCCCACATCGACTTGGTAAAGGTTCCTGACTCAATATATAAGTTGGAACACCCTCCCCTCTTATAAGGCCTTTTAAGGGGGTAAATAAGGGGTTCCAATTCTAAATTAAGAAGAAGGTTCTCTAATTGGGCTAGTAATTTCTCAAGGCTATTTTTCCAAAACCCGCAGTGAATGAATTATCTGTTTCATGCTTTCTATACTCCTCAAAAACGCTGCATGAAAACTAGGAATTTTACAGAATCTGTCATTTTTACTCTACACGATCAGGCATAAGAACCAAGGATTACATAGATTCAGATTCATCACCTACTATGTCTCCACAAAATGATAGTTTGTGAGGTTTCCTTGAAGTGATAATAGATTTTTCTTGCACACATTTTAATTGATCCATCTCATGAGATATAACTTCATGATCCATTATCCGAATTACTTCATTCCAAAAGAGATCGTCACAAGGTTCATCACTCTCCTCATTCCTATCAGTAACTGTAATGCTGGTCATGTTGCATTCTCCGATTCCCGAATGGAACGGATCCCTCATTTCCTCTGCTTTGGACATATCTAGCTCGTCCTGCCAAACTCTATAGCCACAAGAACCTTCTCCCTGTATATATATATGAATTAAAAGGAAACACACAATACCCCTTCATTCACCACTTGCAACCATTGTCTTTGGTATCTACTCATCAAAGACTACTCAAGCACATCTGTTGAATACTTATGCACACTCAAACATATATGATCAAAATTCAAGATTTAAGAAATAAACAGAGTACCTATCACACAAAAAACAGGGGTAACAAAAATGAATGATAGATCAACGATAATAATTGATGAACAGTAATTAGGAGGCAAGAGCTACTTCCTTTACTCTGCACATGAACGAGTCTGAATAATATTAATCAGCCATAGATACACGATCAAAATCGTTGATTTAAGAAAGAAAAACAAAGAGGGCTCACAAAATAATTGACAGATAAAACAATAATCATTGATGAACGGTCTTTGGGTGGAAAAAAGGTACCTCCTTTATCCTGCACATGAACATAACCCGACCCGAATGGGGTCCGGCGGTTTCCCTCCTGACCCGGCAAGCTCCGGCGCTACAACCGCCGCAGTAAGGAACTTTGATGAGCTCATGGAACTGCACCTTGTCTGCCCACTTGATAAAGTTGTGCTAAAATCATAATAAAAATCCAAGGATATAAATAAACATCCAAGCCCAGAAAAAGCAACAACGCCTTAAATATAAGAAAATGAATCAAGATTAGAGGACTAACAGTGGGACATGTGAAGAAGTGGCGGTTGAAGTTTCTGGCGGTGGTGGAGAGTAACTTGCGGCATATTCTGAGGTCAGTACACTTGGGGCAGATGAAGCACCGCTGGTAGTACACGGCGGCGGCGCCGTTCAAGTCCGCCCACCGCTTCCCTTCCATTTCTCTCTCATAAGAGTTGGATAATAGTCTGCTTTCCCTCAAAGACAAATCTGGGATGCTATTTTGCTTAATGTTTGTGTAAGTGAACATTGAAATTTGCCGGAAAATTAACCTTTATGTCTTGTTTTGTGTTAGATTCGTACTGTGCAGTTTGCGTTACTGTGTATTGAATCTATTGATCTCCGCCGCGCCATCTTTTTACGTGCAGTACAACCTCCCTCAATTAAATTAGTGCTGGGAGTGTGATATTTAATTAATGAAATTATTGATCTAAGATACATATTATTAATAGTTCGGTCAAATAATACTCCCTCCGTCCCAACTAGCTTGGATCACTTCTTTTCGGCACAGAAATTAAGGAGTTAAAAGAGTGTATGTTGAGTGTATGTTTAAAGTATAAAGTGATGATATAAATATATATTATTTAAATTTGTGTGTGTAATAAAGGTTTCCTAAAAAGGGAATGACTCAAGTTAGTTGGGACGGCTCAAAAAGGAATACGACTCAAGCTAGTTGGGATGAAGGGAGTATGACATATTTTGCACATAAATATTATTCTCTCTGATGCAATAAGTATGACACAATTCATTATTATAATATATTCATGTGAATATAAAATGTGTCAAGTTTATTGGAATGGAGATAGTATATATTTTATAAAATAATTACCCCCTCCGTCCCATGAAAGTAGTCCCCTATTATATTGAAATGAGTGTAGTATTATAATCAAATGGGACTACTTTGGTGGGACGGAGGGAGTATTAATTTTTTCTTTTTGAATATAATTAATTAATTAAAGTATAATTTAATTTTATTTAATATAAAATAATATAACAAATAATAAATAAAAAAAATTATAATTACTTTAATTATTTTAGTGTAAAAACAATAAAAGAGAGCCTCGTATAAAGTAATTTAAGTGTAAGAATAATTAAAGATACATTAAATGTTAACAATATGATGAAATTCAAATGAACTTTCATGATTTAAATAAGGGTATAATGGACAAAAGTATCCAAAACATTATTTATTTTTCAAAAAATTCAAAAGGCCAAAACATCATTTATAAAAAACAGGAGGGAGTATTCAATTTAATTAATTAATGTATAACTGTATTAATTAATGCTTTATTAACTACTTGATGAACATTAAATTTAATTACATAAGAATTTAACACTAAAATTTAATAACACAAAATTAGGGGTGAGTATAAAAGACTGGAAAATTGAACTATCCGACAAATCGAACCGAAATCGATCTAAAAATAAGGTTAACCGAACCGTCCAGTTTAATTTTTATTTTATTTTCAAAAACCGAGAATACCGGTTTGGTTTCTATTTTCATTTATGTAAAAATGATGGTTAACCGACCACAACCGATATCTATAATACTTATAAATAATATATATATAATTAAAAATTTTAACACATGTATGATAAATATAATACATGAAGAGAATATAATACATGACGAGAATATATTTTCATTTTGCTATCCTTTTTATAGAAAATTTTAGTTTGACGAAATACCATCCTCTTTTGAGCATTGATAACTAGACATACATTTATAAACCAAGCGAACACTATTTAATTAGTTTAGTGAATACAAAACTTATATTAGCTGCACTTTATTATTATTTTTTTTATTTTCAGAACTTTATTTTATTTATTTGATCTTTGAATTATATATTTGACTCATTTTGTCATATTAAAGTTAGTTATTTTGCTATAAAATGATAAATTAATTTTTATATTGATCATAATTAGCATATTACCAATCATCGGTATTTATATTTTTTCTACCATATTATTATGAATAATAAAAAAATAAAAATTATTATTTATCATGGTTAACCAGTGAAAAATTAGTTAACTGATCCGATTTTTTGGTTAACCGTTATGCGATTTTTGGTTTTTATTTTTTCATTTTTTAATGGTTAACCGAACGGTCAGATTTTTCATATCTTAAATGTATGGTTAACCGACCCGTGCTCACCCCTACACAAAATTGAACAGACGTAAATTTGACTACATGAAAAATGTGAATTTGACTACACGAAAAATGTACTACCTCCTCTTTCTACCAAAATTGTGTGATAATGGAGTTGGCACCAATGTTAAAACTAAAGGTATAAAATTTTGGGAGAAAAATTAATATACCCACTTTCATAAATTGTATGTAGAAAATATCCTATATCTCATTGCACATTTTAAAAATACCCATTTTGCATTGAAGTTAGCAATCTACATTAAAAGTAGTCAAAAAGGTCAAAAAAGTGTAGGTAGTTAGGAAAATTTACTATTTCAATAAAAATAAAAATTATGTGTTAATGGGAAGCAATAGACCGTGACATTTGTGGATGGACCGTTCCATTTTTTACTCCATAAGGCATAATTTAATTTAAAAAAAAAAAAATTTACTCTCCCTCTTCCTCCACCCACACACAGACCGTTCCTTCTCTTCCTTATCCCCCCCATAGACCGTTCCATACTTCTCCTCCAAGCTCTCTCTCTTTTGGACCGCCGCCCACATTTTTGGCCCGCCGCTGCCGCCCTATTGTTGGAGTGCGTCGCCGTGGATAGCTTGAAGTTGTGTTGGATCGCTGGTGCCGTTGGGAAAGCTTTATTGGCGTCGGAGGTCGTCTGAGTTCACCAGAAGCCATGGGAGATACGGATGAAGAAATTTCAACTCATATATAGGTATATATTGATCTCCTAAACGTAAAACTCAATGAACCACTGGTAAATCAGGGATGAACCGCTGGGGACCTCTAGAACATGGCCAAGCAGTTCATCATGGTTCTTCCAGCGGTTCACAATTGCGATAGATCTACGTATTTTTGTGACATGTTTTGTGTTATTGAAGATATGATTATGTACCTCTAAATTGATTATTGTTAATTAATTAGAATTGTATTATACATTTAATTGTTGGGATTGATTTATACATTTTTGAGAATAGCATGTGCAATATTTGAATTATACGTAATATTTGGAGATTTTTGATGCATGAACCGCTGGTCTACGTATGATGAACCGCTGGGCACCTCTCACCTCGCCCAGCGGTTCATTATTGTTTTTCCAGCGGTTCATTCAAGTCCTTGATCTATGTATTTTTTTGTCATCTTTTATGTTATCTAAGATATGATTATGCACTTGTAAATTGATTATTGTTAATTAATTCGAATTGTTAATTAATTAGAAATGTTAATTGTATTAGAATTTTAATTAGAATTATTTATATATGAATTATACTTAATATCTACATTGTTAATTAGAATTGTTAATATCTAAATTGATTATTGTTTAATAATTAGAATTTTTAATTGTATTAGAAATTTGTATTAGAATTGTGTATTGGACTTGTTAATTGTATTAGAATTTGATTTAATTATTAATTTGAATTGTTTATATAGGATTCTACTTAATATATAAATTTTTAATTAGAATTAATCAATTAACTAAAATTAATCAATTAACAATTAACTAAAATACTAATACAATTAACAATTCTAATTAATTAATAATAATCAATTTAGATATTAACAATTAACAATTGAGTGAAATTATAATACAATGAACAATCCTAATTAATTAAGAATAATCAATTTAGATATTAACAATTAATTAATTAACAATTAACTAAAATTCTAATAGAATTAACAATTAAAATACAATTAAAAATTTTAATTAATGAACAATAATCAATTTAGATATAAACAATTAATAATTAACAATTAAGTAAAATTATAATACAATTAACAATCGTAATTAATGAACAATAATCAATTTAGATATTAACAATTAACAATCAACTAAAATTATAATAGAATTAACAATTATAATACAATTAATAATTCTAATTAATGAACAATAATCAATTTAGATATTAACAATTAACAATTAAGTAAAATTGTAATACAATTAACAATTATAATTAATTAACAATAATCAATTTAGATATCAACTATTCTAATTAAGAATAGATATTAACAATTAAGTAAAATTGTAATACAATTAACACTTCTAATACAATTAATAATTCTAATTAATTAACAATTTTAGTTAATTGTTAATTGTTAATTTCAATTGTTAATATTTGAATTCTACTTAATATCTAAATTGTTTAGAAGTGTTAAGGATAATTATTAATATCTAAATTGATAATTGTTAATTGATTGATTCATTTTGTGTGCATGAAGTAATCTAAACCAAAAGCATATTATAATTATTGATTATTTAACTTATAATTATTGATTGAATGTTGTAGGATTCTCCCCGTCCTTGGTATCGTAGACCAAACTCCATCAATCGTAAATCAAAACCAAATACATATTATAAAATAGCGATTATAGAAGAAATTAGGAGTAGATTGTTGGCTGTGGGTGGGATGTCTCTATTACAATGATTCCAACAAGGGTCATTTGGCCATTTCATTGGGTGGGGTCCGGGATTCCTTGCTAGTCAGGCTCTGCACAGTATAGTCTGTAGGTCTGTCCACACGCAGCGTGGAATTCGGTTTCATATATGCGGGGGGGGGGGGGGGATATCGAGTATAGCATTGAGGATCATGCTTTGATTACCGGCTTAAATTTTAGTTATTCAAACTTCGACAGTACTTCCCTGCCCGACCTTAGTACATTGGCTACATTTAGGGTTGCCTACAATGGGGTGCAGATGTCTGGTGCCGATTTGTTGGGGCGCTTTAGCAATCCCTGAAACAATATAGATGATCCAGAGGGAGAAATTCACTTTCGCATTGCCCACGTCCTCATGGCATACGTATTTGTATTTGGCCATGATTCTCAAAAGACTGTATTTCCATGACTCTGGGCTTTGGTAGAGGACCTAGACTCCTTTTATAATTTTCCCTGGGGTGCCTACTCTTATAAAATTCTTAGAAATTATATTAGGAAGATTCCAGACAGTGTGAAATATCATTTCTATGGTCCGACTTGGGCATTGATGGTGTGGGGACTGGAGGTCATTCCGGGATTTGAGGCGATGTCTGGGAGGCAGAGGGAGATTGATTTAGCATATCCTCGATGTGTGAGATGGAACTTTAGGAAGCATCTCGATGTGACATCAGTGGAGGATCTGTACGAGTGTTTTGACACCGATGTAAGTTTTATGATCTTTCATTAATCCTTATTAAATTTAATTTTATGATTGTTACTTGATTTTAATAAATTTGTTTGTCTTAACTTTGCAGGCTTACAATATTTCAAATTTGGTGGCTGACGAAGTGGAGCAGAGCCGTGCATATCACTAGTCAATATGGTGTGACCATCCTCTAGCCGTGAGGTACATGCCCCTATCAAATCTGATTACTAAGGGCGGCATGACAGTTGAGTAGCGTGCACCGAGGCACAGAGTAGAGGTAGTTGAGCTAGTGAGGAGTCGGCGAGCTACGAGGAATGTACAGCCACCACTAGTTGATGAGCCGGAGCCATTAGATCACGGTGTTGATCCAGAGCCTTCAGAGCGTCTTCCGCGACGTCGGAGAGATACAGGAAAGCGTGCTAGAGTTCCGATGCGAGATTCATATTCTAGCAGCAGCGGTGGCAGGACTGAACGTGCACTTAGCCAGATCCGGGGTGAGATGAGTGCTTTTGAGGCACGGATGATGGAGCGTCATGATCAGTTGGAGGTTAGGATGATTGAGAGGCACGATGATCTCAAGAATACGATCAAAAAAATGGATGGGAGATCTTTTAGCAGCCATTTGTTGTGGTACTTCTCGTCGTTCTGATCCGATCATTCATTCACAGCGACAGCCCCCTCCTGTGCCGCAGTCAGCTAGGCCTTCGATGCAGGCAGCTAGGCCTTCGATGCAGTCACCTCGGCCTTCAGATTTTCAGGCCACGAGCCCCCGACCAGTATATGCAGGCGAGTACGCAGTTGGTTCTTCTAGTGGTGCTCGATGGTCCGTGTCTGAATTACCCCACGAGTCGGCACCATTTGTGACCACACGTCATTCTTCGGCAGAGACTGGAGCTGTAAGTTTATTATTTTCAATCATTATTTATACATAACTAATTTTTATCTTTAAAGTAATTAAATTTGCATTTTCTTTGTGTAGACACCATTTTCATGGCCATTTGACTCTCAGCCAGTCAATGTGGCACTCATTCCATTTCCGTCGACATCATATGATGATATTTCCTCGGCCGAGTTTGATGGTGACTTCCGTCCTCAGCCACGGCCGGCAGATGTGCCGAAGGATATGCCAGATAGTGTTGAGGAAGAAATGTTGACAAAATGGAAAGAATTTATGAAGAAAACCTCATGCAACTATGTTACAGTCTCTGAGAGTGGATTTCAACTATCAGTTGCAGACTTCAAGTTAATGCTTAATATGCAACAAGATTTTTACACTGAGGTAATTTATCTTATTAGCAAATAAATGTTGAATATATGTTTGAATTTATGTGTATTAGCTAAATTTTGCATTGTTTTGTACAGACTATAGATTTATATATGATGAGCCTCTAGGCTAGGCTTATGCAGAGTGACAGCGTACTCCCTTCGCACACAGGAGGACGCACTGTTATCTGCAAATGCGATTTTTTTGTAAGTTCTAATTGTTTTGTAAATTCTATCTATGATTTCAATTGTTTTTTAAGTTCTAATTTTTTTTGTAAATTGTTTTTGAAGTGCCGATTGGAATCGGATTATAATGAGATGCTTCAAAAAGCGAAAGAGCTGAATTTGGATGGATGGGAGGCGAGAGCGGCATATATCAGGATCAACTACAAGCCTCATGATTCATTATGTGATGTTATCCACGCTCGTGGATTAGGTTCGACCACCATGCCTTGGTGGAATGCCACTATGGTAAGTTATTAAGTGTTTTTCATTAATATGTTAGTTCATGAGCATGTTTAAATTGTCTATTTTTAAATATGAGCATGTTTTTAATGTAGGTAATTTTTCCCATTGTCATCTATGGCCATTTTGTGTTAATTATTGCTGATATGATGACACGCCACTTCATTCTGTACGATTCACTGTGGCACAATTTGAGTGATGAGGCAAAGAAAGCAAGAATCACTTCCATGGCACCTATTTGGTTTTTGTTGCCATTAGTTATGTCACATGCTTTTTATTGGAAGCATCAACAGTTAGCCCTCAGTCAGGTCGATACGACATTCAAGTGGAGGATTCCGCCTCCTATAGATCAATTCAAGCAACGTGATAACCATAGTCGTGGTCCTTTTCTATGCATGGCCGCCAAGCGTATGATTAGTGGGAGTCCTTCAGTACTATGGGGGAACAAAAATGTAAAGTTATATCATACCTTAGTAGCTCAGAGGATTTTCTCTCATTGTGTTTGATTATTATTTTCGATGTATTTTGGGATTATTGATTACATTTGATGTCTTTTATTAAACATGTGGTTTATTAGATGTATTTTGGATTGTACTGTTTGGATGTGTTGCTTGGATTGTACAGGTGGATTCGTAGGTGTGAATATGTGTTGTTTGGATTGTACAGGTGGATTTTGGTGTAAATATATTCTTATTAGAATATATTGAATATTTCTTCAAAAATTAAACATAAATATAATTATTATTAGAATATATTAATATTTCTTCAAATATTCAATATAAATATATATTCTTATTAGAATATATTTAAATTTCTTCAAATATTCAATTAAATATATTTTTATTAGAATATATTGAATATTTCTTCAAAAATTCAACATAAATATATATTCTTATTAGAATATTTATTCAAATATAAAATATAAATATATTCTTATTAGAATATATTAATATTTCTTCAAATATTCAATATAAATATATTCTTATTAGAATATATTGAATATTTCTTCAAATATTCAATATAAATATATTCTAATTTCATGATATATTGAATATTTTTTCAACATAACATGAAATCTATGAAGCACTAATACGTGATTTGCCCTTATGTATGAAAGGAAATACGTATTTAATACGAGGACGTCAAAAATATGTGAAAATACGCGTAAAATACGTATTAGATTTGGAGAATACGTATTTAAAAAAAATAAAAAAATACGTATTTCTGAAGGAAAATACGCTGGTCAATGCCTTTTGTTGACTAGGAGACTAAAAACCCTAAATTCTAAAATTAGACAGTCGCACACACTCCTCCTCCTCCTCTGCAAAAACACCTCTGCTCATCCAGCCCGTCGCTCTGCCGCAGCAACCTAGCCCATCGCTCGCAGCAACGCAGCCCGTCGCTCATCGCCGTAGGTCGCCGCCATAGCTCGCCGCGCAGCCATCGCTCGTAGCAACCCAGCCCGTTCGTCGCTCGCGAGGTATCTGCTGCTTGCTTCCCTCTCTCACCGCCATAGCTCGCTGCTTGCTTCGTGTCCCTTTTTTTATTTAGTAGTCTATAGAGTGTATGGTTTGTAGTCTGGTATGGTTTGTAGTCTGTAGTGTGTGGATGCCAGATGTAAATGTTTCGTGTATGCTTCGTGTCCCTTTTTTTATTTAGTAGGCTCTCACCGCCATAGGTAATATGTTTTTAATTGGTAGATTTTGCAAATTATTGTAATATCAAACAATGTAAATGCTTGGTTTAATTAAAATTTTCAGATCACTGCATGTTTAAAATTTTCAGATTATGTTATATGGGTTTAAATTCTTTATAAATTTATAGTCTAATTTTATTTTTGTAACATGAAATTGTTTAGGTTATAATGAATAAAAATGTAATTGCTTGGAAATAAATAAAATAAGACAAATTATGTTATTTTATTTTTCAAATTTTCAGATTGTTTTAATTCCTTATAAATTTATTATAGTTTAATTTTTAGATTATTGTATAAATCAATTATGATATATTTTTTAGTAATTTTGTTTTAATTTAATTTGTAGATAAATGACGACTCTTAATCCAAGTTCATCCAGCTCCACTTCTATACCATCTAATAATTCAAGTATAGATGGTCGTAAGCCTTTGTGGAGATATGTCACCGTGGCTAGCACAACGAAAAGCCGTGGTGGAGCTATATCTTGGCAATGTAATTTTTGCCATAAAAAATGGACGACTACATACACCCGAGTCGAGCTCCATTTATTGAAGAAAGGTGGGGGGATCAAGGGTTGCGAGGGGGTCACCGATAAAGATATTAGGGATATGCTGAAATTGATTGAAGAAGCTAACAAAAAGCAAGAAATAAGTGTTCCAAAATTTGTGCCATTGACACCATGTACCATGTTTTCGAGTGACGTCTACAAAGGATATGATGATTCGAAGAAAAGAAAGGGTAGTGATGGTAGCTCAGCCCTTGGCAAAGCTTTCAATGTTCAAGGCCGCAATACTCTCAATGCATTGATTGCACGGTTTTTTTATGAATCGAGCTTGCCATTTCATTTGGTAAGAAGTCCTTACTATGCCGCTTGCTTCTCCTACGCCGCAAACAATAATTTGGCGAGCTATGTGCCGCCCGGATACAACATATTGAGGACATCTCTTCTACAACAAGAGAAGGCAAATGTAGAACGTTTGTTGCAACCTATTAAAGGGACTTGGCGTGAGAAGGGAGTTAGTATTGTTAGTGATGGATGGAGTGACTCGCAAAGAAGGCCATTGATCAATTTTATGGCCGTGTCGGAGAGCGGACCTATGTTCTTGAAAGCCGTTGATTGCATGGGAGAGACCAAAACCAAAGACTTCATAGCTAATTTGATGAAAGAAGTCATCGAAGAAGTTGGTCCTCGAAATGTGGTTCAAATAATTACGGACAATGCGAGAAATTGTGCAAGTGCAGGGGGGATTGTAGAAGGATTATATCCACACATTATTTGGACGCCATGTGTTGTTCACACACTTAATTTGGCGTTGCAAAATATTTGTGCTGCAAAGAACGTGGAAAATAATCATGAAACATTTGAGTTGTGCTCTTGGATTTCCGACGTTGCAGCGGATGCCTCAATGATCAAAGTATTCATCATGAATCATGGTATGAGGTTAGCTATGTTTAACTCATTTTCCCCTCTCAAGTTGCTATCAATTGCTCCTACTAGATTTGTTTCTGTTGTGGTGATGTTGAAGCGTTTCAAACTTCTTAAGAGAAGTCTTAGTGAGATGGTGATAAGTAAACAATGGGACTCCTATAGGGAAGATGATGTTGAGAAGGCTACTTTTGTGAAATTGAAAGTATTGGATGACATGTGGTGGGATAAGATTGACTACATTCTTTCATTTACGGCTCCTTTATATGACATGATTCGACTTGTGATACCGACAAGCCATGTCTTCACCTAGTCTATGATATGTGGGATACAATGATAGAGAAGGTGAAGAAAGTAATCTATAAGCATGAAAGAATTGAGCCACATGAGTCATCAGATTTCTATGATGTGGTTCATGCAATCTTAGTAAGCCATTGGAACAAAAACAACAATTCTCTTCATTGTTTAGCTCACTCTCTAAACCCAAGGTAAACTTTAAAATTTAAGTATTTTATTTGTGTTTGTTTCTATTTTAATTTTATAATTTTATTATATAAATTTTCACTGGTTATTACTTAGGTACTATAGTGATCAATGACTTAATGAAGACGCCTCTCGAGTCCCTCCACATAGGGATAATGAGGTTGCGAAGGAGAGAATGAAATGTTTGAAGAAATATTTCTCAAATGCTGCAGAGAGAAAGGTTGTGACAATGGAGTATGCTAACTTTTCAAGCATGTCGGGTGATTTCTCTGATTCCGACTCCATTGACCAACGTTATGACTTGGATCCGAAGAGTTGGTGGGTGACATATGGTACAAGTGCGCCTGCACTTCAAGGTTTAGCTTTGAAACTACTTGTTCAACCTTCTTCTTCGTCATGTGCTGAGAGGAATTGGAGCACATACTCTTTCATTCACTCATTGAGAAGAAATAAGATGACTACTCAACGTGCCGAGGATTTAGTATTCATACATAGCAATCTTCGATTGTTATCTAGAAAGACACCGGAGTATCTAAAAGGAGAGACAAAGTTGTGAGATATTGGGGGTGACAGCTTTGGCACCTTAGAAGATGTTGGAGATCTAGAGTTTGCGGAATTATCACTTGATGAGCCGGAGATGGAGAAGGTTGTCTTTGATGAAGAAGATGAAAATGATGATGACCATGAAGAAGAGGAAGATTTGATGATGGATTAATATTTAATATTTACTATTTATTTAAGTTTATTGTACTAAGACTATTTGATATTTAAGACTTCTATTGTACTAAGACTAATTAATTATGTTATTTGCCATTTGGATTTATCTTATTTTGATATTTATGTCATTTTATGATTTTTATAATGTTTTTATGTATAATATATATAAAAATAATTAATAAATATAAACGTATTTTTTTACGTATTCGTATTCATATTTTTGGAAAAATGACGTATTTTCGTATCGTATCATATTTCGTATTCGTATTCGTGCTACATAGCATGAAATAGGTCTTCATAAATACCCACAACAACAAATAAGTCTTCGTAACATCAAATAAGTTTTCAAACCAAACACACAACAAATAAGTCTACATAACATCAAATAAATCTTTTACTACTAATCATCACGTGATAGGGGACAATTCGGACCCGTATGTCCTGTCATATTGCAATGAGGACATTGTCGATTTTCTCTTCTACGTCTCCCAAATGTTTCCCCTCCTGATCTAAGTCTACTCATCTTCGGTCTACCTGGCATTCTTATTGCTTTGTTTGGCAAAACCTCAATGGTTGAAATATTTTCCGGCAAATTCCAATTTTATTTCGGAGGAATTCGAGATATAACACTTTTATACGCATCTACAACCGATGACGATTTGTAGTAGTGTGCTACAAAATCAATTGCAGTTCTTCTAGATTTCCTGCACATATAATAATATTTCTTTAAATAAATTCTCAAAGACATAATCTAAATTAATTCTCAAAGACATAATGAAGAAGTACAGACGTAATTGCCGCAATAGCATGAGAACACGGGATCCCGTCGTATTGAAATTCCATGCATTCACATGTCTACGCTCCAAGGTCTACCAACAATGATCGATTGTTGGTTTCAATTCGGTATCGCTCATCACCTACTGGAAGTGATCTATATGTATGAGATCTCTCGATTTGGACCATCATTTTGCGTCTTACCTATTCTGGAAGTGGATGTCTTTCCCTGTTGGCAGCTATAAGTCGTTTGCTGAACCAATCTTCACAAATCAGTCTTACTGCCTCCATGCATTTACAAATAGATAGATGTCGAGCCCATAAAAGTGTACGATTAAAGCTCTCAGCTGTATTGGACGTTAAGAAGCTATACCTTCGAACAGGACACATCGACCGAGCCCACTTAGCAGGTCCAATGTTCATTAAGTGATCATAGGCCTGCACCTTGCCAACTTGAATCATGTTCATTCTTTTTTGGAATTCGGCCTTCTTGTATGTGTAAGCAGCCTTCTGAAACAACCCCAAAGTAGTTTTACCGAATCTTTTTAAATTGTTACTCAGATGGTAGTAACAAAGGGCATGAGTTGCTTCCGGAAATACAACACTCACTGCATGCTCAATTGACACATGTTGATCAGATACAATCAATGTTTGAGCCGTGCTCCCATATGCTCTTCTTAGTCGTGTCATGAACCATACCCAAGACTCATGATTCTCAATTGGACCGATTCCATACGCCAACGGATACACCTGCTCATTTGCATCCTTTGTAACTGCAACAAACATAATGCCATTATTCTTTCCCTTCAAGTGAGTGTCGTCGACTACTATTAACGGCCTCATGCACAAGCCAAATGCTGATCTACAAGCACCAAGAACCACAAATACATGACGAAACCTGTTGTCCGCACCAATGTTGAATCTGTGATCGTGCCCGGATTTGTCACCTCTAACATATGCAAATAACCAGACAGTAGTTGGTATGATTCATGATATTTACCATATATCATCTCAACAGCATGGTTTCTACCTTTTAGCGCCATATCGTAGGACACTTGCATACCAAACATAGTCATCAACTTGTTCTGGATAACTTTGGGCTTTATGATTTCATTTGTGTTTCGCATTTTCTTTGCAAAATACGCACCAATCACTTTTGAGTGGACATTCCTCGGTCCAATGTTTGTGATACCATCTTCGCACTTGTGCTCTCCACAGAACTTCATTACAAGCCACGGCCCTCCATGAGAACAAGCACGCAGCTTGAATGAGCAATTGCTGCTTAACTTGCATTTCCAATACAATCAAGTTGTGTCTGATCTAGTCACTCGATATTCTTCTTTATGTTCAAGATTCCACAAACCACCTATAAGGCTAAGCTGCTCCTTATCATCAAAAATAGATCCTTGAGCCAACTCTTCTAGTAACGGATTTTCTTCAAAAAACACATCTGAAGCTGTAGCATCAGGAGGTACCATTGGAATTAACCAATTGGTTAAGTATGCTTCTGGGACCCGTATGTCATCATTATCACCCGCACTAGGATACATAAGTTCTAGTAAATGCCGCATACCTCCTTCCTCGTGGATCCATGTAACAAATTCAGCAAAAATAGATCTGTTAAAAGTCAATTCAGCTTCTTCCTCAGATTCAGAGCTCTTAGATGATGGAACATAATCATCTTCGTCATCATCCTCTTCATAAACATAAAAATCAGCATTTTCTTTTCCCTGTCCTTGTTCCTATTCTTCTTCCTGTCCTGGCCCCTGATACTGCTCATCACCCTGATACTGATAATCGCCCTGATACTGATCTTCACCCTGACCCTGTCCCTGTCCATATCCATATCCATATCCATATGCCTCATTCAAGTCTGGAATTTCATTGCCTCTGCTGGTCGAACCGAAGTTCGTGTCTGCAGGGTAAAATTCATCAAACCAATCCGACGAAGCTGCAAACCTTCTAATATTTTCTAGTTCATCATTCATGTTTGAGCTTTGCGATGGTCCAGCCATATCGAACGAAGATTGGTTGATATAACTAACATATACCGTGGGACTTGCGACGCTCATGCATAAAGCAACAAATTCTGCATCACTTGTCAAACGATATTTTATCATTTGCCCACTTCGAGATGCCGACAAGTAAAACATTTTGTACTATGTCCCCGACGACATCAACATGTTGTTAATACAAAATCTAAGATTGTATAACGAAATTTCATTTCTCGAAAGCAATGCAATCTGCTCTCGTCCACTCACATAAGTACAATCAACCCAATAACCTCCAAATTTGATGTTTACAATTTGAGAATCCATCAGCTACAAATTAAAATTACAAATTAGGCATAAATCCATTCGGCAATAAGCTATAATAACTACATAAGATATTTTTTCACGTTTTAACTATAGATATGCAATCACATATATCATATAAGCATTAAAATGCATGGACCGCTGGAAGAAGTAGCATGGACCGCCCGGCTATACACGTGGGCGGTCCATGCCACTTCTTTCAGAGGTCCATACATATATGTTTCAAAGATGTATTTTTTAATACAAAAACACAAATTTCATGATAAATTAAGTAAACATGCAATTAATACAAGCATACAAACAATAAACATGTCATATGTATCTTAAAATTACCTAAAAATAAATTATCAAACGGTAAAACCATAACAAATATCATGTAAAACATGTTTATGGATGGACCGCCCACGTGTACGTGGCACATACGACGAGCGATCCATGGTACTTTTATCAGAGGTCCATCCATAAACATGCTTTTAATGGTATATAGAAGGCAAATACCTGATTTATATCTTCAATTTGACCCTTTTGAAGTCAGATACGATGCAATTGTGTGGAATAGAAGGTTTGAAAGTGAATTGTGTAGAATATAAAGTTTATAAGTTGTATTGTATAACATAGGGAGTCTCACTATCATATATATCACCCAACATAATAGTCCAAAAAACATGTAATCATGTAGTCAATTATTTTTTAAAATAAAGTGTGTAAGAGTGTGTAAGAGATGCTAACTTCCATGTACTTTTATATATTTAAAAAATGAAATGAATATTTTCATCATGTAGGTTGATGTTTTGGATATTTTCATCATACAAATATTGAAAGTGGGCATATTTGTGTATTCTCACTAAAATTTTCTAAGGAAAAAGTGACATGCAAAGTATAATAAATGTAAAATTTAAGATATTATTTTTTTAAGATCATATTTAAAAATAATAATAATACATTTTTATTGGACAAATTAGATAAGTAATAAAAATATATTTTTCATGAAGAAATATGATATTCAATATTAAATATAATAAACTTTAATTTAATTAATAAAAATACATGGATTAGAACTTAAAAGTAACATCTGCTTCCAATGATGAAATAACTATATAGTATAAACGAAACCAGAGCAAATGTATAAGCTTCATTCGAAAGAGTTGGTTAAAAAACTCAACTCGATTATAAATGATTATCTTATCATAACTTGATATAATTGTGAACATTTTCAAATGCATATTCAATTTAACTTTTCAGCAAGCATGTTATAATATTTGTTTCAGCCTAAGGAACAACCTTTTTCATATTTTGTGTGCAAATACGTCAAATCAAACCAAATTAAAGTTTGGAGAAATCAAATAAAATCTTTTAGCAAGGATGTTACAATCTTTGTTCCTGAGTCTGGAATAATCTTTTTCATATTTCATGCGTGCGAACGCATCAAATCAAATCAAATAAAACTTTTCTATTTTACTGAAAATCAAATTAAACATTTGTTTATTTGATTTTATTTGATTTAAATTAATTTTTATATTTACTTTTATTGATACGGCCAACAATATGCGGAAGAAAGAAACGAACACACGTCAACAGAAAGGTTGGTTCTATCCAAATAACAAACTGAACTAATAGCGATGAAAACACCAAATAGAAGACACGATTGGAAACTATAACAAATCAACTTGGATTAAGCTCAAATTTTATCACCAATTATAAACTGAAGTCTCAAGAAACATATCCAAAATTCAGCCAATTCGCACGAGGGGTTTGAGATTTGGCTAGGGAAGGACTTTTGGGGCGTTTAGGGTTAAAATCTGGGAACGACGACTTGTTGGAGGGGAAACTGGGTTGGCGTTGAAACGAAAAGAAAAGGATGAAGAACTTACCGAAACGAACCCCGGATTTACTTGAATCCGAAACGCGTCTATGGATCGATCTTCGCGGCTTGTCTAACCCGGATACTACTGGATATCACGAACGAGACGGATGAAATCGAGTTCTAAAGAGCCAACTCAAGAACTCTACCAAGAACGTAAGAAAAACGTGAGACAAAATAACCACTCGAATTTTGATTCAAAATTGTCTCCGTCCAAAAGAGTTGTTCAAAGTCTTAAATACTGCAGATTTCGACCTAGGCCCATAAGTATAATTAGGGCACTAATTCGAAAATATAAAATCCAACAATTGGGCTTAAAACAAAACACAAAGTCTGAGCCCAATTAAAATTAAAACAAGCATAAAGAAACCAAGCACTAAGGAAGCCCAATTTTCGAACCAAAAGGTCTTGTTCGAAACTCCTATGATATTCTTCAATCTTGGACGCTGGTCCAATTCACCAATTTGGGCTGCTTAATCCCAACATCTTCATCTTCCAATTTCTTCCGGATAATGCACTGAAAATAACCTTGCAGCTTCTTTGCTCTCAATCTTGTAACTGGGCCTCTCAACTGCAATTCCGGGTTTGATTCATCATTGCTGGATCCCGGCTCATCACTTTTATAACAATTAGTTATAATTTTTTAATAATTTATATGTGCCCAACCGAACTCGGTAGTGTGGAACCAATACATAATTGATATCAAAATTGTGAATAACACTTTCGAATTAGAACCGTGAAAAATGGTTTCCAATTCGGTTATGATTTTAATTTTGTTGAATCAAAAATTCTCACTTCAATCAGTGAATTTGTAAACTATTTTATTTTAATTTTTTTTAATAAATTTTATTTTTAGATGACAGTCTAATAATGTGTTAAAAATACAATATTTTTATTTTGGAATTGAAATACCATAACAAATATAATAAATAAATAAAATGCATTTTCACTCATTTTTCATGACAAATCTTAGTTTTATTAAATGAAAAAAAAAGTTCAAATGGTAAAACCAAAACCGCACATTCCAGTTCAAACTTTGTAATCTCTTAAATGGTTTATTTTTTGTTATCAACAAAGAAAATTAATTGAAAAAACTGTAATATATATTCCAAAAATGATACTCCCTTCGCCCCAACTAAGTTGAGGCATTTCCATTTTTGGTACACCTTTCTACACACATAATTTTAAATAATATATATTCATATTATTACTTTTCAACTCTCCTAAAAACTTGTACTCAAAAGTAATGCACATCTTAGTTGGACCAGAGCCGGTCCTGATAAAAATGGAGCCTGAGGCGGATCAATAAAAGTGGACCCTAAATAAAAATAAAACAAAAACAACACGACACCAAGAATTGAACCTCACCTATTGCAAATTTAGTCAAACATTTTACCAATTCACCAGATTCAACATTATGCACAACATGTGTAAAAATTTAGGGGCGCCCGAAATTCCGGGCCCTAGGCTGTTGGGCGTGGTTGGGACGGAGGTGTTAGAACATAATGGACATGAAAGGATTGAAAATTGTAAGCCTAATGTCATAAATCTCTAGCATTGTATGAAGATCGAATGCGGAAAAACTATTCAGGATTCACCATTGATGGGCTCTGAAGAGGATTGAATTGAGTTGGATGCCGAGTGGATCTTCCAGAAGGCAAAAATTCTCTTTATGTAGCGTCTATTCCGATGATGGGAGAGAAGATAGCACAAAGATTTAACATCTGACTTTTGGGAACCATCCATCATTTTATATTTAATAACTTTAGTGTAATTACTTGATCAACCCCTCAATAATTTAAATAATTACTCTTTATGTATAAACACTTTAATATAAGAGCAGATAATACATTTAATAATTATATATATGTGTCCACATTTAAATTTATGAAATTAATCAGATAGAGAAAATAAGGTGGACGCTGAGCCAACGAGTTTAGTCGAACAACATAACGAGTATAAGGTTACAGAAGCCTTTGCCAACTTTGATAGGCATAGCATTGTAAGTAAATAGAGCAAAGAGCTTACCCTTTATTTCTATTAGAGTCGCGAGCTTTTTGTAGTCGGTCCCGGAGAACCTTGCTGCTTACTTGCTATATCCCCGCGTCCTTGCACGGCTTGGCTCGTTCTTCGAGCCCCTTCCCCCTATCCCCGTTTCTACCGTCCAAAAAGGGAGTACTATAATAAAATAGTAATATTTCAATATGAATTATAATGTTAAATTTTTCACTCTTAAATAAAGTCCGTATATATTGTTTGCGACCAAAATTCCATCAAAAATTTTCATTATGAGAATATTGTTAGCACCAATATTTGAGTTAGAAAGTGATGAAGAAATTACAAAAGAATAGTAGAGTTGTGCTTGGGTTAAAATAAATAAATTTTGGTGTCATCTTGTTACTTGTACATATAGAGAGAATGAGAGGGAGACGATGAAAAGAGAGGGAAAAAGGATTATTCTCGACCTAAAATCTCAACAAAGCCTTACTATCTGTCTGTCTATCTCTCTCCCTACTTTGATCTCATCATCCTCTCATGGCCTCCTTTGCCTCCAGGTCCGCCTTCCGCGCCGCCACCAGAATCTCCCTCGCCCTCAAGCCTAGGGCTTCTCCTCCATTTCGCATCTCATCCCAAAATCCCCTCCGCCCCCGCATTTGCAGGTACTCTATGTCGACTCACCCCTAATTCATCCCAAAATTGCCGCGAATTTGCTATCTATAATGCGGTTTGCGGCAGGTCACCGGTGGAGATGAGATGTGTTAGCGCCGCTTTGATGTTGCCGTACCACACCGCGACTGCCTCGGCGTTGCTTACTTCGATGCTATCCCTTGCTCCTCGTACCAACGCTTGGATTATTGAAGGTAACTCATTCATTCTCATTGATGCACGTGCACACTTCTTTGCAGATCTTCATGCTTCTTCATATCATTATCGCGAGTAACCATTCAAAGCATCCAGATATTATGTCTATGATATTTCTTTTGTACGTTCAACTTTTAATTGGATATCGATTATTGTATGCTTTGTTATGTGCTAATATGTGCTTAAATCTTTTTTTCATGGAGCATTTAAACTCTCTGTGCTTGTGCTTCTTAGATAGCATTGTGGATTTGCTTGACTTGGTAGCTATTTTAGAGTCCAGCTAATGTTACATTTTAAATTGGTGTTGATACATTTATGCTAGTCCTTGTAGGAATTCTTACTTGGTGTTCTAAAAGTTGGCCTAGGCGGCCTCCTAGGCGCTAGTGGGAGCTTCGCCGCCTAGGATGCTAGTGGGCCGTGTAGGGGGGATAGTCAGTCTAATCGGCTGCAAATTGGGCAAGGCGGATCGGGCTAGCTAGGGGATATTATATTCTACTTAGCATATAAGTGTTTTTAACTTTTTATCACAAATTACAAAATAAAATTATGAATAATGTATATCACTCTGTCCTCTGCAAAGGGAGGCGTATTCCATTTTGGGATGTCCTCTCCAAAGAGAGGCATTTCCCAAAATGGAAAAAATAAGGGATGTTAAATGGTAATAAGGGTGCAATTAGTAACACTAATTGCACCTTTATTTTTTTCTTTAGCACACTCCAACACTTTAAAGTTTAAGTAAAGATTCCTTAATATGCGTGCTGAAAAGATATGCCTCTCTTTGCAGAGGACGAAGTGATATTATATAATTTTTACGTAGGATTTGATGCAAAAATATAAAAAATAAACATTCTAATTCGATCTGCATAGGTCCTGCCTAGGCGCTAGTCCTCCTCCACCGCCTGACGAACGACCAACCACTTTTAGAACAATGCTTTATCACTAGAGAAAATTCCACTAACTCACCAAGAACTTCAGTTTTTAATACTACTTTTAGAATTTTCCATCAAAATCACCAGCCTAATATTGAGTTCTAATTTTCTCGTCAAAATTAATTTTCCCAAATTGATGATAATGTGGCACTTATATGACAAACGAGCCAGCCAAAACGACATCATTTTGAATTAATTCAAATTAAAAAATAAAAAAAATTCCAATTCACCCTCCCTTAGACCCCATCACCCACCCCTGCTCCCTCCCTTCCCCTTCCCCTATCTCTCTCTCTCTCTCCCCCCTATGTTCTTATTCCTCTTCCCAACACATCCTTATTCTCCAAAGGCATCCAAATGCAGCCAACACAAGCCTCTGCCTCGCCTCACCGCCCCCACATCACCCCTCCTTCCAACACCAAAGGAGCCATTTACAACACTTTGTCGAGCATCGACTATTGAAAATCCCATTGAGGTGAAGCCTTCAGTGTTCGAGCTGGTGTGTGAGAAGACAAAGCTATTGAAATTTCTTTGCAGGCGGACTAAGATACGTGAATTCGATGATAATAATAATAAAAGCAGTATGCTTCTGAGATTATGGCGATTTTGTTGCAGAATAGTCAATAGTGCTGCCACTGCTGCGAACCAGAAGACGTTTGGCCATATGAATGGCATTGACACTTTGTTGCAGGCCATGGCAATGTACAATCAAGGGATCCGAAGATGGGTGATCAGGAGGAGATGGTGGGGAATTTGTTCAACTGTTTGAGCTGCGCGTTGACGCCTTTTGAGAATAATGAGGCTTTGGGAAGAGGAAGAAGAACAGAGGTGGGGGTGGGAGAGGGGGGGGGTGGGTGGGTAGAGGGAGTAGGGGTGAGTGAGGGGGATCTTTTCATATCGTTTTGGACCTTTTGGTTGGTGATTTTGATGATATCATTTAAAATTCCTATTACAAACGAGATTTCTGTAAAAAGTTGATGATTTACATAGAATTTTCCATTTTCATCATATCTGAGTTTTCTAGTCATGGACGTAGTCTCTTTTATTCTCATCCGCCTTTAGATGGAATATAGAAACTGCATAATATGTCAATATATTATACTCATTCGCTCTAAATTAGAAAATGGGTGTTTAGGGATGTTCCTCATTGCTTAATTTAACTACATAGCCACAAATATGATCAGTTTCCTTGTAAAATGAAATTATGCAATTTCATGTTTGTAATCTACTTTCTAGAGCCTTCCATTTTTCACGAGTAGGGAAATTCGATGCCTACTTACTGCTAAGTGTATTCCCGTAGAACTAGAATATACCATCGATTTTCCCACTGATGGATTATAGATGTTATAGCCCCTTATATTTTGTCTTATTTGTTCTCCATTATATTTACTTTACTATTTAAATTATTCATTTAGATCTTTTGTTGTGCGCCGCATGTGACATAGCTGACCGCATCATGCATAATGAAGTTATAAATCTTGTGACATTCACCTTCTTATATTGAGAACTGAAATGAACCAATCGGCTCACACTCCATGAACTCTGTCTTAGGGGTTTATGTGTTTGGCTAAATTATTGCTTATTTAACTGTATAAGAGTATAAGACTACAAGTATCATTCTAATAATGTGTCGTTTTCATCTGCTGGCAATGAGGGGGTAGATGACTGTGGGGATGGTCTGGGAAAGTATTATTATTATACACGTGCACTAGGATAATACCTGATAACTGATAAATAGTCATGAATGAGCCCAACACAAGAAATCACCAGTTTTTTACAGCCTGCTATCTGTTTCCTAATGACCTTATGCTGGTTCATTTTCTTCCTAGGGTTGTGATAACTGCGGATATTTGAATTGACAAAGTGTGTTAGTTACTTATGTTGAAACTGTATCATCGCAAAAGACTAATTAATTCACTGGCACCTTGGGTCCTTGAATGATTATTATGCTTAGTGATTGAGCTTTTTCGGTGCATGTAAGAACTGGGCACTAAGATTTTTTTTTTCTTATCTTTATTGTAGATTTCTGATTAAATGTAGCCCTGATTGATCTGTTGCTGTCAGTGCACATGTAATGCCCACACCGTCAGAGACCTTCTTCATCTTGATTTTGATTGTAAAACGTTGAGTTGTAGTTTAGTATTAGCTTTATGACCATTAAAATAAAAAATAACCTACTGAAATTTGATATCATGAATGCAGTGCAACAGTATACCATGCAGTTACTTGCTGAACTTTTTTTTCTTGTCGTTCCTATATTAGTTGGTGATGGCTTTGTTGTCTCCGTTGTGCATGATGAACTAATGCTGAGTAGAGATGACACTATATGTTTATACTTTGTAATTGTAGGACGTAAATTTGTGTATTTTTTTACGTCAATATCAAATTCACAATTAATATTGGAGTAATACTTGTGGTTTAATAAAAAGGACTGATGGCAAAAAAAGTCCGTTCTTATTCACTTTGTAAATTGTATCAATATCATTTTGAACTGTGGATAATGGTATCAAATCAAAATCCTGAACTATTAATTTGTGAAGATAGACATTTAGGCTAAGAGACAAATTTGATAATTGATTGAAGGGAAAAGTAGCAAATTAGTCCCTAACGCAGACACTATGGTGGATAGAGCCTTATAATAAGGTTTTGTTCAAACTCACCCTCAACGTTTATAAAGTGTCGCAATTAAGCCCTTGTAATTAACGGACAACTAACGTTGTCATATTATTCTCAAAAGCATTTCATCGAACAGTTTGTGTGCGTGTGTCATATTATTCTCACAAGCACTTCCTATGAAGCTTGGCGTGAAAAGGTTGAGAAGAGCAGTCAGGTTCCTGGTGAGGTGGATCCGGAGACGAAGCACCTGCGTATATTGAACTCGTTGTCGGTGGTGGCAAGTGAAGTTGATGTGGCTACAGAATATTCCAAGTCCTGGATGGCTTCTGTTTGTGGCCGAAGAAGAGATATGGAAGACATTGTTGTCATTCGCCCCCTTTTTCCGATTCAAATCATAATTTCCCCATCGGGATGCATTTTTTCGGCATCTACAATAGCCATGGCTGCTTGCATGTGATCTTTGTGTTCTTACTTAGATAATTCATTGTATTTTTAATTTTGCATAAATTAGGAGTAGGTGAGTGGATTAGATTTGTTTCAAATGATTAATTGCAAATGGCGATGAGGTGCAGAGATAGGCTGCACGAAATCGTGAAAGACAAGCTCCAAACCAGGTGAACGTATATATTATTTTAATACATAACACACATACAAAATGTTGGTGAAATACTTGTGAGAATAATATAACGGTGTTAGTTGTCCATTTAATTATGAAGACTTAATTGCAGCACTTTGTAAATGTTAAAATGGGTTTGAACGAAAACCTTACCATAAGAATCTGTCGGTCGTGTGTGTCTTAGGGAATCTATCCGTCGTGTGTGTCTTAGGGCTAATTTCCCTTGATTGAATTGTCTTGCACTCACATGGTAAAAGTTAGGTCATCATATTTTTTTTCTCACAAATAACGATGATTTTGACTCTACAAATTAGATAATGGAATTACACAATAATAAATCTTGAAATAATTGAAATTATATAATTAGAAAGGGGATTGCATAAACTAAAAATAGAAACACACAAATTGAAAGTACTGAAAATGAAAACAGAAAAAGTGGAATAACTTGAATTGAAATTGCAACAATTAAAATGACATGAAATAAAAATAAATTCAAATATGACAATATTTCCATCATGAAAATAATTATGTTATAAAATTGATTTTATAGAGTTTTTGTTTCAGGAGATAAGTGGTTTTTGCCTGTCAAAGTACTAAGTATATTCAATTTTATCATAATCTTAATCGTGTTCATCCTAATAGCCCACATCATATTAATTGCATGCTCTTTTTTCTCCTATGTGATCCTCATCACATGAACTTCTTTTGTAAATTCCTCAAAGAATAGTTGATGGTTGTGAGTCTGTGGCTTTTTCCTTTTATTTCTTCCTTAGCTTTAGTTATGTTTCTAGGATGACAAATGGTTGTAACATCACTGACTAGAGTTTTTAGTGTAGAGTCGTTTGTACCATCATATTTTTCGTTGGTTCTTGAATATTTTTTTGAGCTATCACTCTCTTCTTTAGCATCATCATCATTGATTGGAGGAGAATATGAACCTTCACCACTCAATTTCAATTCTTATTTTGGATAATGCCGTATAATATTTCGGAAAATCTCTATGTAAATTTTGATTTTTCTTAGAAAATTTAAGGTTGATTCTCAATATATGCTTTGGACATCTACTTGTTTTTTGACGATATAGTTCCTTGAAATACGACACCACGTGCTTTGTGACATATGTATTCAATCTCCTAAACTGATTCCTCAATGACTTGATTTTTCTTTCATTGTCCATTAACCATCATCGGTTATCATAGATTTTAGGAACATATTTTCGTAACTCGGTAATAGTTTTGTTTGTTTTGATAATTGGATTCTTGTTGACACGACACCAAGAATACATCGGTGCTAAATCTTCTTTATCAATTATCATGATAATCTTTTGCACTACTTGAATTCTTTGTGGGTGAAGAATGATCATTTTCAATGGTATCGTCTAGAATATGGGTATAGATATTTTCAACTGGATCGTTTGAAATTTGAAAACCATCATTGTGGATATTTTAAAGATTATGATAATATGTTTGAGACTTGTTGGTATTGGGAAGAGTAGGCTTGGTGCATGGAGAGAGTACACCAAATTCCAAAAAAAAAATTAGTTGCCTTGAAATATCAACACGTCAAGAGATAATCTTTCTTAATCTGGTAAACTTGATTTGAATAACATGTTACATACTCTTTGTGAGAGAACAATTAAGTTGTTCGTGAATTTTCTTAATAGAGTGAGGTAATATATTATTTCGAAAGATCGACTCTGAGCCAACATGTTGTATGCGGAAATTTGTAGTTTGTTAGTTGCTCTTATACTTAGAAACATTCTTTGATATTAGTCAAATATTTTTTAATAAATTGATTAAATGCACAACTCGTTAATATTGGTAAACAGGTTCTAGTGAATAATGTCAAATCAATAAAACGGTTTAATTCATAATGTAAAGAACATAAGTATTTAACGTGGTTCCGAAAACCACATACGTTCATGATTAATCAAAGTTAGATCGGTAAATAGAATATTCAGATACCTAACATGGGAGATCGTCTTAGTTAGAACATTTTGCTTACAAAACACACTACACATATTGATGTTTCTTTTGAAACATCATCATAACATCAAATACATCAAAAAGATTCATAACAATTCATATAAATTTTGGAAATTTGAATAAAGTTTTTTAGAATCCGTAAGAAGAAACAATAAATACCGGAGATTCACTAAACAAAATAGTTGAATATAATGAACAAGTATATTTTTTTCGTGTTAAAAAATACTCCCTCTGTCCCACCTCAATTGTCCCAAATGCTTTTGGCTCGCATACCGATATTCACTTTATTATCCTCTTAATTACCTCTTTCACCTACTTTTTTTACCTTTTTCTTCTTTCACCTACATCTTTACCATTAACTCCTTCCACTACACCTTACTTTAGGAAATTAGACAATTTATATGGGACACCCCAAAGTAGAAAGTGAGACAATTCACCTGGGACGGAGAGAGTATGAAAAATGGAATTTTTATAAATAGAGGATGAAAAATATTAATTTTATCTTATCAAACATAAATATGGACAATCAATCAAATAAATGATACTGTCATGCTTCTTTATTTTAAACAAGAGCATATTGATTGAAAAGATAACATGATTGACTGATAAAATAGAATTTCTATTTATTTATATCTTTGGTGGCAAACTAATCGAGATGAAAATTTTGTTGTCAGGTATAAAATCTTATTACTTCATTTTTGTTGTGGATGACCACCAAACCTAGTACGTGGTCTTGGTACGATGCACGAAGAATTAATATATAATTAATATTTTTTCAATTACAAAAAGTGTGTCAACATAAAAATCAATCGGGCCGAAACCTGAAAAGTATGAGTTATCCAAGGACGAGATTGCTTGAGTCTTTTTTGACGGCTCTATGCATCATTTTAATAGATGCGTTAAGTGTGTTGTTAGTAGAATAAGAGTCTTATACTATTTAATAATTAAATATGTGCATTTTAAATAAAATAAAATTCAATAATTGATTAATAGATAATTTAAAATATGATGAAAATTAATAGATGATTAATTAATGAATTAAATATGGTGAGAGTTTAATAAGGTCCACATTATTTATAATTAAATATGTTGTGAATAATAAAATAATTTGTGGTACATTAAATAATAAAAATTTAAGTAAATAAAAATAATATATGTTAATATTTAAAAGTATATATTTGAATATTTATCAAAATAAAACCGTACATACTTTTTGTGTAATAATTAAAATTAATAAAGCTCACTCGGCGTAGGAAAGTGTTACCTATTTTGATTTGTCATGTATTAACAAAAATAATTTATTTAAAATGTATATTATATATTGGTCAATTTTAGGTATATCTAGAATTATTGATGATAATTGAGTTATTTATAGTTTATGAGAATCCACACAAATCATTTACACATATAAAATTATATACTTCCTCAGTTCCGCTAAATGTGGCCACGTTTTCTTTTTGGGATGTCCCATTAAAAGTAGTCACTTTTCCAAAAAGGAAAAAAATTACCTTTAAAATACATTTTCTCCTACTTTTTCAAAACACAACATTTTACTATCTTAATCTCTGTGCCGGATCCATTGTGGCCACATTTAGCGGGACGGAGGGAATATATATATATATATGTATGTATGTATGTATATATATAAAAAAAATGATCCTAACATTTTCATATTAAATCTGTTTATTTCATATCATATATCAAATTAAAATTCTTGTCAAAATCTTTAATTTAAGATGCATATTATATATGAATACATGGAATATTTATATGTATATATTATTCTAATAGTTTCATTCAATAAATTTTACTATTAATAGATTTGTGTATGGGACGTTATAATTGTTTTCAAAAGCAGAGAAAAAATATATTATACGTTCTTTTAAAAATAATCATCTGATTAATAAAATTTGGCAAAGTTAGTTTTCAAAACCTCATTTTTATATATAGGGAAAAGGGGCAAATCCCCCCTTAAGGTTTGTGATAAAAAGCAATTACCCCCTATACTTCATTTTGGTGCAAATAGACCCCTTTTAAAACTATTAAGGTGCAAATTAGTACCTCCTTTAAATAAAACAATCCTATCTTGTAAAATTACATGAAAAATACTCAATTTATGTGTTCTTGACCTTCATATCCAACTCGAACATTATTTCCCTATTATCAATATAGTTATAATTAATTAATACTTCAAAATATAATAAATCAGGCATTTTTATCAGGCCCATCACACTTCCGTATAAATAAATTCGATATTAATACCAACTATTCATACCTACTTTGACCGATAAGCTGTCGGGTCGTATCTACCGGAAGTTTTAGGGACCTCGTCCAACCACCAGGAGCACCTTATGGATTCCAGACGCAGATTCCTTCAACAGCTCACAGCACAGCCCTCGTTCGTTTCCTACTCGGGGTGTAAAAGTATTTTTGTTGGTAAAAATAAAGAAAATATAGATCTAGAAGAGGATGAACAAAAGCCCAAATCTTATTAAGGAATTATAAATATATATTACATACTAATTAGATCTCCTTTAGGGAGGAGACTAACTTGTTTAGCTACCTATGGTAGCAGAAAGGAAAACTCGCATAAACTTAATACAATGTTTATTGTTGGAGAGAAATAAGGAAGATTTTCGATGTCCCTAACTCTTTCCAAATGCTCGTTTATATAGAAGGCTGGAGGCCTCCTTTTCTCTGCATTCTTGCCTCGGATCCTTATCCTGTGAATGATGCTTCTTCACGTGAAGCTGGGTCTAGATAGGGCTGCCGACACAAACATTTCTTAGTGGTTGGACCCCTTTTTTGAATTAGTGGTCCATCCTTTAACTTTATTCCACCGACGCTTCTTTTCTGGGTGGAACGTCTCTTTCTGCCACCCACCTTTGTCGTTTTCTTTTTGGTGGGTGCCTCTTTTTTACATGCTTTCCTTGTTTGAAAGCATCTTCTTTATTCCCCTCACATGGCTCCTTTAATTTTGTCGGCCATGTTCCTTTTTTGGAGGGGCCCTTGTAGTTCGTCCTTTCTGGGAAGGATTCTTCTCCCCATACTCATTGGCTCGAAATTTCTTCTTGTCTTGTTTAGGAAAGAAGCCTTTTCCGAACTCTGGTTCACGCTGTGCTGAGCAATCCGAACAAATTCGAGATTCCCAGTGGCCAACATGAGCCATGTTACAAAACTTACGATGGGTTTCTTTACTCATCGCTATCTTGTTTTCCCACAAAAGAGTCCTTTTCCTTTCGAACGTCTCTTCTGCAAACTTGGTTGATTTTCCTGTCATAGTGTTTAACAGGAATGTTCCATTTGCTGAGTTCTGGAAGAACTTAAATGGAAACTTGACTTTGTCCATCTCTGTGAGACAGACCCACAATCCCCATGCTCGCCTAGTTGTGATTTGATCTTTAGAAATAGCAGCAATCGTGGGTACCTCGTTGGGTGGTGTCTTAACTTGGTTGAAGACATCCATCCTTGGTCGTCTGAGCCTTATATAATGAAAGGCCTCATGACTCCCTTTCCCTGCTGGTTCTGGAGCTGCACTAATGAAATATAGCTCCAAAGTATCACCTCGGTAAAGTGATTCATTATTTGCCCAGGTTTCGTGCACTGCTTCCTGTATCCATCGAGGCAGACTCGAGATTTCTGGAAACGATGGAGACGTAGTATAAACCGAGGCGAGTGCCCCAAATTCATACCATTGCTTGACATCTTGGGGTTTGGATCCTGGCATCATCCATATCCTTGGATATTTTCCTGAGACATCAACCCTACTAGTATTATGATTAATATCCATTCTTGTGAGTAGTTTCTCACATTTCGCCTGGTAGGCCTGTTCAAAAGAGGAGAAAATAATCTTATTAATATTAATCTCAGATTTGCCTGTCAATGGCCTGAGACTAATCTCTCCCTCTTTTTCCCCAGAGGTGGAGGGTTGACATGATGGTTCAGACGGTGAAGGTTTTGCATCATCTTTTTCTTGGGCCAGTGGTTCAGACTTCACTGACTTAGAACTCGATCGAGGGGTATTTGAATCCCCTTCTACCGGTTTAGGTGCCGGAACACGAAACTCTGCTATCTCCAGAGGTTTTCTGGAAGCCCGCATGATTGACTTTCCAATGCCGACCCTAACTGAGTATAGGTCAGCAGACTGGCTCGTATCCTACCGGAGACTTTCGTCTTATCGGTAGATTGCAATTTCCCCATCTGTTCAGCATGGAGAGTGCATTCTTCCCACTCCTCCCAAATCATTTCCAAATTTTCTCGGAGATGCCTCTGGGCTAGGATGATGGAACTGATCTCAGCTGGCTCCATCTCTTGTCAAAAAATCTGCAAGAATATTTTCATGAGATTTTACTACAACAATATCATAAACATAATATTGACATAAAGCTTGCCATCTAAGTAATCTAGCCTTTTCAGGCTTTGATTTTATGTTATTTCTTAGGAAAGCTTTAACCTGGGTATTATCAACTTTTAAAGTAAATTTCTTTGCTAATAAGAATAAAGGCCATTTCTTAAAAGCCTTCACTACTGCAAAGAATTTCTTCTCGTTGATATGTCATCTGATGGACTCAGTTTTGGCGAACAAACCACTACAGTATCTGCATGGTTCTTCTCCATATGGAGTGATTTTCATTAGGATCGCTGCCCACCAATGATCACTCGCATCTGTATAGAGGACCAGATCATCCTCATCCTGTGGAATTGAAAGCTTTGGAAGATTTCTACATTCTTCCTTTAACCTTTTCATCCCCTGTTGATGTTCTTCCGTCCATATAAACGGAACATCTTTCTTTAGCAGATTACTAAAGACCTTCCTGTGTTTCGCAAGATCTTTAATGAACATTCCTGCGAAATTAACAACTCCCAGAAAACTCTGAAGTTGTTTTTTCTCCTTCAATGTTTCTGGAAAATCCTGGACCTTTTGCACTATATGATCCTGTAAAGTAATTCCAGACTCATCGATCTCTATTCCCAAAAATTCCATTTTTTGGGTAGCAATTACTGCCTTTTTTTCTGACAGCACTAATCCCTCCTTGTAACAAGCATCTGTAAATAATTCAAGATGTTTGATATGTTCATCCATATCTTTTGATGTTATTAGTATATCATCAATATAGACAAACATAAAAGAAAAATAATCTTTAAAAAGATTATCCATCTTTCTCTGGAAAATCTGGGGAGCATTAGCTAACCCCATTGGCATTACGTTCCAAATGAAATGCCCTTGTGGTGGTTGAGAAAGCTGTAAGTCTCTTGCTTTCTTCATCCATGCGAATCTGGTAGAAACCTGACTTGCAATCAAACTTTGAGAAGACCTTAGCATTACGTATGCAGTTAATAAGGTGATCTCTACTTGGGATAAAATATCCATCAAACTCTAGAATATCATTAATCCCTTTGTAATTGATGACAAGTCTAGGTTTACCTCGCTTAATCTCACCATGATTCCTTACCAGAAACCCTGGGCTACTGTAAGGCGAATTAGCTGGCTCGATCAACTTCATATCAAGATGTTCCTTGATAATAATTCTCATATCCTTCTGATCTATCAAGTTCATCAGGATTGGTCTGAACCTTACAAACTCATGCACCCTTTCCGGCTTCACCTTTAAAGTTGCTTTGAGTTGGTTCCTTTCCCACCAGGCCAAAGGATTCTCATTGTAGCATCTTGAGATCTTCCTTTTGACATCTGCAAGGGACACCTGCATTTCAACCTTAATTTCTTTGTGAGAAATCAAAGCTGCCTTAAGGATATGGATTTCCTCAATTTGAAGATCATTTTCACGTATACAGCTAAGCACTGCTTCGCTGAACCTCCTTTGATCTTTCATCTTTGGTTGACGAAGTTTGCCTTCATCATTCATATCACCACGCTTGCTGCGAAAAGCGACTGGAATCTGACGATTGAATGCTTTCCTCAGTCTCTAAACAATGATTTTATGCTCACAAGTTGTTGTGACACTAATCTTCTTCTCTCATTGTCCTGCGTGTATCTTTTGAACATCTGTAGGAAGTTATTTCCTAACAAAATATCCGCTCCCGTATCATGGAAATAGAATGGAGGAGTTTTAACCTTATACCAAGGGGTTTGACCTGCTCCCTCAATGAGTATTTCCACTTCTTTTACTCCTTTAGATAAGAGTAAAGTTCTTTTGGAGAAATCTCGCCCAACAATTTGAGGTAAATGATCCTCAACTTCTACTGGGAAGATTCCCCTTCTCGCTGTGCAGATTCCTGCACCTAAATCAATATAGGCCAAGAAATATTCTGCCTTATATTTTTCATATAACACTCCCACTGGAATGTATATCGAGAATGGACTTGTCATACTATTAGGAGTCGTCTTTCCTCTATCGTAATCATCATCCCCTGGTCCATCTGTTTCCAGGGCTTGAATCTTTCCAAAAAATCTCGCCCTAGAATCAGAACATCTTCTCATCCTGCTCTACCTTTAATCTCTACAATAAATCCCCCAAGGTCAAGGGTTCCATTGTAATGATTAACCTCCGGCTGTGGGAGATAATACAAGACGCTGCATTGAAAGTTATTTTCCCATCTTGTAGTATCAAATCTTATCGTCATCCCTCTCCATCCTTCTGGACATTTCAGATTGACTGAAATCTTAGCCTTCCATGGCAATTGAGGTTGACCATCTTGGATTTGTTTCTTTCCAAAAGGTTGAGATATGATTCTATCCCCTTGAAAAGATAACCTTCCTGAGCTTATTTTAAGACTTTGATCATGTCTTATGACCGGCCTTTCTTGAATCCGAATGTTGATTTCCCTCCTTTGGGGAATCTCCATTCTGTCGGGACCAATTGCTATAGTCACCTTCTTGAAGATATCAGGTATTTCGATAAACGGCTTTCCCAAGAATAACTCCGTATGATGGGAGTTGGAAAGTGCGTACGAAATTTGATATGTTATTGAAATTATTTTGAAATACTAATTATTAACCATATATGTAATTGAGAAATATTATTCTTAACTAACCATTTTGGATAGATAAGCATGGATAAAATTGTCCTTTTGGGCATTTTTCATATATTTTTACAAAAGATGGCACTTCTCATTTAAGTTTAAATGGAAATGTAAAATTTTGGACTAATTTGCTCTACAAAACTTGAACAAAGGTTGGTTTTGCCCCAAATCAAACCATAAGGGGTTTTTTGCCCTTTTTACTAAACCATAGGGAGTTATTTACCCCTTTCCCCTTATATATATTACTAATAGATTCGACCCTTTTTTAGAAATAATTTTAACTTATTTCATTTAATTACTCAATCTTGAAATAAAGTCATTTTGAGCCATTCAGCTTCTGATGTGGCCTTTGGCACCACCAAAGCGATCACAAAATTGATAATTCAAGATTTGATTTTTTAATACCCTTCGCTCGAACTATAATTTATACAAAGCGACTAATTCATGATTTAATTTTGGTATTAATTGCAGTTTCGAGACATAATTTATTCAAAGCAAATCACTCATGATTTAATTTTGCTATCATTATAGTTCGAAATGCAACTGATACAAACAAAATAATTAAGAATTTATGTACCATTACCCCTAAAGAAAAAATATATATATATAAAATGTGTGCGTGTAAATTAAATTGAAACATACACAATCCAGTCTTATAATACTGCTAGCTAGCTCACACTACCTAGTCCTCCTCCTAATTGCTATCAAATGTCCAAATACAGGAGGATGCATGTTTATTTGATTATTTCTTTCCAACTTGGAAATCAAAATAGACTCCATCTTCAAGTTCAACACTCCGCTGCAAAAACTTGTCATAATTATCTAATGATCACTTTCAACTTGCTCTCTACTTGCACCCGCACTTTCCACTGCATCACAATTTCACATACTACAATCACAATTGCACATACTACAATCACAATTTTCACTAACATCTTGTATCGTACCTGTAAATCATTGATCTCCTCATCAGTAAGTGACCTTTCCATTGACCTATAAGTTATCCTGTAACAGTTACTCGTCATTCCTTTCTTGTTGCTGAAGCTGTCGATCAATTTCACCTGCCAAAACTATATGCTCAATATCGCCTCCTCAGTAATATTGCTTCCAATAATATTTTTTTTAAAGCTACTCACAAGTTGAGTTCCTCAAAGAAAACATAGAATTTACAACATTATCAAAACCCAAGTAAATAGAACATCACTACCGTTAGACTAAAACCATGCCTATGAAGAAACTTCATCATCTCAACCTTTTAGAGATATTCCCTTTAAATGTCATACTCTCTGATAAAGCTAGGCAGAGCTTGCTGAAATGGGTTGAAAGTGCAAGTACTGCAATTCCTCTAAACTACTCTTTGGATCAAATCAAAATATAACTTGAACATACCTCCTCAACGAGATCTCCAGCAGTACTTTTAACAACTTCACACAGGTTGTTTTCAGAAAATGAATCGCTGATCCAGAAACTGATGTCCTTATAACATGGAGGATACTGCAAAAATCGTTCTAGTCAATAAAAAGGGACTTGTGTATAAACTTTGAAATAACTTTTCTAAAGTTGTGTGTATGATAAATATTTCTCAGTAATGCCAAAGCCATACCTTCGAAAAAGGTTTAAACTTAACACCTAGCTGACCTTTGGAGAACTACAAAATAAGTAACAGCGCATTTTAGGTGTTGATGACTTGATATTTGATCAAACCAGGCAAACAGTAATTTAAAGAGTATGTACTTGTGAAATAAAGCGCTCATCAGTAGTCCAGAAAAGGCGGATATCTGGAATATCAAATAAAACCATAGCTAAGCGTTCTAGTCCAAGTCCAAAAGCCCAAGCAACATTGTCAGTCCTTCCACTTCTCTTCAATATGTCTTGCTCCATTACTCCACAACCCAATACTTCCAGCCATTTTTCCTAAATACTCTAAACAAAATCAGTAGAAATTGATTATAAAGTAACCACGTGAAAAAACTAAATTTATGCCTACCAGAAAGCAAACCAATAGGAGTCAAAGTCTTAAGTTCATGTTTCACGGACAAGAATTATCAATGCTTATCCGTATCATTCATCAAAAGATAAGAAATATCCTAAACAGATGGAGCATAAAATGTACAGGGGTCATTTTGTTCTTTACAAAAATTATAAAAAATACCTGAAAGTATATTTCCAGTTCAAATGAGGGACTGGTGAAGGGAAAATATGTATCGATCCAACGCATTTCCACGCTGCCTGTGACATTTTTCAAAATCAATGACAGGGATATTTTGATTGATAAAATAGCTCGCAAACCATTAGAGTTTTTAAAGAAGTTACACTTTGCATTCAACTCTTATGAGTATGGGTACCGTATTCCAGATCTTGACCAAAATTTTCTCACAAAGCCTCCCCCAATTCTAAATATTTTGCATGAACAAACTAACAAGAGCCTCTATCTCTTTTATTGAGAAATATGATAATGGACTTATTGACTTCAATCATACCAAATAAATGGTGTGCCAAGCCCTCAAGACATTTCTTCAGATCATCCGCTGCAAATAGTGTGGCATCTTTGCCAGATCCCTCCCAGTCAACTGGATTAAAAACCCGCACACCTTCCATCTGAATATTAAACATAAAAGGCATATTCACTACTGAACCAAATGAGACAAATTAACAAGAAATGCAAACCTGATGGAATACAGGGTAGTGGGTAGCGTCTATAGAATCTCTGCGGTAAACATCTCCTACTACAAGGAAATGAGTGTGCCCTTCCCCAAGTAACTCAGCTTGATGTGCACTTGTATGGCACCTCAAGACAGTTTGAGAACTTACATAATATGTGTCATTGTAACTCCTGCTTACATGATCGGCAGGCACCAACACGTCATCAAAGTTCTGCAAGCACACAATGATACATCCTTTAATGGATTGAAGATAGCAACTTATCTGTGGAGGGCTGTGACAAGAAGACGACAATCCAAATTCCAAAGGACAAAAGATAGCAAATTATCTGCCAGAATCTTAGAGAATTCCAAACTGATGTCTTGATACAGAATTTCTTTTAGGTTTCCCCACTAGGTTGCTAGAATAAGCCCTTGATGAAAGTCAGCAAACTAAAGTTTATATTGACAACAATAATAGGATGTTGTGTCCACATCTCAATTAAGAGAATCATTCAGTATTTGAAGGAGCGCTTTAATTGTCAATCTGGCAACTTGGTCAAGTTTCCAATCAAATTAATAAGTTTTGACTCTAGAAGGCTGATAATATTGATGTTGTATGTGATAACTGATCATAGTTTTTGGGCCATTAGTTGTTACAATTTTGCAAGAAGATATAGGAATAATTTCTTAATTTAATCCGGTAGCATCATGGCAGATCATCAATATTTAGGCATTAATCCCTTGTGGGCTTTACAGGGAGGCAATCACATCAAGTTATATCATAGGATGCACTTCAAACAAATTCCTTGCCAACCAAAGAAAGTTTGCTGAACGCATTAAGCTCAATCTTACTCGTAGTGGTCAATTTGTAAGCACGCATTAACATAATAAATCATCGAGGATGAAAGCAAGGTTAGGAGCATAATGACATCAACTAAAAGAAGTAGAGTGGAGTGTAAAGACTTGAAGCCACTGAACTAAGAAACCAACATACCGCTTTCACAGAGACAATAGGAGATAAATTATCGAACTTGGCAAATTTGTTAGGGTAGTTGGCGTCGAAATAACTATAGATTGTATTCTTGAGTATGCCGAGGGGATGCCGATCCCTCATATGCAGCTGCAATCCAAGCTTTGAGAAAATGGAATCTGTAATATTGTTCGTCGGATCATCCTTCACAATTTCTGCACATTTATAATTATGATCGTCACCATTGATTATTAAACATATCGATGCTGAAATCGCTACACTATTCAATAGTTGAAAGTATCCATATTTGAAGCTGAGATTGCGTGTGAGGAATAAAAAGTAAAGTGAGAAGTTTACCATCCCGAGAAATCTTGAGGCCGCCGATTTCGAGAAGCGTGGGGGCGACGGGTTGCCTCGAGTTCTCAGGCTCGTGAGGAACACCCGAAGGAGAAACGGCGGAAGATGTGGAGAAAGGCGATAGATGGACATAAAAGGCTAGTGCTCTACTGTGGCGGGGAATAATAGAATGCTTCAATAAAGTGGCGAAGTGAGCCAGTGAAAATGAAGGCGCCATGGAAGCTCTCTCTGCTCACACAGTCGCACAGAGGTAGTGGTGATATGCAAAGGATTCGATTTGTTTAAATAATTAATTAAGCAATTCCTTGTTGGGCCTTTCGCTTTGGGCTAAATTTCAGTGGGCCTATTACAAGTCTATCTCTAGTGGTTATTCAAGAAATGGTCTATAAACACAACATAATTACTTATATTCAATTATTTTTGGTTAATTCCCGCTAAATAAATAAATTATTTACAAATTCCATAAATTCTATATATGAATTAAAAATATGCTTCAAAGTCCACAATATATAAATTATTCATTTTTTGAATTTACAAATCGTGATTAATTTAACCAAAATTAAATGAGTGCATATAAAATATCTAAAAAAAATCATAAAAGATAAATAATAATCAATAACATAATAATATTTAAATTCTAACCATTTATAACCATTTTATACTCATAAATGTAAAAATTATGAGGTGCATATGCAAGCGAAGCTTTTGAAGGTTTTAGTACTAGTGTTAATTGAAGTTGAAGCATTATATGGATTAAATTGATGAAATAAAATAAAGAATTATGTAATAATTAATTAATTATATCTGGAAATGTTGGTATAGCTTGAGCCAATCATCCAGTTCCTGTATGAACGTCTACCCCTCATAGTCATCTCATATGTATGGTATGTCTTGCAATAAATCCACAAAGGAAAGGACGTGTCCAAAGTTCTTGTCGCTTACTGTATAGTTTCAATTATTAGATTAAATGTCCCCCGTGAATTGAACCCAACCCCAACCCGTGAAGAAAGAGAATATATATATATATATAGAGCCGACCTACAAACCATCTCTATCATCGTTCATCAATATCACTTCCATTCTCTCCTACTTAATTTTATATATTTATTTATTCATATTCTTCTCTTACCATTACTCTTTCTATGTGCAAAGCAAGATACTACTACAATTCGGTACATCTGCGGTGTCAATCGGTCCAGTACCGATTAATCAAAACTTGATTCCTTTTTATGTGATCCATACGCAAACTTGCGTGTTCGTTTGAGAAGGATGGTCAAGGTTTGAGTGTCTTGGCACCGGTACAGGGGCGAAAAATTTGGATCACCGAATTCATCCTGTGACACTAGGTATACTACTATACTACTAGTATTTTATATTCGAGGCTAACTCAAATCCCCACAGTTAACAATAAATCGTTAATTCTATTACACATACACATACATTGCTTGATCGATGGTGCATGCATGAGATGAAAAATATGGAGTGATAAATTAACGTGCCTTCATGCATGCATGTTTTCCTAAATTTATATAATTCGCACTAATAGTATGCCGTTGATGTTTAATGTATAACCCATAAGAAACTAGCCCATTCGGTGCCAAACACCTGTGCTAACGAAACATGCACATTAGCTAGCTAGCTGATTCTGTTATGAAAATGAAATGATATTGATTTATACCTCGATAATAATAATAATAATAACAATAATTTGATGAATTATATATGCGGCAGCTATAAGGTTCTCGTGAATCAAATGGGACCCCTCTCCCTCCCCTCCCCTCTCCTCTATCTTTAGAAATACAAAACAAAATTAGATAACTCAACTCATCTCCTCTTCCCTCTATCCAATCTTTTACTTAATCCCAATTATTAAACCTTCCCTTTGTTTATTTTCCCTCAGTAAAATAACTGCTGCTACCACGTGAATGACATTATTGTCATTTTCATAGAATACAAGACAAGTAACAGTCTAGAATGTTAATGCCTCTCTCTCTATATATATCGCAGAAATTGCAAGTTAGTTGTCATAAAAACAACAATCCCTTCTCCAATATATACATTATAATCCCATTGTTGCAAATCTAACTTAGAGTTCAGCTGCCTGCAGGATGTGTTGGTTTCGGACAGTAATCTTCCTCTGCTTCGCACTACTCTTGAGTAACAAACTCTCGGAGGCCAATCATCATCCACACAAACTCCCCACCGCCGCCGCCGCCGCTGTTGGCACCGTCTACTGCGACACATGCCTCTCCCAATCTCTCACCCAACCCAATCATTTTATCGCTGCAGGTTCACTGCTCTCTCTCTCTCTCTTTCTCCTTATCAACTGCATGCATGTCTGTATCTTTTAATCTTGCATCGGTTGTAAGAAATTGACATTTGTAAACGTCATGTTCCATAGGTGCAACTGTTGCAGTGGAATGCAAGAGCTCCGGTTCCAGACCACATTTCCGACAACAAGTCAAGACAAACAGCGGTGGCGAGTTCCGAGTTGAGCTCCCTTTCTCCGTCGTCAACCAAATCCGAGCCGGCTGCTCCGTCGCACTCATCCGCAGCCCCGATCCCTTCTGCGCCGCCGGGGCTCCGCAGCTGCGCTTCAAGTTGAGAAAGGGAGGCCGAGAGCGGGTTTTCTCGGCGGGGCTCTTCACTTTCAAGCCTCAAGTCTGCGATCAGAAACAATTCTTCCCACCAAATCCATTAAACCCTGGTCTATTACCTCCAAACCCTCTCCTGCCGCCGCCTTCCCTTCTTCCGCCGGTTTTGCCCACTCCTCCGCCGTCCTTGTTGCCGCCGGTTTTTCCTTCTCCGCCGCCTTCGCTGTTCCCTCCAATTCTCCCAACGCCGCCCTCCTCCTCGCCGCCTTTATTCCCCGGCTTACCGCCGTTTCCCGGGTTGATTCCGTCTCCGCCGCCGCCGCCGCCGCCGACTTTACCGATTCCGCTACCTCCTGTGCCGATACTGCCGCCTCTGATTCCGGGAATTCCGGGAGGTCCGCCTAAGATGAGGAAAGATAATCCTTGATTATACATATATATAGAGATATAGCATTGTGTATCTATATATACTAGTAGTATTTCAATTTAACCTGCGCTGCTTGTTTACCTTTGCTTTCTTGTCTCATGTTTTATACTCTTATGATTTATATATATATCAAATATTAATACTAGTACTAAATTCGTCTTTGTCACATCATTAAGGAATTTAAGGAGAGTATGTTAAGAATTGACCTCTCACTTTTTTCATTTTCCTTTTCTTTTTCTTTGTTGATTGGTGTGAGTTGTATATGGGATTTAATCTTCTACACTTCATTTTTTATAATTAAATTTTATATTTATATTTAATATTGTGTCCATTTCACCTAAATAAAATATATATATAATTTATTTGAGTTGCATATGAGATTCAATGTCTGACGTTCCATTTTTCAGAATTAAATTTTGATTTAAATTGTATATACTTTAATTTAATTATATAGTATTAGTGTTCATCTCACTCAAATAAGTATATAGTTATTTTTTGACAATTAATATCATTTTTGATTGATTTTTAGAATTCATATATAAATTCAAAATTAGGATGTATAGTTTTTAATTTTTTTTTTCAATTTATTATTAATTACTCCCTCCGTCCACGAATGTTTGTTACGTTTTGTCATTTTAGTCCGTCCACCAATGTTTGTTACGTTTGACTTTCTATTTTTGGACACACATTTTTTCTCCCTTTTACCTTATAATTTTCATTATTTACCCATTTGCCATTAATGGGCCCACATATTTTTTAACTAAACTAAAATTACCCAACCCAATTAAAACTCTAACAGCCCAATTAAAACATTAACAGCCCATTACTTAACCCTAATTATTCTACACTTAACCTAATCCTATACATTTTGAAACACACTCCACGCTACACACTTTTCTGGAAACATCTCTCATTTATCTCTATCTCTTTCTCGTTCTTGCAGCCTAACCCTAGAAACATTCCTCTCTTCTCCAACCTTCGCGATGGGTGATTCTCAATCGCCACCCCGTGTTTTGCCCTACGAACCTTCATCTGATTTCACTCCCGCTACCTCTACCCAATCTGTACATCTCGATTCATGGAAGAAACCCTCCTATCTCTTTGGTGAATCGGATACTATGGTGGAAGAAACACCATTCTTGGAAGAGATTGGCTTAGATCTCGCTAGATCTAAGCCAACTCATCCATTGAATGTCGTGGTGGATGAAACCCTAGATCCAGAAGTTATGGCTGGGAAATGCGACTGCTCGGAGGAGAAGAAGGAATGGTTCAGGAAATTGGCTGGGATATGGTTTCCCATGGTTGTCCCATTCTTGTTTGGTAATGAGAAAGGGAAAAAATTTTGAGGTTTGTTGCTTCTATTTTGGGTGTAGTTGGCCTGTGCTCTTGATTTGTGATATGATTTGGGCGTAGTTGGCCTTTGATCTTGATTTGTGATGTGCTGAGGGCGTAGTAGGCCTGTGCTCTTGATTTGTGATCTGATTTGGGCGTAGTTGGCCTTTGATCTTGATTTGTGATGTGCTGAGGGCGTAGTTGGCCTTTGATTTCTTGGCTTGTTGACTCCTGCATGTGATCTCTGGCCTGTGATCTGATTTCTGATATGGTTCTTTATTTGTGATCTTGAGAACCCTGTGAAGATCTGATTTTGAGGGTATCATATGAGATCTGTTTTTACAATGGTTCTTGATCTGTGATCTTGAGAGCCCTGTGATCTATGCTTGTTCTATTGTGATCTGTGATGTGCAGTATACTACACTTGTTCTGCCCTGTGATGCTTTTTTTGCTGAGGGTTTCTGTTATATGAAACCCATAGAGCTCATTTTTAACCTTCCACTACATTTTTTGATTTGCATTGTGTTTTTGTGCAAGGTGATTTTGCTGATAGTATATGTTAAAAGCACCCTGTGATGAAGTGATTCTGAGGGTGACATATGCTAAATGCATGATATACCTTCATACACTCCGCATTTGCTTAACAAAAAGTGTAGTTTTTGGAGGTTGATTATGTGGCTCTTTTGTGTGTTTTTGTGCAAGGTGATTAAGTCTATGATGTAATAAGATAAAAACTGAGACTTGAATAAGTGTTTACATGTTAAGTAACTACTAGCAATTAAGTTAGTTGCTTATCTTGTAAACTAACTCCAAAAATCACCCTAGGCATCAACCTTGACCTTCAAAAACTATCTGCAACCCACCCATTGAGCTTGAATAACTGTCTGCCACCCATTGAGCTTCAAAAAACTGTCTGTCAGCCACAAAACATTATCTGCCACCCTAACTTCCACCTTATATACCAAAAGCTGTCTGCACACTATCAATGTTGTAACTTGCACCACCATTGTTATCTGCCAACTGTATGAACCCCAAACAATCTCTTATCAGTTCTTTATCCACCCCTAAACATTGAGGCAGTGTTCCTGCCCTAATTAGTCTACCCTTTCCCATGTGTGGTATCTTGTAGTTGTTGCACCCCTTGGCCTTCAATATCTCTGTGTAGCAGCCTTGAAGTGTTAGGAATACATTGTTTAATGTTGTTGCTGTCAGCTCTTCAAAAGCTTCTTGAACATTCTTTATGAGATCATCAACACCAGTGCATACTTTATCATCTTGTATACTTTGAATGGCTCTGAAAAATCCTAGGTCATTTACATTGCAATCAGGTGAGTTAGGTGGCTGAAATAACAAGTCTATATTGAAGCCATCTGACTTTGCTGCTCTCATAAAGTCTTCATCAATACGTGCTATATGAGGCTTTGCATTATCCTGTTGAAGGATGATATGCTTGGCTGCATTTGTTGGCCATTTGGCTTTGATTGAGGGTATAATCTGCAAAATGAATGGTGTTGTGTTATTTCTGATATGATGTGCAGTATACTACACTTGGTTAACCCTATGATGATTTTTTGCTGAGGGTATATGTGATAATGTGAACTGTGATCTGTTATATGGTGCATGTGATCTGCCATGTGATCTGCCCTGTGCTTGGTTAACTATTTGTATGTCAAAAGCAACCACTGTGAGTTTCAAACTCACAGTATAGGAGGCTAATTGCTTAATCTTCCCCGTGCTTGTGTAATTTATGCTATGATGTGCAGTATACTACACTTGTTCTGCCCTATGATGATTTTTTGGTGATGGTATATGTGATAATGTGATATGTGATCTGTTATATGTGAAAAGCAACCACTATGAGTTGTAAACTCACAGTTTAGGAGGCTATTACATATTCTATTGTGCAATAAACATGTGCTTGGTGAGCCCTATGATGATTTTTTGCTGAGGGTATTTATTGTGCAATGAGATTGATACCTTATTTATGATACAGTCCTTGATGACATCCTTTGTTATGGATTGAATTGGCTTTGTCTCCAATGTGCCCTTCCTTCTATTCTTTGAGTTTCTTTTTGCAGCTTCCATAGTTGTGAATGGGAAAATTTCATATTTCCCATCAAATAAGATTGTACCATCATCTGCAATATGTGGCCTACTAACTGCACACATAAACATCACCTTGGTAATAAACCTTTTTGACTTGCAACTTCTGTATGGTTGTATCTCGTTGGGCAGCAAGTAATATCTGTCACTTTTCTTGCTCATATAAAACCACTTCTTATCTATATGAACTATGTTATGCATCCTTCCGTATTTCACATCTTCACAGCCCATGCTTGTATCAAGGTGACTCAAACTCCACCTTATTCTAGCAATCTTGTTTTGCACAATTAGTGTAGGCTTAATTGCATTTGTGTGGGGTTTTAACTGTTTGTCTTTCACCTAGTTTCCTACTAAGCTCTTGCTTACACCTAACTTAGTAGTCATCTTCCTAATTGAGGATCTCTCAAGGAAAGTAAGTGCCCTAACTGCTTCACTATCTATATTCATTTTATCAGAATGCTTACATCCAACTTGTTTTGATTGCAGGTTCACAGGTTGATGAAGTTGAAGCTGACTGTTCATCTCCTTCCAAAGCCTCCATATAGTTTGTCTACTTAGCTTGAAGACTGCTTGAGCTTCTGTTAAAGCCCCACGCCTCAAGCTGCTGCCTTGCATTTGCATCATAAACCACTGCTCCAACTTCTTCCTTTCTTCATCATTCAACTTTTGACTCTTCCTGCTCACTTATGCCATGCTGCTTTAATTTTTGCTAACAGAATTAGCTTGTGCAAATGTATTTAAGGAGCATTTATGTTTGGTATTTATAGATGATTAGTGTAGTTTGAATTTAATGTTGGAGCCTTTTTTGGTAGGATAAAAACAATAGGTATTTCCCTCCATAATTTTTGGATCACATCAACAATTGGTTTCCTCTCTTATTTAATGAATGATCTCTTTTTTTAAGTTTAATGCATTTGCTATTGTGCTTTAACGTTTTTTAAACTTTATGTGCATTAAATTCTGTATTTAATTGTTCTAATTTTACAAATTAATTAATGATTGTTTAATTAATGGTTGTTTAATGCAATAGCTAAAATTAATGAATTATTTAATTAATGATTGTTTAATTAATGAATGATTCTTTAATTAATGGATTTTAACGATTGTTTAATGTAGTAGGTGGGAAGAATAAAATTAATGAATTTAATTATTCAGATTAATAAACATAAAATTAATTAAACTCAAACAAAATTAAAGTGGGACCCAATCTCCACTTACTTTATTACACATTAATTTTTTCCTTAATCATTCTCAAACAAAACAAAAGTGGGCCCCTTTCTCCACTATCTACAATTCTTACACACTTTTCCACTCATCTTACACACTTTTCTACTCAAGATCAAAGCATACATTAAAACGCATGCTGGGTCAAACCGTAACAAACAATGGTGGACGGAGGGAGTATAATTTATCATATTATAACAAATTTTTTATTTTAAAAATATCAATTTAAATTATAAATTTAGTTAGGAAATATAAAATGTACAGAGAAAATTTGGTAACGGTAAATGAAGATCTTCAATGTCATCATAAAATTAGTAGTGCTTTTACTTTTAATAATCTTCAAGATTATTAAACATATAATATAAATACATCCCAAAGATCTCTTCTATAAGAGACTTGCTATAAGTGTGACTTGCTATAAGTGTATTATCATGCAATGAGGGTATAATATTTTTGAGTTCTACAAACCTCATTAGCAAATTATCTATTTCATATGTTGTAACGCCCCACAGGATGGGGCTACGCGGAATTTGGGATTAAATGAAATATAATTAAGAAATGTTTCAAAACGATAATAATGATGTAAAATTGAAGAAGATAGATAAACTCCAAGAGTTTGGACACACTGGATACGACACGAGTTCAATGTATGAAGACATTGAACCGTATACATTCATGTAAGTGAGATGGAAAGTTGAAAGTAACGTATTGACAATCAACATGATGAGATTATGAATTTAGATAATGAGGGTCATCAACAAGATGAAACCGACTAGTAGTAGAATAAATAACAATATGACATCAATCTCACCAACGTAATCGACATTTATGAATAAGACTCTCGATGAGGCCCACCTCGTCGCCAACTCATCACCGTCCTCCTAAAACCTGTAAAAACATTTAAAAAATATTTTGGGCTAAGTACTAGTGTACTCAGTGTGAGTCATTACCCGACTTTTTCAGTGAAAAACAACATAAATCTTCGTTTAAAGAATATTACATGTCCAACCATATGATGCATGACGTTTTAAAATGAAAGCCCATCATACACATATAAAAATATACATTTTATCATCATATCGAGCTTGTCATCTTTCTTTGCTCATTCACAGTGTTCCTCATTGCAACTAGACGGGAAAAACCGAAGTCTTCCGCGAATAATCCCCTTTCGCCAAGACCGGGGAACCTGCCCAAGTTCACCCGATCCGGACTTTCCGTGTACAATACCTTGGCCGGATCCGGCTCAAGGCACAATTGTTAACTTACATCATTGGCAATGACAATCAATGGGTACGATAATACCGATCCATCACATATAGGATACACATGAGTATAATAAAAATATTTGACATGTAAATTCACATTTTCAGAAAAAGCAGTTCGAGCTTATTAACTCAAAATATCGTACTGTAAATAGACCCACACCTGTCACCGATGTATGGAGCTTACATTCCGTTGTAGAGGATATATGATATTACTCGGTAAGACCCTACAAGATGAATCTCATGCCTAAGTACAAATTGATTGTCGCTAACCTCTTCTCCAACCTTAAGCACTTCTAGTGCTTCGCAAATTTAAGGTCTAACCATTCTATCATTTACATATTAATTATTCGGTGATAATCATTTACAAAATTTGTCTGCCAACTTAAGACGTTAATCATACAAGTTATCTCTATATTTCATTCCTACTCCCGGATTTTTGACAAAAACCAAGTGCTAATAACATTTCTCGTGTGTTTATATATATATATATATATATATATATATATATATATGCTAGAAATATTTATAAGTCATGCAATTGATTATATAACTATATTTTCATAAATTTTTGAAAAGAATGCATGTGATATGCATGATGCTCGTGGTCATATAAATCATGTAAACACTTAATCAAGTTTAAGATCATTCATAAACTAAATAAACTTAAGTACATATGAATCTATAATTTAATTTAAAATGATCTAAGGGATAATACATAACAACTTACATAATACAACTCACAAAATGAAATTATATCTAATAATTATACAAGGAATTATGTCACATATATCATATAGACATAACATCTCACAATATGTTGCAAAAGAAACACATAACATAATTTAAAGTAAAGAAAGTATAATACTCTTATGAACAAGTTTAGAGCAAATTGTTATATAAATCAGTAGATTTTGAAAGGTCATAACTATCGACTCACATGTAACTAGAAACTCTAATGTATCAATATAAAAATCTACTGAAGTCATATTTCATTTAAAAAAACTAGAGTCAAAAATATTAAGTGAGACAAAAGTTATTCAAAGTATACTAAGGTCTGCCCAAAACAGTCATCTTACGGGCTGTCATTTTGTAAAATCCTTTAAAAATATTTATACTTGTTTAAAAGTGTTGAAAACTTTCAGATATGGTAAATATATAATACAGGAGGTTCTGTAAAAATTTCAACCAAATCCGATTAATAAAATGCCATGAACGGAGACAATTAGTTCAGCTATGTGAGAAAACATTTTAGATTCTTTCAACTTTTGTAGGGGATTTATTAAAAATATCAAACTAGTTTTCCCTAAAAATTGGTATGATTACTCTATACATATCCTAATATTCCCAAAAAATTTGAAACATAAATTAAACCTTCTAAAACCACATGAAATGAGGATACAAAGTGTCACCATTTACAAAGATTTTTACTTCAAACAGTCATCTTCAAGTATTTTTCAAAAATCACAAACATTATATAAATGTATGAAAATTAACAATATTAATATTCACATAGCAAAGTTTCCACATAAAAATTTTCATCATAAAAGGATAAGTAAATCATGTCAAACAAGCTGCATAAGTTATCTAAAAATAATGGCACATGCTATATTTTCAGATTTTCACAATTGAGAGAAATACTTCACGTATTTTTTTAAAATATCAAACGAACTTAGATTAAGCTGAAATTTTGTATACATAAATTTAACATAGTAAGGTTTTCATATAAAAATTTTAAAAACAAAAGGAGAAGTATAAAAATACGAAATATGCAGAGACTTATATCGAAAGATAATCGGCAGATTTGCAGGTTTCAACTATATCTTCTTCATGTTTCCTCACTTAAAACCTTAAAGATCCGATTTTTCTTAGATTATATCTCTGGAAAACATATATATATCATCTTAAGACAAAAATAGGAGTCATAGGAGTACTATTTGCTTACATACTATACTCGACTTCAAAAGAATAAAGAAACTTATGAGATAGAGTTCTACCTTTCTAGATAGGATGTAGGAACTTGAAAGAGCTTGAAGTGTGGATCCTCCTCCCTCCTAGATGGTTTAAGCAATGCAAGAATGTAGAAAGCTTGTAGGTGGTGAGTGGAGTGATGTGAGAATGGTGTTGGTGTGGAGGAATGAATACTTGGAGCTTGAGAGTGCTTCAATGGAGGTTGTGAGGGGAGAGAGAGGTAGTGTGAGAGTTGTAAGAGTGAATGATTGTCTTGAAGAGTGTAGAAGATATGAAAGAGTGTGGATTTGAGTTATCTTGTATGGAAGAGAAGAAGGTGAAGGTTTGGAATGTGGATGAAGAATAAATTATATTTTCCCAACAAATCACTCTCTCCAATTCTAATGATTAAGCTTAGATGTAGGAATTAGTAGTATCTTTTATCTATATTTTGTGAATGTGTATTGTCATTTCAATCTCTATTGGAACTATCCTACAACCCACATATATAGATGTTTATATATAATCTAGTTTGTAATTATATAAACACATGCATGCATACAATCATATATATATGTATTTGTGTGGGTGTGTTTAAATATATAAATTTATGCATACTCACCATATCTATATATGCTTATATAGTTTTGATTAATAAAATCACACATTTATAATCTAATTCCTTAAGTATAACAAGTTGGAATAAAATGACATGATAATTCCACATAAATAAAATTAAGAACACAATTATTTAATAGAATAAAATCATGCAAATTTTTAAAATTTATGGATCCTAATGCAATACAATTAAATATTTCTTGTAATAATGTATAAAAATTTTAAACGTGAAGTTAATGAATAATATATATATATATATAAACAAAATCTTCGGAAGAGGAATTTATACCTAAATATCTTAAACTCGATAATTAGGAAAAAAAAATTTCCGGATTTTTACATATGCATTTTAATTCTTTTGTCTCTTCCTACAAGCACTAAGGCAAGCATCAAAACCAATGATTAAATACATTTTCACAATTCGATTTAAATATGTAAAGAATAACCCCCTCTACGAAAACCTATAGTATCATCAATGACGAAAACCTATGTATCATCAACGCAACAATAGTAAAGATAAACTTTTTCTTCAAGTGGTTGCTTCAATTTCCATTTCTTCTTATTCTAAATTTATCCTTAACATATTTTATTTTTCTAAAAACCTCTCAGAAAATCAAATCCTCCATTCCCATTCTTAGATCCATAATTCCCTTTCTAAGGCCCGCCATTCCCTTTCTCAATCCTTTTTGTATAGCAAAGCATGAACTCAGCCATATTATGGATCTGGTGAATTAGAGGCAGCGGCGCTTCCAGATTCATCGTCAATTTCGGATTCCCCGAAAATCAGTTGGTCTGCGACAATGTTTTAGGTAATGAATAAATCGGTAAATAAATTAGTTCAATAATCTAAAATGAATAAATTGGTAAATAATCTGGTATAAACAATCTGTAAACACCATTTGGGGCCTAAATGTTTTTTCTGCGTGTAGACGATGATTTGGGGAAGAGGCAAAAGAATTCTCGAAGGCAAGTGATTTTTTGATACAGTCCGTAGTTTCACATTAAATTTCTCAATACTTACCATGACATGTATTGTTATGCAGATATACAGAGATGAAATTTGACCAGTAAAGTAATTGGATGGCTTGGTTGCCTTAGAATAAGCATATTAAATCAAAAATCTTTAGTCAATGTCCTTCCATCTGTTGGGTGCAGCAGAGGTTTTGGGTGTGCTTTTGGTCCAGGCTTTCTTCCAAGGCCTATTGTGTTCTCCAGTCGTTACATAAATATAACGCTACACGTTTTTGTTTTAATCTATTTTATATAATAAGTTATTAGATTAAAAAGTTTTTTTTCACTCTTTGTATTATTAAAATATAGTGTTATATTGTTGATTCAAGATTGTGTTAAAATCATAATATCAAAAGAGGGGAAAAACTGTAAACCCTAGATCATGAACTCTACAGATAATTATCCAAAGATATAATCTGAAAGCGGAAACGTGAACCTGGATTCGCCATTGAGAATAACGTTAGAGGATCGGATTGATTTCGATGCCTGATGGATCTTCCGGAGATACATGCGCCTCTTCCTTATCGCTATATCTGATGGGGGAGATTTTAGCATAGAGATCGTTCTGTTCTCTGGGGACCATCCATCCTATTTATTAATTAAACTTAATTGTAATTGCAAGTCAGCCCCTCAATAACAATACAATTACACAAAAGGTATACACATTAAATAATAACTTTTAATACATTCTTATATTATATATGTGAACATAAGTGCTATTATAAAACATGTGTATCTAAACAATCTCGTGCATCAACTGCACTCATACAAGGACTAAAGCAGCGTTCGCCAAAATATAGCTTGACTTGACTGACAGTAATCACATGTACAAATACAATCAAACAACATAGATCAGATGGTATCACGAAAATCAGATATAGTATCTATTTTCGAATGGTCCTCTTTAGACCTTTAAACTTAAGGAAAATGTTTTCAAAATGCAAAAATAAACAACTGGAACTTTAATCTTGTCCAAGAAAATAACTTCATTTAAAGGTGAAGTGAATGCATTACAATAAAATTGTCTGAAGTATCGATGAGCACTAAATACAACTCCCACTAAATCTATACTACATCATCCAATGATGACACACTCATGCTAGCTATATGCTCATGAAAGACCTTGGGCATTAAGCCTCCGCTATCATGGAGTCAGTTAATATGTGCTCAATCGATATAAGTTTATTTTGCACCTTCTCTTTAACAACAAGAAACTTGATGTCATTGTGCTTTGACTTAGATAAAATCTTGTTGTTAATGGAATATATAATTGCGGAGTTTATTGTCACAATATAACTTAAGCGGTCTTTCCACATTTTCTAGAATGTGCAGCCCCATGATAAAATCCGCACTTATATTCCATGGTCTGAAGCCTGATAACATGCTATAAATTATGCCTCCATAGTGGAAGAAGTCTCAAGTGTCTGTTGACACTTTTACGGAAAAACTTCTCCAGTTTGTAAAAGACATATCCAGTTGTGGATTTCTTGTTGTCTTGGCATCCAGCAAAGTCAGAATCTGAGTATCCGACGACCTCCAAACGATCTGACTTTCTATAGACTAGCATGTAGTCTTTTGTTCTATACAGATATCTTATAATCCAAAATTGGATGCTATCCAAATAATCATCCTAGGATTACTCAATTATCTACCTAACATCCTTACTATGTACGCAATATCCGAACGCGTACACACCTGAGTATACATTAGACTTCCAATTGCTGAAGCATATGGAATTTTCTATATTTCCTGAATTTCAAGGTTAGTTTTAGGGCACTGAGTAAGGCTAAAATTTTTCTCCTTTAGCAACAGGGGTATCTCCTGGTTTACATTCTTGCATATTAAACCTCTTAAGAATCTTATCGATATAATTCTTTTGTGATAACCCGAGAACACCCTTAGATCTGTCAAGGTGTATCTGGATTCCTAATACAAAAGAAGTTTCCCAAGATCTTTCATCTCAAAGTGCTTCGAGAGAAATCTCTTGGTACCCTGAAGGAAATTTATATCTTTCGAGGCAAGCAAAATGTCGTCTACATAAAAGACCAGTAAAACAAACTTACTCCCATTGAACTTGTGATACACACAATCTTTAACTACATTCATCTCAAAACCAAATGAGAGAATACTTCATGGAATTTGCGGTACCATTGACGAGAAGATTGTTTGAGCCCGTAGATGGATTTCTTTAGCTTGCAAAACATTTCTTTGAGTCTCCTAATTCAAAGTTCTCTGGATGCTACATATATATATTGTTTCTTCAATGTCTCCATTGAGAAACGCAGTCTTCACATCCATCTGATGTAGCTCAAGACCAAAATGAGAAATCTGAATGAGTCTTTGGATGATACTGTAGAGAAAGTCTCAGAATAATCAATGCATTCTTTTTGAGTATAGTCTTTAGTTACAAGACGAGCCTCATACCTCTCCACATTACCGTTTACATCCCTTTTGGTTTTAAATATCCATTTACAACCAATGGGTTTTGCACCTTCTGGCAGTGGGACAAGTTCTTAAACCTGATTGTCTTGCATAGATTTATACTCTTCATTTATGGCTTCAATCCACTGAAGAGAGTGTTCATCTTGCATGGCCTGACGGAAATTGATTGGATCATTTTCCATCAGTCTATTATTTTCCTCAGCTTCCATGAGGTAGATTTCATAATCCTCAAGAATGACACTCCTTCTTTCTCTAGTGGATCTCCTTAATTGCACTGGTTCTTGAGGTTGTTCTTAAGGTTGTGGAGTTTGATCAATCTGAATGAGGATATCCTCAATGATATCATGTTGAAGTTTATCCAAATCTGCTTCTCGAGAAATGACAGCAAAAGGAACTTGAACACTACTAGAAGCAGCAGTAGGATTCATGTTTGAATCCTCGTCAAATGTGATATCCCTAATTCTATTTCTTCCCCCCCAAAACTCAACTTCCTCAAAGAAAGTTATATTTCTCGTCTTAAAGGTATTTTTATTAGTGGGATTGTAACACTTATAGCCCCTTGAATGCTCAAAGTAACCAATGAAATAACTACTAACTGTTTTTGGGGTTTAATATATTATCTTGCTGCCTAAAAGGCTTTGCTTTAGCTGGAGAACCCCAAATATGAAGTTGTTTAAGACTGGCATTCCGGCTAGTCCTAAGCTCATAAGGCATTTGTAGCAATTGACTTAGTTGGTACTCTTTTAGTATATAAGTTGTTGTTTGAAGTGTTTCGAGTTTCTTATTTTGGTCTATTTTTCCTTGATATAGTCAACACAGACATTAAATTCTGTGAAAACAAGGGAATCTAAAATTTCATCTGACACAAGTCGCTTAACTCTATTTCTAGAGATGTAACTTAGGCGTTTGTGTAATAATGATGCCATATTTTATTTACTTAACTTCCTTTTAGTACCACGTGATTTAACATGCAAGAGTTAATTATATGAAGCAATTATTTCCAATAAATATAGATTGTCGAAAGAGCTCAAATAATTGGTACCAATAACATTTGAATTAAAAGACAAAGTAATCTGATTGTTTCCAAATGAACAATAATAACCAAATTTGTCCAATAAACAACTAGAAATCAAAAATCCGTCTAAACGACAGTACAACGAAAATGTCTTTTAAATCCAAACAACAACGGTTTCTAATGACAATCTAAATTTCTTATAGCTTCAACTTCTACCGATTTTCCATCACCCACAAAGGTGTATCTTTCACCATCAATTGGTTTTCGGTAGCTTAGATAACCCTGCATAGAAATACTTATGTGATTAGTACCATCTGAATCTATTCACCAAGTATTTCTGGGTACTGAAGTCAAATTATCCTGAACAGACCAAAGTGAGAACGGTACATTTCTTAGCACGTTATGCGTGATATTTTGTACAGTTTTTCTTTGTGTGATCCGGCTTACTTCAGAGGAAACAACTTTGTTCCTGATGTTGTTTCTTTTGAGACAGTCCTTTAGCAGCTTCCTTATTAAAAGACATTTTCTTGCCCTTAGCCTTAGAGGTACTTACCACATGGGCACTTTCTGACATCAGTGTCGACAGAAGTGACATCATCTCGATTGTATCGTTCTCTGAAAAATGCTTTTCGAGCTTGTTAAAAAAAACTTAGCTGGAGTGATATTCTCAGAATGAGGACCTCTAAAGGCATCCGGAATGTTGTACATCATGATGATCAAACTCATGCAATTAGAACGATCACACCTCTCAAATTCTCTCTTAGTATCGAGAGTACTTTTCGTAGTGAGAGGTGCAGGCTGTTCTAGTCTGCATGCAAGGTCTAGATCCATACATTCTTTGAAGTTAGACCCATTTAGCATGGGCAATTGATTGATGTTAGATGATATTGAGGTAGCGGATGATAAATTAACTGAAGTAGAACAAAAGAATCCTGAACAAATCAGAATTTGAACTAAAGTTGAATTACGCACAATGAAGACTTTAGGTCCTAGCTAATGGTCAAGGTTTTTAATCCCATCCTGAGATAACAAGCGCATCACCAATGTCTATCCTTTGGGCTTCAACATTGGCTGCAAGCGATACTCTCGATGTAGTGATCAAATGTTGACAGTAAGGGCGTGTCGAACAACAATCAATCTTTGGACTATCTTGTTGATCACACAAGTTCATCTAGATAACTGTCACACACTTATCCCACAGTATGCGTAGACAACTCTGCCAAATGCGGACCTTCCTTTGGGCCGATCGCGCAAATGCATGAGTTGAAAACACAAAACAACCATATATAGGGCTAGATGCAGTAGTCTACACAAAAGAGGTCACTTTGGAGACGTATTTCTTCAACTAAAACACCTAGAAGTTGAACATGGGACGTGAGTCCAGCACGTTCGGCGACTGGATCAGCGACTCGGGCCAGGTCGTCGAAGTCGCGAAAAAAAAGTTTCCTCAGATCGGTGATCGCCGTTTGGGTCGCTGTTGCATTCCAGCAGCTTCGGTGATCGCCGAAGTTGTGCCTTAATTTCAGCGATCCGCGGTCTGGGATCGCTGAAGTTGCTGCCCTTGCGGGAATGTGCAGAAATCGCGGAAATACGCGATTGTAGTCCAAAAAATTACGTGCTTAATTGGGAATTGAAGGCACAAATCATACAACAAACATGATATTTCTTTTCCCCGCATAAATTGTACATTAGACCCATGAATAACCAACATAATTATCCCAAATCCACAATATACACAAAACCTAGTACAATGATTAAAACATGAATATACAATTGCATACATAAAAGAGAAAAATTATACTGCCAACAATTCATAAATATAGCAACCAAAAATTCATATATATACAGATATATGACTGCCTCAATATGCGTGCTTGAGTGATTTTATATGAATTAAAAAAAAATCCCTTAATTGGTTCTAGATTCACGCACATCAATTCTCAATGAATTCAAATCAGAAGATTTGTACACTTTGCACACATATAAATATATATATATATATATATATATATATTTATATAACATAATTGCAATTCATTGATTTGCATGGAATAATTATTTAATCAAACCTTGCAAGTTTGATTTCACGAGAACAACAATACAGTAACAAGAAATCCTTCCGAAATGAAATTAAGAGAAATCCTCACTTTGAATTCATGAATAAATTTCTCGGTATTAACAATGAATAGTTAATGATTCTTACCAAAACAGAATCAGGAACACAAATAATTGAAAAAAAACAATTATAACGAATAAAAAAAAGGCAATAGCGTCCCAGTCATAAAAAACGAACTCGTAAATTGAATATATCGAATCATAAATCATCATTTCTCAATAGAACGAATCGAAATTAAACCGAATGATCAATCATAAAGATAATAAAATACCATAATCCCAGATAATTACCATGAAGAGTGCCTCTGATACCACTTGTTAGAATCATAATATCAAAAGAGGGGAAAAACTGTAAACCCTAGATCATGAACTTTACAGATAATTATCCAAAAATATAATCTGAAAGCGGAAACGTGAACCTGAATTCGCCATTGAGAATAACGTTAGAGGATCGGATTGATTTCGATGCCTGATGGATCTTCCGGAGATACATGCGCCTCTTCCTTATCGCTATATCTGATGGGGGAGATTTTAGCGTAGAGATTCGTTCTGTTCTCTGGGGACCATCCATCCTATTTATTAATTAAACTTAATTGTAATTGCAAGTCAGCCCCTCAATAACAATACAATTACACAAAAGATATACACATTAAATAATAACTTTTAATACATTCTTATATTATATATGTGACCGAAAGAAAATTAATCCAACAGATTGAAGTTAGAGGTTGAGCCAAAAATATATCGTTGATCAGTAACATGTATGCTGCAACTATGGGAGATTCCTCATTTGTTTAAGATTCTTTCAGTGTATAGAAGCTTGCTTAGTTGCAATTTTCACCATGATGCGATGAAATATTTAAACTTGTGTGTATTAAAGATCAATATGGGGTTAGTTTGATCTGATGCACGAAACGTTTTGCTATTTTATCTTGTGAATTAGCCTTGTAACAAGTCCAAGAGTTCACTATTCTCGTTTCGTAACTGTTTCCCTCGTATCTATAGTAATATACAAAGCTATCTTGTCAAGGAAGACTTTACTCTTCATGTCATGGTTGCTTCCTGATGCTCGATTTTTTTATTCGTTTGCAAGGTTTTCGTTGCTCTGCAAGAAAAGGTGGTTAAGAACCTCGATAATCATGCTTCACTTGAAACAAGAGCAACAACTGGGCAACCATGGGTTAGAGATTGGGATGACTTCAAGAGGGGAAGACACAGGCCTGTTGGTGGCAACTAATAGCTATTTTCAACTTGTTGAACAATACAATTATTTGATTATTGTGTCTAGTAATTGTTAACTAGAGCTGATTATTGAACTCTTGCTTGCATAACTAAAACTAAAACATCTCTTAAAATTAAATTGAAATACTAGAATTCTCATAATATCTCCCACAGCATTCACATCGGTCCATCTTCTCCCCAACACCAAAATCTCCAAAAAAAAAAAAAAATGCAGCAAGTACTTTGGGCTACTCATATCGGATATTTTAGGTAATAGATCTATATTGTAACTTTTTGTATGGTTTTAACATATGTTCCTTTTCTATAAACCAAAGTCCTTTTGTTTTCTTCCATTACTTCATTAAGTTTGGCTGGCAGTTGTTGAGTAGACATTTCGATAACTCCTCTATTTTTGTATAGATTCTTCAAAACGCCTGATCATGCTCCTTAAGATGAGGAAGAACACTACAACTTGACAAGTGGAAATTCCTTGTTCTTTTATGTGGTAAGCGTGCCTAAATAGTTTATAGTGTAAGTTCATATCTCGGTATTTTAATATACGGTAATCGCATAAATGACTTTAGTCTTTACCTGAACCATGCAAGAAGATTGTGTTGGAGCTTCTTAAGAAAAAAAGAAAAGAATAAAAAATATTGGTTGTGCAGTTGTTGGTTGCTTAATCAAACTAAAGATTCGTATGTTATTTCGTGCGGATATTACTATCTATCTGATCAAAGGATTCGTTGCTTTACAGTTTCTGGTATTTGGTCTGAGTTAGAATTCAAAGTAAATTATTCTTCGCCTATCGACTATTATTCGTCTTTGTGTTGATATATATACACACTTGGGTTGAGAAAAAATTGCTTTGGGGGTGTTGCATTCTTTAATCTTTTCATGATAATGTTAAGTTTTCAGACCTTTGCTATTATGTTCACGTGAGTAAGGTCATCTCCAATGTAACTCCAAATCCTATTTTGGGGTTAAGAATTATCCCCGATGTAACACCATTCCCAAACTCAAAATAAGTATTACACAATTTCCTCTCTCCTCCACACCATTTTTGAGTTTTTACTATTCACAAATACCCATTTAACTTTAATTTTTTGTTAATTGCATACACACCCTTTTAAAGTTTTGAAAATTATTATTTGGTTTTAGTTATTCAATTAGCTTTATTTCTCAAGTCATCAATTTTAACAAATACTAATCAAATTATTTATATTGAAATTTTATTTATTTTGTGTAATTTAATTATTCATAAATAAATAAGTGTTAAAAATGTTGGTCAAATTAAAATTAGTTCTCTTAATTTATTTATTTAAGAATGATAATATCTTTTTATTATTTAAAATTTATGTTAGAGTTTATATTTTAATGTAATTTATTTTATCAATTACATAATTTTATTTGTTTGGTAAATGTGTATTTTAGTTGTCTTTATTTACATAATAATTAAATTATAAATTAAATTTTTAGTTGAAAATTTTAATGGATGTAATATGGAAAAGTATAAAGGTTTGTTTTGCAAAATTATATAAAATGATATGAGGAAGAATATATGAAGAATATTCTTTTTGAGTTTAAGTTTGGGTTTATGTTTGAAAATGAATTATGTTTGATGTGACTATTACTGCAAAATGGTGTAAAATTTGGTGTTGCGTATTGGAGATGGCCTAACTGAAGAAGTATATTGTGTTCCTTATCTTGTCAACATTATCAAAAATAAAGTATGAGTTGGGGATTTTTTTTTTTCTAATCTTAGATCCTTACTTTGTGTTAATGATATTACATCTATATTGTTTCTTCTAGTATAGATATGATAAATAATGTCTGCTAGAGTTTCAGTTTCATTATTGAAGGTCAAAATTTCAAATTTTAATCGTGCTTATGAAGGAGATAGTCGATCGTTTGATAAAAGAAGACTCTATATCTTTGGGATCACAAGTAATAGAACATATAATATTATTTATTTATATATATATATATATTATCAATACTTACAAAATTTAAATATTTTTCTTTTTGTGTTTTTTACAGTTTAAGAAAAAAGAACGCTCCATTAGTGAGTTCAATGAGGTTTGTGAGGAATGAGCTTCTTGTGTTATTGATCATATGTTGCATTAACTTGGTTTTTGATTTAGTATTTGATGTAAGTCATGATGATATGTTACTTTATTTTGTGGTTAGTTTATGAATGACTAGACATGCTTGAAGATTTAGAATTTGACATTTAGATTTGTTGTATTTTGATTAGATAAATTTTGTTGTAATACAAGATGAACATGGTGCTTTTAATGTTAATTATAGTTTGATTGTTGGTATTTTTAATGTTTAATAATTCATGTTATTAATTTCTTTTTGCAAATTTATACTAGTATTTGAAATGAAAAAAATAGAAGAATAAATAATATTGTTAAATACTAAATGAGGAATAGATAACGCTTTCGGTATAAAAGTGTTAACTTTGCTATTCAAATAACAACAGTTTTAATATTTTTAATAACAGTTAAAAATTGTTGTGTAAGATAAAAAATAATGTATAACCAATTTTTCATAACGGTTCGAAAAACGTTATTTAAAAGTAGTATAGATTACGCTATTTTTGTGTTTTTCATAACGCATATAATTGTCATGTAAATAATATATAGGTAACGTTTTTTGATTTTTAATAACGGTTAAAAACCATTGTGTATGTGCGTCTTTTTGCTCATACATAACGGTTCTGAAGCGTTATCTAAAATGAGTATAATAGATAACACCTAAGTTTATTACAGTTTTTCTCACACATACATAACGGTTTTTAACCGTTATGTAATGCATGTGCGTTTTTCTAGTAGTGAAACTTTGGTTTCTACCTCCCAACTATATCAACTCTCAGTCATTAAGCATAGTGTCAACTTCTATCTAGTTTCATCCTGAGTTCTACAAACTCATGTAATAAATAAAATAGTTCTTATTTGTCCAACACAACCAACCCATTTCTATAGGATAAAATAATGAATTAATTCAAGTTGAGTCAATGACAGACGTGCTGCAAATACTGACATAGGTAAAAGTTATAATGACAAAATTATATAGCATGTGACGCTAAAACACTTAGAGAAGCATATGATATCATATAGGTGCAGCTAACCATGTACAATAGATAGATTAAAATTAAAATTCTAAATTTTCCAAGTAATAAAAGTGCGTGCGTGACATGCTACTCAATACAAATAAGAATAATCACTTAAATATTTAGAATAAAATGAACTAAATTTATGTTAGTTCAATTCAAGCCTTTAACATTTCAAAATGCAACAATCGAGGGCTGTTTATGAGATTTATGCCTTTAGCGTTTAGTTTCACTCATATGTTGATTTAATGATTTGCTTCCTTCCCATTAAAAAGAAAAGGAAACAAGCTGCATAAAAGTAGCAAAAATGATCTCCAGAATATAGCAAAGATGAGATGCAACACTGCAAGAGTATAACTGTCCCAAAATTAAGTCAATTATTCTCTCTAACTAAAAAAGAAAGGTATAACTCATAACCAAAACTACATAGAATCACATGTGATGACTTACCATGTGATTGTAGTTGCCGCAATTTACTGCAAATCGATTTAACTTACCACTACTAGGATGACTTATACTCCAATACAACATGAGGAATATTTCTAATGAAACACAATGTGGAACAGTGGAAACAACTCACATGACTCATAGAAGCAAACCTACTGGAGAATGAAAGTAAAGCACATGAGCATCATGGATCCAATAAAGGCAATATCACTCATACTATTGGAATATGCATTAATCATTCCCAAAATCAACGAAAATACTCTTTGATTCAATTTGGTTAAAATTAATCCAGCAAAAGATTATGGTCACTCATGAAGTTCAAAGTAACACCAGCGTATACACTTTTACACTAAAGAAAATGAAGAACAAAGCTTAGTTGTGATTCAGAAAATGCGTTGGCTGCTTTGAGTGGAATGTATATTAAATTATAATCACTGAACGGAATTCACCAAAGCACTTGCTAAAAACCCCAAATCTGTTGAGTTAAGCACACTGCTCTACAAGTTCCCTCTCACACAATTGAGGCTGGGTACTCCATTTTGCAATATCATGGCCTACCTTCCGGTTATTGAATCCTTTGTGGTCTATTCTTAAGATCTATCTACACTTCTCTCTCGGTAAAGGGGATAATCAAGGGGATTTTTAGAAAATCAACGAGCTCAGTGGATTAAAGACTCGTGCTGATATAACGTGTTATAATATGAAAGAAATAAGAGAGAGAGAAAAGAAGACTACAAAGATACGACGCAAAGAAAAGAAACGGTAGGACATAAAAATCATAGAATTACATTCTCATATATATAGACTGTTTATTTTTACAAGAGATACATTTAATAATAAATACATTAATATTTTAAATAATAATGTCCACGTAAATAATAATATTTATAGTGTGATGGACATGTGTCGTGGTGGCTGTGGATGACCATGGAAGAAGAGTCTCCCACCAGGCAAATATCAATGCCAGCGGTGTCCAAATGCACTGCGGAAGGGTAGTCGTACGCCGTCACCATGGTTATGGGTTCGCCGCTATTGCGCTTTTACCGGAGGTGAGTAAGCGTCACGCGCTGGTTAGGGTTCTGCGACTTCGGCCCGCCTTACACGGTGTTCTCCGGTGCATTGCTCGGCCGTCGAAAATTGACTACGTTGAATTGCGGCTGGATAAGCAGCGAAGGTTTTTAGTGAGTGAAGGAAACATTCTCCGGATGGGGATGTCAGATGAAGGGGTAGGGCGCCTCCGAGAAGGATAAAACCAAAATAATGTGCAATTGGAGAAGAAGGAAAGTACCTTAGATTTTGATTGACTAATTTGTTTATTTGGTGAATAATTGTCTTTGCTCCATTTTATCTTTTTCTTTCGAGCCTCATCTACCGCAATTCATTGTAGAATTTCATCTAATAAATCACGACAACCACAATCAAAGGCAAGCAAAATATATGACAAATAGGATCAGTCTACTTTCATAAATGATTATGTCGTTTGGAAAAATAAACAGTGTCAAAAATACTGCTAAAATTAACTCTTGTATTTGGTTTTAATATAATAGATAGATATCTACCGACTCTAAATTCCTAAAGCACGAAAACGAAATAGCTTGGCGACTAAGCTAAATACTATACATTAGTTCTCCATTTTCCATTTTCCATTTTCCATCTCAAATCCCACCCCCACCCCCACCCCCCAAAAACCCTTTTCCCCAACAATTTTCCTTCTTCTTCCCAGAATTCCCCATCTCTTCACTCCAATTTTCGATAGCGAGAGCTGCCTTTTTGCTCTCCCGTCAATTGCCTTCATGAACTTTTGCTGATCGCGCGAACTTTTACGCTCGCTGGAGTGCCATGGCGGAGGAGATCGCCGCGCTCGTCGCGGCTTTGTCGTCCAACGATTTCCCTCTGGGTCTCCGCTCCGATGCGTCAGCGCCGGGGCTGCGAGAGGGCTTCCAGAAGCTCTACTCGATCCTCAGGCAGGCCGTGAGGCCGGTGGATTTTGATTCCGGCGGCGATGGTGACGCTAAGTTATGGTTGGAGGCCTGGGACCAAACTCAAATTCAGGCTCTGGCGTGCATCTCGATTGCTGTCATTAAAGCAATCAGATCCCTGTCCGGTATGCCCTTATATGGTTTATTACTTTTGGGTTCTAGTTTATGAATGCGATCAAATGAGTGATGATGAGTTGCGGTGTTGTGTTGTGTGCGGCAGTTGAGCAAGTAGAGCCTGTGGTGGTGGCGGTGATGCAGCAGTCGATTGAATTCGCTCTGTGCTATTTGGAGAAATGGATTGGGAAGAATGACGATTCAAGTCTTCAGGTTTTGTTTATTTTATTGCTAAAAAAAGATGCTATTTTATTTGACTAGTATTTTTTTTTTTTCTAATTAAGGCGCATGGATAGTGTGCAATTTCAGACTTCCTGGATTACTTGAAACAACTTATGGTAGATCGCATGTGTTATTCCAGTTGAATAATGTGCTTGTGATTGTTTTTAAATGCTTTTGGCTATACGGCACCTATTGCAGCTTGAAAATGATTTCTAACTGGTTGGCTTCTGGGCTGGCTCAGTGGTTATGTTGTTAGAAATAGAGGATATGCAAATTTTCGAGATTGCTCCTAATAAGACCCCATGTAGGTTCCATACAAGAACACAACTTTATGTTCATGTGCACCATGCATAATGCTCTGGTTCATAGATTGTAGGTTTGCATCAATTAGTTCTTGATAACTTTTAATATATAGGGTTTGCCTTTGCCTTTGTTGATTGGGAACAGGAAATATTCTAAGAACTATATATTTCCTTAATAATTATAATTTGGGGCTTGAAAAATCTATGTTCATGGTAGGGATTTGTGGTAGGTGAATGCACTGGCTCTGGTCCCTTCGTCGATTAGGAATTTAGGAGGGAATCTTGTACAAATCATAACTTTTATTGTTATAATAATTTAAGGTTTCAAGCATTTAAAGTCATGGTAAGGGTTCGTGGTTGGTTTGAACGCTTTGCAGGATCTAAAAACCTTCTATTTTCCAAGAAGTTCATTCTCACTCTCACTCTTGAGAGAGTGTATGATATGACCTTCCTCCAAGGAATGTGTTCAAATATGATAAGAGATCAACAACACCTAATATTTTTTATTGTATTATTTGTTTTTTTTTTTATAAATATTGAAATGTCCGGCGTGCTTCCTTAACATATCATCATTTAACTTTTTCTCACTTATCTCGTTCTTAGAGCACAATGCTTCAACTGTTAGAGCTACTGCTAGTTGATGGTGCACATAAGGAATTGGACAATTCTCTGTCGTGTCCAGCAAATGTTCTTGTGGACTTATTGCCTACTTCTGCTGATAAAGATGGTGATGTTTCTTGGAAGGATAATGTGAAGTGTTTGCTTCGAGGTATTATTTTGTAATTGTCCACAAAATCAAATCTTAGTACATCATATGACTCCCTAAATTTGTTTGCGCTTTTGTTTCCTTTGGAAGGTTCCATTTGCTCCCTGGAAAAAGAAGCAGACAATGATCTATTGATACCATTTTTATCCGAGTCCATACAAGTTGATATTGTGAATCCTTTTGGACAGTATCTTCCCTCCAATGCCAACAAGTTGAGTACACTTTCTCAGCATTGGGCTGTTATTCATCTCAGATGCAATCACCGTCTTCTCTCACTCTGCAAAGAAGTTTTAGAACTTCCAGTGTCATTTGATGAGAAACATACCAGTCTAAATCTGCGAAAAAAATTGTCAACTTGTCTAAGAATATTGAAGTTGCTGGGAAGTGTTGCGAAGACTCATCCAATTTTTTATTCTGACAATCTCCTGTTGCAGTCTGCTGCTTCCTTCATAGATATATTGCCTAGTTTGTTCAGGACTGGTTTTGAGTTCATAAATGGCAACACTGTTGTTGAAAGTAGTTATGAAAGTCTTGCTACCCACATAATGGAAGAATTTCTTCTAGTTATGCAAGCAACTTTCTGTAAGAATTTTGTGTTTCAAAATATTCGAGTATGTGTGGCGGCTTCTGTTTTGCAGAATCTGGGATCTGATGTTTGGAGGTTTAATCAATCTCTGCCCAGTCATAAACCCCCCCTTGCTTACTTCCCTAGGGTGGTTATTTTCGTTCTGAAACTCATTTCAGATATTAAGGATCACTCTCATCATCTCACTGAGTTGGATGAACTCAATGAGGGCTTTACAGATGGTCTATCAGAGTTTGATTCTCCTTCATGTCATGTTGGGTCTGAGAAAGTATTATTGTTGAAAAATCATACTGCGTCGGACTTATTTGAAATAGTATTTCCATCATCAGTTCAGTGGCTGGACAATATGATGCATCTTCTTTTCTTCCTTCATTCTGAGGGCACAAAATTAAAACCAGTACTGGAAAGATCATGCTCCAGTGGGATGAAAGCATGTGTCACATATGAAATGGAAAGCGCTGTTTGCCATGAAGATGAAGCCCTTTTTGGTGATCTTTTCTCTGAGGGTGGTCGCTCTGTTGGTTCTGCTGATGTGTGTGAGCAATCAAATGCTATGCCCAGTTCTGTATCCAGTTTCAGCAACATGCCATTTCAGGCAGCAACTGATTTGCTAAGTTTCCTCAAAACTTGTGTGTTTTCTTCCGAGTCACATCAGCAAATGTACCAAGATGTGAGCAAAAAGCTTAATGGTGACCATATTGATATTTTGCTGTCAATACTCAGTTGTCATGGTTATAATTCTGAAGAATGGACTTGTGATAATAGTCCAACTCTGAATGAAGAAAGGAAGTTCAGCACTGTACATATGTATTGCTTTGAACTGCTGCAGAAACTTGTGCTGCTTCGAGCTTTCCCTGAATCTCTTGAGGAGTCGGTTGTGGATAAAATACTGGTAGTTGAGAATGGTGCTCATATTTACAATGATCTGATGCTATCTTTGCTTGCTCATATACTTGTTTGTCGAGTGGGTTCTGCTGGTTCTAGATTAAGGAATAAAATCTACCAGATATTTGTCAAATTTATCCATCAAAAGGCTAAAACAATTTGCTCAACAAGCTCTGATCTGAAGGATATAGTTGAAACTCTGCCGTCTCTGTTTCATGTTGAGATTGTGCTGATGGCTTTTCACTTGTCATCTGACAAGGAAAAGGGTCTGCTGGCAAATCAAATACTTTCATCATTTAAAGCAATTGATATTCCCTCCATGACTTCTGATTGTATGCAGTTATCATGCTGGGCTTTGCTGATTTCAAGGTTGGTTTTGATACTGCGCCATATTATATATCAGCCACGTGCTTGTCCTTCTTTGCTGCTATTGGACTTCAGAACTAAATTGAGGGGACCTTCCAAGTTAAGCACACCAACCAACTATTTCTTATCCTGGCCTGCCACTATGCTGGAGGATATAATGAACTCCGATGGAACACAAGCAAACATGACTTTGCTTAATCAGTTAATTGATATTGCCCCTGTTCCTTCTTCTATGTGTAGAGATTTTCCGGCAATTGATTGCTTAGATTTGAATTGGGAGGATGTAATAGTCACTTTCTCACAGATTATTGGACTTTGGAATGGTAAAAAGGCTGCCAGTGCAGATGAGCTTTTTATTGAGCGGTATCTTTTTGTGCTTTGCTGGGATATTCCAACTGAGGGGTTGTCACTGAAACATGATCAAGTTCCATTTAGCAAGGTTCCTGATGTCTTGGATATGAAGACTTTCCATTACACCAGTCATTGTATATTAGGTCTATCTAACCCTAGAAATGACTACAGCGCGACACCAGGTCTTCTCTTAAGTTTGCTTCAGCAATTGCACGATTCACTTCAGGGTGTTGATGTCGAGGAGCTTGGTTGGGACTTCTTCAGGATCGGATCCTGGCTTTCTTTTGTAATCTCCTTACTTTATACTGGCACCAAGGGGCACAATAATGGAAATTCTCACCAACTAGAGAGAACCAGCCAGCCAGATATCTCTTTTATGGATGCTGAGTTTCTTAGACTGTCAAAAGAACTCGTCCACAACACTTTTGCTGCCGATCAAGTTGCTATGCTATTTAAACTATTATCATCCTTGTTGAAGAGATACTTATGGATTTATCAGAGGGCTTTAGCTTCAATGTTTGAAAATGGGCTTCACCACGCTGAGAAAATTTTCCCTCTTCTGCTTCTTGAATATTCTGATACAGACAACAACATGCAGGATGAATTTCACAAAAAGATGGGGATCAAACCTTGCATTCTTGGCTCTCTTTATGAGCTCTCATCGAGGTTAAATAAAGTAGATGAAAACTTTGCCATGGGAGTTCGATCCAAAATTTTCTGGGAAGTTGCACTGCACGGATTTCCTCTTCATGCTCAACTTGCAACTGAAATTTTTTCATCCTGCATCCTTAACATGAAAGGAATTGTTGGTTGTCTAGACGGTCTACTTGCTATAAAAGTTTCAGGAGGAATTGTTTGGGAGGAAAATGAGGTGATCAACGAAATTCTTGAGTCGATTTTGTCAATGAAGTGCGACAAGGTTTTTGAAAGTCTTGAGTGTAAATTCAATCACATCTGCCAGACCCTGAAAATTGGTACTGATGCACCTGATTACATCAGTTTATTCATTATGAAGCGCATGGAAGAATTTCTGCGGTGTTCCAATAAAGCAGATGTAGATAGAAGTGTCCATGAATACATAGTGGTGAAGATGGTTGATATGGCCAACAACCTAAAGGGAGATCCTTTGAGAAGCAGTATTTTCAAAAAATTTATCTCTGTGCAGGATAATTTCGAATGTAAGAACTTCCAGGAAACCCAGCGTGGAGATATATTGGTTCTGTTGGATGCTCTAGATTACTGCCTTTCCGAATCAGTAAATATGAGGGTTCTCAACTTCTTTACAGATCTCTTGTCTGATGGATACCCTGAAGTTAAAGTTAAGCTGCAGATGAAGTTCACTGGCATGGATTTGATTTCTCTGTCCAAGTGGCTGGAAATGAGGTTACTGGGATCTCTTGTAGAAATGCCTAGTGTTAACAATACCAAAGGTGGTTCAGTTTCTCTAAGAGAATCAACCATGAATTTCCTCACAAGTCTTATGACGCCCACCAGTGAATGCCAGCTGCAGGAACTGCAGATCCATTTACATGAAGCCCTGCTTCTTCCCCTTGAGAGTGCATTTTGTCTATTTGATTTCAGTATAGCAAAAAATTATTACAATCTTATCATTAAACTCTCCGAAGGGGAAGGATTGATCAAGTCTTTACTGCAGAGAACTATTGAGTTGATGGAGAAGCTGGGTGGCGATGAGCGCTTGCTTGAAGGACTGAAGTATATTTTTGGATTTCTGACAATAGTTGTAAGTGATTGTGGGTCGTTCAGTTGCACTTTTGAGAAGTCCTCTGGGAAGACCCTTTCAAGCTGTAGTTCAGGTGTAGGGACTTTGTCTTCTAGAACTCTTGGTTCAAGGAAAAATGCAGATGATTTTGTAACATCTGCTAATCGAGCTTCAGCATCTGTTGACTGTGATGCAACTTCCGTTGATGATGATGAAGATGATGGAACCTCAGATGGTGAACTAGGTAGTATTGATAAAGAGGAGGAGGAGGATAGCAACAGCGAGAGAGCTCTTGCTTCTAAAGTTTGCACCTTCACTTCTAGTGGCAGCAACTTTATGGAGCAGCACTGGTACTTCTGTTATACATGTGATCTTACTGTCTCAAAAGGCTGCTGCTCTGTTTGTGCAAAAGTTTGTCACCGTGGTCATCGAGTTGTGTATTCCCGCTCTAGTCGATTTTTCTGTGACTGTGGTGCAGGAGGTGTTCGAGGTAGCAGTTGTCAGTGCTTGAAACCTCGAAAATTTACAGGAAGTAATGGTATTCCTGCACGCAGTGCTGGTAATTTTCAGTCTTTTCTGTCTCTTGCAGAAAATGGTGAGCATCTTCCTGAGAGTGGTTCAGATGTCGATGAAGATTCATCTACAGACCTGGATTCCTCTGTCAGGTTATCACTTCCAATAGAAGTCCAAAACAGGATGCCACTGTTGCTTGATGAACTGGAGGTTGAACGTCGTATATTAGGGGTTTGCTCATCATTGTTACCTTATATTACTGGAAGTAGAGACTCCAACACGATGAGAGATGGGAAAGTTTCTTTAGCAGAAGTGGAAGTGCTCCACTACAGTAATGATCTGTTACAATTGAAGAAAGCATATAAAAGTGGATCGTTAGACTTAAAGATAAAAGCTGATTATTCTAATGCAAAGGAGCTAAAATCTCATCTGACAAATGGGTCTCTTGTCAAATCATTACTAAGTGTCAGTGGCAGAGGCCGCCTAGCAGTGGGGGAAGGTGATAAAGTGGCCATATTTGATGTTGGGCAATTAATTGGGCAAGCTAGTATTGCTCCTGTGACTGCTGATAAGGCTAACGTGAAGCCTCTTTCTAAGAACGTTGTTCGATTTGAGATTGTTCATCTTCTTTTCAATCCAGTTATTGAGAATTATCTGGTTGTAGCTGGATATGAAGATTGTCAGGTCCTTACAGTCAATCATCGAGGTGAGGTGGTTGATCGATTAGCAATTGAGCTTGCTCTACAAGGTGCATATATTAGATGTGTTGAATGGGTTCCAGGTTCCCAGGTTCAGCTGATGGTGGCCACTAACAGATTCGTAAAAATTTACGATCTCTCTCAAGACAATATCAGTCCTGTGCACTATATCACATTGCCTGACGATACAATAGTTGATGCATCTCTTTTGATGGCTTCCCACAGTAGAATGTTTCTCATTGTCCTTTCAGAGTCTGGAAGCTTGTACAGGTTGGAATTGTCAGCAAAAGCAAATGCTGGGAGCAGGCCCTTGAAGGAAATCATTGAAGTAGAGGGCCGAAATGAAATTGGAAAGGGCTCTTCACTGTATTTTTCACACACTCACAAATTGCTCTTTTTGTCATATCAAGATGGGAGTACCATGATCGGCCGCCTTAATCAAGATGTAACATCTGTGGTAGAGATGTCTGCTATGCATGAGAATGATCTTGATGGTAAGCTCCGGCCTGCTGGTTTGCATCGCTGGAAAGAGCTACTGGCTGGCAGTGGGCTATTTGTTTGCTATTCGAATCTAAAATCTAATGGGATACTTGCCATCTCTTTGGGACAACATGAAGTGCTTGCACAGAATTTGCGGCACACTGGGGGGTCAACTTCTCCTGTGGTTGGGGTTACGGCTTATAGGCCTTTATCGAAAGACAAAATCCACTGTCTTCTTCTGCATGAAGATGGAAGTCTCCAGATATACTCTCACATCCCAGCTGGGGTAGAGACTGGAGTAAATTTAATGGCAGATAAGGTTAAGAAATTGGGTTATGGCATTTTAAGAAACAAAGCTTATGGGGGTGTAAAACCAGAATTTCCGCTTGATTTCTTTGAGAAAACTGTCTGCATTACACAAGATGTGAAATTTACTGGGGATGCCATTAGGAACAATGATTCTGAGGGGGCGAAGCAAACTTTAGCATCTGAAGATGGATTTTTAGAGGGGCCTAACCCAGCTGGATTCAAGGTATTGTTGTACATGTTTAATTTATGATCTCTTAAAAGTACCTGTACCCTATTGTTATAATTCAAATTTACTTCTGATGTGATCTTACTTTTATCACCCTAGATAACTTTCTTTATATGTGCATCTATCCACGTGTCTGCTTGTTAACATGATGCACTTTGGTCTGTAGTTTATTTCTGGCTCTGCGCTTGAACATATTTGGCAAATGATAAGTGCCATCGGAATGAGCTCTGCTCTTGCAATAACCTGTAATCACTTCAGATGTCATCTACCCAATGTATTACATAAGATTCCATGTTTGTATTCCCTAGAAACTAGAAAGAATAAGATATACATATGGTCTAGTGTAATTAATTTAAAGTAAACAGGCTTTCCATAAAGTGATAAAACAAATAAAGAATAATTGGATATCGTGTTGCTTGCTGAGAGAACTTTATTTATGGCTGAAGAAGCCTTTCTTATATTGTTTGTATTTATTTGATGTGCAGTGCACCATTATATTGGCAGTAAGTCTGTGGTATGGCAATTTGATGTCCTATCTATCATCTTAGCCAAACCGTTTCCAATATTAATAGTATGTTTCTTGGGTTTTTTCAGATAACAGTGTCCAATTCAAATCCTGACATTGTCATGGTTGGTTTTCGCTTGCACGTCGGTAACACGTCTGTGAATCATATTCCTTCTGAAATTAATATATTTCAGAGAGTAATAAAACTAGATGAAGGAATGCGCTCCTGGTATGATGTTCCCTTCACTGTGGCTGAATCACTTTTAGCTGATGAAGAATATACAATATCTATCGGCCGAACATTCAGTGGATCTACTTTGCCAAGAATAGACTCTTTAGAAGTATATGGCCGAGCAAAAGATGAATTTGGTTGGAAAGAGAAGATGGATGCCATATTGGATATGGAAGCTCGAGTGCTTGGTGGTAATTCATGGTCTACGGGTTCAGCAAGAAAGTCAAGGGCAATGCAATCCACTTCAATACAGGAGCAAGTGGTTGCTGATGCCCTTAAACTCCTATCTGGGATCTATATGTTGGGTAAACCACACGGATCCTCAAAAATTGAAGATAATAAAGTTGATGGGAGCAATCTTAAATGTATGCAAGTTCTGGAAACAATATTTGAGAGTGACAGGGAGCCTATGTTACAGGCTGCTGCCAGCCGAGTTCTTCGAGCTATCTTCCCCAGAAGAGAGATTTATTACAAAGTAATTCTTATTTCTTGCTATCCATTGTGATAATTGTGTTACCAAATTGCTCCGCAATTCATGTTTCACCAAATTTGGTTTTACGTGAAACTTTCATCCATTTAATTTCCCATACACAAAAAGCAACTTCTGTTACTCACTCTGGATACTCTGTTCAGGTGAAGGACAACATGCGTCTTAGTGGAGTAGTGAAATCTACAGTCACACTCTTGTCTAAGTTGGGAATGGGGGAACTCACTGCAGGGTGGATTATTGAGGAGTTCACAGCACAGATGCGAACAGTTTCTAAGATTGCGCTGCATCGGCGCTCAAACTTAGCTATTTTTCTTGAAAAAAATGGTATAATCTCTCATTTTCACCTGACTTTATTTCTCCTGATCATCAAAATATATGCTTGCACCAACTCCTTTGCTAGATTATATGCGGACTATGCTTTTTCACAAGCTTAATATAGAATAAGGAGGATATTTTGTTGTGTGTGGATTTGATTTTAGTTGCTTCAGGTAGCATCAGCATATCAGGTTTCTGGTCAAAGTTCTAAGAGTAAAAGAAGTGCTAGCTCATGTATTATTGATTCAGGCCTCTGTTATGAATTTGTAGAATCAGTTAGATATGTTTATTTCCATACTTCAGGAACTTAATCTGGTTCTTGAACTTATTCTGGTTCTCTTTGTTTTGTAAAACTTATATTCTGTGTATTCATGATTTAGGTTCTGACGTAGTCGATGGGCTTATGCAAGTGCTGTGGGGAATTTTGGATGTAGAGCAGCCGAACACACAAACTATGAATAACATTGTCATATCATCTGTGGAACTCATCTATTGTTATGCAGAATGCCTGACATTACATGGAAAAGATATGGAATTGCCATCTGTAGCCCCTGCTGTTGCTCTGTTGAAAAAGCTTCTTTTCTCTTCAAATGAGGCTGTTCAAACTGCCAGCAGGTACATATGTAGTTGAAATTATAACTTGACTTAGCCACTGTGTATTGCCCATGCATTTACATTTGCTGCATCCTTTTCAGTTTGGCTATATCTTCTAGACTGCTTCAGGTTCCTTTTCCAAAGCAAACAATGTTAGGTGCTGATGATTCATTGGAGAATACAGCACCCACTCCCCTTTGTGCAGATGCTACAAGTGCTACTAGTCGTACTAATCCAATAATGGTAGAAGAAGATTCCATTACTTCTTCTGTGCAATATTGTTGTGATGGTTGTTCAACTGTTCCAATATTGCGGCGCAGATGGCACTGTACTGTTTGTCCTGATTTCGATTTATGTGAAGCATGTTACGAAGTACTAGATGCAGAGAGACTTCCTCCACCACATTCTAGAGATCATCCAATGACAGCAATTCCAATCGAAGTAGAGACATTTGGTGGTGATGGTAATGAAGTTCACCTGTCTGCAGATGATTTAAGTGATGCAAATATATTGCCAGTAGCTGCTGATGTCAATGATCAAAACTCAGCTCCATCAATCCATGAGTTGGAGCCTAATGAGTCAGGGGAGTACTCAATGGTTGACCCTGTAACCATTTCTGCATCTAAAAGGGCTGTTAATTCTCTACTTCTTTCTGAGCTCCTTGAACAACTGAAAGGATGGACAGATAGCACCTTTGGGGTTCAGGCTATTCCTGTAATGCAACTCTTTTACAGATTGTCATCAGCTATTGGTGGTCCTTTTGTTGATAGCATGGAGATGGATAGCTTAAATTTGGAGAAGCTAATAAAATGGTTTGTAGATGAGGTGAAATTGAATAAGCCATTTGACGCCCGAGCTCGTTCATCTTTTGGGGAAGTGATGATCCTAATTTTCATGTTCTTCACCCTTATGCTACGCAACTGGAACCAACCGGGTGGTGATGTTACTGTATCAAAATCTGGTGGGGTAGCAGATACACAGGAAAAGACGACTATCCAGATCCTATCTGCTATGTCTTTATCCAGTTCATCATCTGATGGCCAAGAAAAAACTGACTTCACATCTTGTCTGCATAAAGCATGTGGATTTCTTAGGCAACAAGTTTTTGTTAATTATCTCATGGACATACTGCAGCAGCTTGTGCACATCTTTAAGTCTCCCCCTGCAAGTGCTGAATCTCAAGGATTAAATCCTGGTTCTGGTTGTGGTGCGTTATTAACAATTCGAAGAGAGCTCCCAGCTGGTAATTTTTCACCGTTTTTCTCAGATTCATATGCCAAATCACACCGTTCAGATATTTTTGCTGACTACCACCGTCTATTGCTGGAGAATACTTTCCGGTTGGTCTACTGTTTAGTTCGGCCCGAAAAGCATGACAAGGGTGGGGAGAAGGAAAAGTCGCTCAATATTTCTTCAGGCAGGGATTTGAAGCTTGATGCTTATCAGGATGTCCTTTGCAGTTACATCAACAATCCACATACAACTTTCATTAGGAGGTATGCTAGGCGGTTGTTTTTGCATGTTTGTGGCAGTAAGACACATTATTACAGTGTAAGAGACACCTGGCAGTTTTCTACTGAAATTAATAGGCTCAATAAACACATAAATAAATCTGGTGGATTTCAGAGCTCCGTTTCTTATGAAAGAAGTGTCAAAATAGTGAAGTGCCTTACAACAATTGCTGAGGTATCTGCAGCAAGACCAAGAAACTGGCAGAAGTATTGCTTGAAGCATGGAGATGTCTTGCCCTTTCTCATGAACGGAGTTTTCTTCTTTGGTGAGGAATGCATAGTTCAGTCTCTGAAACTATTGAATTTGGCATTTTACACTGGGAAGGACATGAATCACTCTTCCCAGAAGGCTGAAGGTGGAGATGGAGGAATGAGTTCGAATAAGTTTGGGGGACAATCACTCGACTCTAAAAAAAAGAAGAAAAGTGAGGAAGGAAGTGAATCTACTCTGGAGAAATCGTACATGGATATGGAGCAGGCACTAACCATCTTTACTGACCGTGGTGATGACTGCCTGAGGCAATTTGTAGACACATTTCTGTTGGAATGGAATTCAAGTACTGTGCGTGGGGAAGCCAAGTGTGTGCTTCTTGGTGCTTGGCACCATGGTAAGCAGTTATTCAAGGAGACCATGCTAATGGTTCTCTTGCATAAAGTGAAACACTTACCATTGTATGGTCAGAATGTCATTGAATACACTGAACTTCTTACTTCGTTGCTTGGGAAATCGCCTGATAGCTCCGTAAAACAACAAAACAGTGTCATCATTGACAAGTGCTTAATCTCAGACGTAATCAAGTGCATTTTTGAGACACTTCATTCACAAAATGAACTTCTGGCGAACCATCCAAATTCACGCATCTACAATACATTGAGTGGTTTGGTTGAATTTGATGGTTATTATCTTGAGAGTGAGCCTTGTGTTGCCTGTAGCTCACCGGAAGTCCCATATAGCCGGATGAAACTGGAAAGTCTAAAGTCAGAGACAAAGTTCACGGACAACCGTATCATTGTGAAATGCACGGGTAGCTACACTATTCAGAGTGTCACAATGAATGTTCATGATGCTCGAAAGTCCAAATCAGTGAAAGTGCTGAATCTTTACTATAATAATAGGCCTGTAGCTGATTTATCTGAGTTGAAAAATAACTGGTCCTTGTGGAAGAGAGCAAAGATATGCCACCTTTCTTTCAATCAGACAGAACTGAAAGTGGACTTCCCGATTCCTATAACAGCATGTAACTTTATGATCGAGCTGGATTCTTTCTATGAAAATCTTCAAGCATTATCCCTTGAACCTCTGCAATGTCCGCGTTGTAGTCGACCCGTGACTGACAAACATGGAATATGTAGCAACTGTCATGAGAATGCTTATCAGTGCAGGCAATGCCGTAACATTAATTATGAGAATCTTGACTCCTTTTTGTGCAATGAGTGTGGTTACAGTAAATATGGTCGCTTTGAATTCAACTTCATGGCCAAACCAAGTTTTACTTTTGACAGCATGGAAAATGATGATGATATGAAAAGAGGATTAGCTGCAATAGAGTCTGAATCGGAAAATGCTCATCGACGGTATCAACAGCTCTTGGGCTTCAAGAAACCACTACTGAAGATTGTCTCGAGCATTGGGGAGAATGAAATAGATTCTCAACAAAAAGATTCAGTCCAGCAAATGATGGTATCTTTGCCTGGACCTTCCTGCAAGATCAACCGTAAAATCGCCCTTCTTGGTGTGCTCTATGGTGAGAAATGCAAAGCAGCCTTTGATTCTGTGAGTAAAAGTGTTCAGACTCTTCAAGGTCTCAGACGGGTGCTCATGAACTATTTGCACCAGAAGCAATCTGATAATCATACTGCAGCCTCTAGATTTGTTGTGTTGAGATCTCCAAATAGCTGTTACGGCTGTGCTAGTACATTTGTGACCCAGTGTCTCGAGATACTACAAGTGCTCTCAAAACATCCAAGTTCTAAAAAGCAACTTGTTGCTTCTGGCATTCTGCGCGAGTTGTTTGAAAACAACATACATCAGGGCCCCAAAACAGCTAGAGTTCAAGCAAGGGCAGCACTATGTGCTTTCTCTGAAGGTGATGCCAGTGCGGTGGCAGAGTTGAACAGCTTGCTGCAGAAAAAAGTTGTTTACTGTCTTGAACACCATCGCTCCATTGATATAGCTCTGACAACGCGTGAAGAATTAATGTTGCTTTCAGATGTCTGCTCCTTAGCGGATGAATTCTGGGAGTCAAGACTAAGGATCGTCTTCCAGTTGTTATTCAAATCAATCAAGCTAGGAGCCAAACATCCTGCTATATCTGAACATGTTATTCTACCTTGCCTGAAGATCATCTTGCATGCATGTACACCACCAAAACCTGATGCCGTTGATAAAGAGCTTGTGAATGGAAAGCCTGCTTCACTTCCACATGTGAAAAATGAAAACAGCGCATATGAATCTGGTTCTAGTGGAGCTGTGATTGCGAACAGATCAGTGTCAGAGTTGATTGAAAAAAATTGGGATGGTTCTTCAAAGACTCAAGACATGCAGTTAGTAAGCTATTCTGAATGGGAAAAGGGGGCATCATATCTCGATTTTGTGAGGCGGCAATATAAAGTTTCTCAGGCAGTCAGAGTTAGCCAGAAATCTCGCCCTCAAAGATATGACTATTTGGCCATGAAATATGGCCTTAGATGGAAGCGGCGATCCTGTAAGGGAGCTCAGAGTGAAATAAAAATGTTTGAACTTGGCTCCTGGGTTACAGAACTTATACTAAGTGCTTGTTCACAATCTATAAGATCTGAGATGTGCATGTTGGTTAATCTTCTTTGTGGTCAAAGTTCATCCAGACGGTTTCGGTTGCTGAATTTGCTTATGTCTCTATTGCCTGCTACACTTTCTGCTGGTGAAAATGCAGCTGAATATTTTGAGTTGCTTTTTAAAATGATAGATTCAGAGGAATCTCGCATATTTTTGACTGTTCGAGGATGTTTATCTACCATATGCAAGCTAATCATGAGAGAGGTGAGTAATGTTGAATCCTTAGAGAGAAGCCTCCACATTGATATATCACAGGGATTCATCCTTCATAAGCTCATAGAGCTCCTTGGAAAGTTCTTGGAGGTTCCTAATATCAGATCAAGGTTCAAATTTGCCTTCTTCATTTTTCATTCAATTTAATACATCTATATGTGGTATACATGTATTTGGTTTTGTAACATGTTTCCTATTTGACTGTCAGGTTTATGCGAGAACAGTTGTTATCCGATGTTCTCGAGGCACTTATTGTGATCAGGGGCTTAATTGTACAAAAGACTAAACTAATAAGTGATTGTAATCGACTTCTTAAAGATCTACTGGACAGTCTTCTGCTTGAGAGCAATGAAAACAAAAGGCAGTTCATCCAGGCATGTATTGGTGGCTTGCAGGTTCATGGAGAGGACAAGAAAGTGCGTACCTCTATGGTATGTAATTAATTTATTTATTCAATATTTGCATGGAAAATTTACAGTGGAAATATTATCTGAGTACATAGGATGTTATTGGCTACTTTTCTTGCCAATCTTATGTCCATTCTTCACTAGGTTGATATTATATCCCATTTTTTTATTTCTTTGTCAGGGGAACACTAGTTCATGACAGAATAATGGATCTTTGAAAAAATGTAGCGCCTGATGCTTTTTTTGGAAAATTAATCCACTAATCATATTTTCATGCAATGGCCCTTCTATTTTGTTCATTTCAAAATAATAGAATAGCTTCTTGACAGAGTTTAATGTAACCATGACATTCTATTCCACAGTTTATATTGGAGCAACTCTGCAACTTGATCTGCCCAACGAAACCAGAGCCAGTCTATCTTTTAATACTGAACAAAGCACATACACAGGAGGAATTTATTAGGGGATCAATGACTAAGAATCCTTATTCAAGTGTTGAAATTGGTCCTCTGATGCGTGATGTGAAAAATAAGATATGCCACCAGTTGGATCTCCTGGGGCTTATAGAAGATGATTATGGCATGGAGCTGCTGGTTGCAGGAAACATCATTTCTCTTGATCTGAGTGTTGCCCAAGTTTATGAGCAAGTTTGGAAAAAATCAAACAGTCAGACGTTAGCTGCTGCCTCTGGAACAGGTTTTTTGGCTGTTAATGCTGTCGCGTCCACCAGAGAATGTCCGCCAATGACAGTGACTTACCGGCTTCAGGTTTCCTTCACAATCTTCATCAACATCTCCTTTTAGCAGCTCACGCGATTGTTTATTGACTTGTTATTAAAGGACACTTTGTCGTGGTGCATCGTAACCCTTCTGATGAGTGACGACATTTCCCCACCTTTTTTTTATGTGCAATTTAACTTAATGTTTGCTTCAAATATACAGGGATTAGATGGCGAAGCTACAGAGCCCATGATCAAAGAGTTAGATGAGGATAGAGAGGAATCTCAAGACCCTGAGGTTGAGTTTGCGATAACTGGTGCTGTACGAGAATGTGGTGGTCTGGAGATTCTCTTGACCATGGTTCAGGTGCATCTGCTTTCCCTTTTGTGTCTGCATGTGCTTTTTTAGTTTTAGTTTTGGGATGTTTTATTTTGTTTCAGCTGCTCCTTTGAAAGAGGGCTGTTAGCTTAAATTTTAGGCTTAAATGATAATATGAAATCTGAAAGAAACTCTTTCTGGTCCATATCCCTTGTATGAATTCTCTAATCTTGATTGTATCTGAACAGCGCCTTCGAGATGATCTGAAATCAAACCAGGAACAATTGGTAGCTGTGCTAAATCTGGTAATGCTTTGTTGTAAGACGAGGGAAAACAGAAGAAAATTATTAAGCTTGGGAGCTTTGGGTTTACTGCTTGAAACTGCAAGACGTGCCTTCTCAGTTGATGCTATGGAACCAGCTGAGGGAATACTGTTAATTGTGGAGAGTCTCACTCTAGAAGCAAATGAGAGTGACAACTTCAGTGTTACACCAGGAGTATCCACAGTGTCTGATGAAGATGCTGGTAACAGTGAACAAGCTAAGAAAATAGTTCTCATGTTCCTGGAACGATTATCTCATCCTTCAGGACTTAAGAAGTCAAGTAAACAGCAGAGGAATACAGAGATGGTTGCTAGAATCCTTCCGTACTTGACTTATGGAGAACCTGCAGCAATGGATATTCTCATTCAGCACTTCGAGCCTTACTTGCAAAATTGGAAAGAATTTGATCCCCTACAAAAGCAATATGAAGACAATCCCAAAGATGAGAAGATCGCTGAACAAGCTGCTAAACAAAAATTTGCACTAGAGAATTTCATTCGGGTCTCTGAATCCCTTAAAACAAGCTCTTGTGGAGAGAGATTGAAAGATATAATATTGGAGAAAGGGATTACTAGAGCTGCTGTGAGACACTTGAAGGTGTGTTTTGCATGTGTAGCACAGCCTGGCTTTAAATCAACTGAGGACTGGGCAGCTGGATTAAAATTTCCTTCTGTTCCCCTTATACTCTCCATGCTGAGAGGGCTGTCAACGGGTCACTTGGCTACCCAACGGTGCATAGACGAGGAAGAAGTTTTACCTTTGCTCCATGCATTGGAGAGTGTTCCAGGTGAAAATGAGATTGGGGCTAAGGCCGAGAACTTATTGGACACCCTTACTGATAAGGAAGGCACAGAAAATGGGTTTTTAGCAGAAAAAGTTCGGCAACTAAGACATGCAACCCGCGATGAGATGAGGCGTCTAGCTCTGAAGAAAAGAGAACAGTTGCTACAGGTTCTTCTCATTTCTTTTGAAACTTGCGCACAATTATGAGTAATTGCCACTTTTCTTATCACTAGTTTAATGATTCTTGTGGTTCTTATTAAAGTAATGCAGTACAAAGGAGCCGGAGCCATGTCGCTTTAATACTTCTAAAAAAATCTCATTATATTCCTACATATAACAAGGCCAGGGGTTACTTTAATGTGTATTTGATATGTCCTTTTAATTCAAGATTGAGTAATGATAATGTGCAGCCTTTTAACTTTCCATGTAGCATTTGGTGCAAAATCATGACATGGACCATATTGTGTGTTCTTTGCACTGATTTATTACATTATGGTTTTAAGGGGCTTGGAATGCGGCAAGAACTGAGTTTAGATGGTGGTGAGCGAATTATTGTTTCTCAGCCTGTTCTTGAGGGTTTTGAAGATGTTGAGGATGAGGAGGATGGGCTAGCTTGCATGGTTTGCCGTGAAGGATACCGACTGAGACCCACTGATCTGTTGGGTGTCTACACTTACAGTAAACGCGTGAACTTGGGTGTTGGAACATCAGGAAGTGCTCGTGGTGATTGTGTATATACAACTGTCAGCCATTTTAATATCATACATTTCCAGTGCCATCAAGAGGCTAAACGAGCAGATGCTGCCCTAAAAACTCCAAAGAAGGAATGGGATGGTGCTGCCTTGAGGAACAATGAAACGCTTTGTAATAACTTGTTTCCCCTGAGAGGGCCCTCTGTTCCAATGGGACAATACTTGCGTTATGTTGACCAGTATTGGGACTATCTTACTGCTTTGGGGCGTGCTGATGGAAGCCGGCAGCGATTGTTAACATACGACATCGTTTTGGTATGTTAGTCTTCATCTATTTTCTTACATTGTCATTAGTTTACCTCTTGTCTCTGCTGGCTTTACTTTTATTGTATATATCTGCAGATGCTAGCTCGTTTTGCTACTGGTGCATCATTCAGTGCCGACTGTAGAGGTGGTGGAAAGGATAGCAACTCCAAATTTTTACCTTTCATGATACAGATGGCGCGCCACCTCCTAGACCATGACTCTTCTCAACGGAATAATCTGGCAAAGTCTATTTCAAGTTATTTGTCTTCTACGATCCCTCCCGGTACACAGCCTTCAGGCACCACAGAGGAGACCGTCCAATTTATGATGGTGAGCTCACTCCTCTCAGAATCATACGAGTCTTGGCTGCAGCATCGCCGGGCCTTCTTACAGCGTGGAATATATCATGCATACATGCAACGCCATGGCCGCCCTACACAACGTAGCTCGACAGGTGGCGTCCCCATACCAGAGTCGGGAAGCACTTCTGCTGCAGTTGTATCAGGAGATGCTGATGAATTATTTTCAGACATTCAGCCCATGCTAGTGTACACTGGCTTGGTCGAGCAGCTCCAGAGATATTTCAAGGTAAGAAAATCTTCATCCACAGCGGACTCCAGCCAAATACAAGAGGCGGAAGGGGAAGATGAGAGCAAAAAGTTGGAAGTATGGGAGGTTGTAATGAAAGAGAGACTATCAAATGTGAAAGAAATGGTTGCTTTCTCCAAGGAGCTACTCTCATGGCTGGAGGACATGACCTCAGCCACTGATCTACAGGAGTCGTTCGACATCATCGGTGCATTGTCTGACGTTTTATCTTCTGGGTTTAGCAGATCCGAGGATTTTGTGTATGCTTCGATCAATTTAGGTAAATAATGATCATAATCTTTTTACTTTATTGTTCTTTTTGTATAATGCACTGTTTCAGTCTAGATGTTTTTTCTGTAAGAAAATGCAGGCAGGCAATGTTTAATCTACAAGTACTATTGTATCTACATATTACATGTCCAGGCCAAAGGATAAGTGAATGTTAGCATTGCAAATTGTATGCATTTATGGGTAATAAATTCCCTCCTCATCTGTTTTGAATGTACAATTCAAGCTTGCCAACTGTGATTATAAATACAATAGGAATGTCCAGAATTCGTTAAGGTGGTATTAGACATGCTCAAACCGGACGAAGCATCGGGTCTGACCCGAATCGTAATTGTGGTTCACTATATTGAACTGTAACGATTGGTAATGGTTAGGCCCTGAACCAGGCAAGAATGTTGCGGTTACAGTACTCACAATTTTCTCAAATACCATCTGTTTTATCTATTTAATGTCTTCATGTAATGTTTGATATATTTACCAACCATTTCAAAAAATGAGCCTGAATATCAATAATGAAAATTCTTCAAAATACGTGGTTTCATGGTTTCTTGTGACCATTTCCATTTCCAGGCTTATTTTATGTTATTTTTTAATTAAAATTAAAAATTAGACTTTGTCTTGCACAAAGACTTAAGCCATAGTGAATAGGGGAAGTTGTTCACTTTGATTAGCCCTACTCTAGTGTATGCACTCAAGCAGAGTAGACGGCACGCGTGACCAAGCGACTAGTAAAGTGAAGAGTTAACATGTCTTTACATCTAAAAGTGCTTTTTCTTTCTAGAAATTAGAGTTTCAAACTCGACAAAGGCTAACCAATAAAGACTTTTCTGAGTTCTTGGGTAAAGCGAATAGACTCTTTTGTTATCTCCGAAAGTTTGATTTTCTTTATTAATCGGACTTCCTCAGCGGTTAACTTCACTCAATGAGTGTACTTAATGGATTCTTCCATTAATTACACTATCACTATGGCTAATATAAAAATTGTTTTGTTTTATGTAGTATAATATACAAATTGACTGTCGGATAGATAAACAATTTAACATAATCATTGTATGCTCGTACAATGATAACATTAATTTTCCCCAACAATTCATCTTATATAATCCACAACCTTTCTGATTCGTTATTATGCAAAATATATTAAATCAAAATTTCATATACATGAGCAAGAGGAAATATTGCATATTCTATTTAATTAAAAGTTGGTATAAATTTAGAAAACATATGTTGGGAAATATTTATAAGGGTTTTGATTCAGATTTCAAAACATCCACTGAAAGATGTATAAAGTCCAAAACTAAAATCTGGTTCTTAGTTTTGTTTTAGAACTCACTTGTTAAAGAGTTCAGTTTACAGGTACACGCAACCTGAAGGACTCAAGACTGAAGTTCAAGACCAGTACTGAAGTTTTCCATAACTCAGTTTACTAGGCAAAACTGAAGGACAATGCCACTGAAGTTGTGTCCTAAAGTTTTGAAGTTGAAGTTATTTGAAGCATGAAGATAACGATGACTGAAGCTCTGCTCTGAAGTATCCACTGAAGTCAAGCTCACCACTGAGTAACATGCTATCTCTATAGGCATTACCACTTCTGTAAAAGATCTCAGTAGGTGAAGCAAGATCTTGCTGCAGACACCAAAAATGGTAAAAAAGACGACAACTCCAACAGGAAGAATTTCAAATTCTACGGACGAAGCTCTCTCTCACAACGGATATATTCTTGAGAGTGTCTTATAAATAACTCGAAGCTTCAAACGTTTCAAACACCGGTTACCAAGCATTCATACGCTCAAACTCTCTATCTCTCTCAAGCTTTCTTCTTCACGCAAACTTTCAGTTTTAGAACACTCAAGCTCACTGTTATTTCATAACGTGTTCTTTAGTAGTGATATTCACTGTAACCGAAGAATAGATCTAGCTTAGACTTAGTCTCTAACTGGAAGTCATCAGAATTATTTGTTCATCAAACCTTTTAAGGTTGATCACTGTAAGACAACTCTCCACTTAGTTGGAAACTCTCGACTCACTTCGAGACTCGTGGACGTAGGAGTTTTTATCTCTGAACCACGCAAACCAATTCTTGTGTCTTTCTCTATTTACTTTCAGTATTTATTCTCTAACGCTTATTGCATATATTGAATACTGATTAAGTGCAAACTTGAACATTAACACTAAGTTTTTCGATAAACGAGTAAGCTTTCAAACCACCACTTCTGCACTGCTATACTTAAGATATTAGTCCATTAGTCAAATATGAAATGTAGACTGAAGGATTGCTATCTAAAAGTTACATCTCTATACTGAAGCTAACTCCCTTCAAATTTGAGCTCTCACTGAAAACTCTTTAATCTGAAAAGTTTTAACTGGTGTATTCCCCCCCTCCCTCCCATACACTCAGTATACTCATTCCGGGACCAACAAGTGGTATCAGAGTAGTGTGTTTAACGACCACTGTTTCTTAAACCCAAAGTCATTTTAAACTGATCTTTCAGAAAAACTTACTTGTTCACTTGCATATCTACCTTTGTCCATGGAGAACACAACTTGCCGATGTTTTCCATTGAAGATTATGACTACTGGAGATACAGAGTATCTTCATTCCTGAAGGCACATAATGTGATGATGTGACAAGTTATCACAACTCGACCTATCAAGATACTGGTCAAGTATCCTCAGGCGACATCTGAAACACGAGATGATGCAGTTGAAGGTGTTGTTCCTAAGCCAATGCAAGAATACATAAGCGATGAAAAGAAGATCGCAGGCTTAGATGATTACGCAAAACACATCATTTCAGGAACGCTTGAGCAACCAATGCTCGTTCATGCCCAACACTGTGAATATGCAAAAGACATGTGGAACACACTCGAATAAATGTGTGCAGGTTTTGAGGAAATTAAAGAAAATAAACTCACACTTGAATGCAAAAAGTTTAATGCTTTCTTGCACATGCCAAGAGAGTCAATCAGTGAACTTGAACTAAGGATCATGCAAATCCTAGCCTCAGTCAAGGCATTGAATCCCAAGAAGTACACGCAAAGAGAGATCCATCTGAAGATTGTATGGTGCCTACGTCGTGAAGAATGGTTACCATACCAAATACAAATCAATGGGCGTTCAAATTTCAACACCCTCACAACTGCTGGTTTCTTCAGCATACTGAAGAACCATGAAGCACGACAAAAGATACTGGAATCCACAGATCCAGTTCGAGAAACCACACCAACTTCCACCTCTCAGGACATAGCTGCATTTAAAGCTGACAAGGGTCCAGTCAAGGAGTCCAAATCTGAAGGACTTGACATCGAAAATTTAAAATTGATCGATACAGAAAGATGTACAGAGAAAATATAACAAGAAGGACCACACCACCAGCTCAAACTCTAGATGTTGGGATTCACAACCCAACTTTAACCACAACAAATATGAACATGGGAATTCATCACCCAGTTCAAAGTCTAGTGGCTCAAGACGAAGAAACTCTAGCTATACTCCCCCAGTTCACTCTCAAGGACCTAAAGGTTCAGTGAACATTGAAAAACGTTGGACTCAGAGCCAACAAAGTGCTAAAGTGAACTTCAGGGTTGCATCTAAGCTTAAAGTCAACAAGAAATATGTATCAAAGAAGAAACAAGTCAAACCTGAAAAGAAGACTGTTTATGTTGACTTTCAGGGGAGACAAATCAAAGCTGATTCCAACATTTGCATCATAAGGAAACAATGGGTGACAAAGCATAGCATGCATATTGAATTTGGGTCTAGTTCTCAACTGGATCCTAAGACTCAGTAATTGCAGGGCCTAGGACCAAGGGGAGGTGCACTGAATGAGCATTCAAGCTGGATCATAGACAGTGAATGCTCAAAGCACATGAGTTTTCAAAAAGAAGCCCTCTCCAACTACACTGAGAAACATGGTCCTCAGGTGACCTCTGGTGATAACTCAAAAGGTTTCACTAAAGGGTATGGTACTCTCGTAATAGGAAATGTTTCAATTGATAACGTTTCTTATATTTCTGGCCTAAAACATAATTTGTTCTTAGTGAGTCAATTGTGTGATAAAGGTTTTAATGTTGTGTTCAGTTCTGATGAGTGCAGGATTAACAGGAAATCTGATGAGGCTACTGTAATGAAATGCTTCAGGGTGGGAAATATTTATGCTGCAGACTGGAAAGCCACCTCCCCTGAAACGTGCATAGTCTCAAAGAGCACTTCAGAACAAAGTTGGTTATGGAATAATAGACTAAGTCACCTGAACTTCAAAGTCAACAACAGACTTTCAAGACACAGTCTAATTCGAGGAATGTCTAACCTAATCTTTGACAAAGATCATGTTTGCGGAGCATGCCATAGTGGAAAGCAAATCAAAGCTTCTTTCAAATCTAAATAAGCTCCATCAACTGAGAAGATTCTTCAACTCTTATACATGGACCTATTTGACCTTGTGACTCCACTCAGTGTCAATGGTAGAAAATATTGTCTTGTTATTACTGATGATTTTTCTCGTTATACTTGGACAGTGTTTCTTTTCCACAAGAATGAAACGATGGAGTGCATTCTTGCTCTACTAACAAATCTGAAGAATAAAAAGTCAACAAACATCATTACCTTATGCACTGATCGAGGAACTGAATTCCCCAACTCAAAGATATCAGATTTCTGTGCGCAAATAGGGATTGAACATCAGACTTCAGCTGCAAGAACTCCATAACAAAACGAAGTTGCAGAAAAGAGAAATAGAACCCTGAAGGAAGCTGCAAGGACTATACTAAATAGTTCAGGGATACCAAAGAAGTTTTGGGCTGAAGCTATCAATACTGCTTGCCACACTCAGAACAGATCACTCCTGCCATGCGAGCTATGGAATGACAAGAAGCCTACTCTTAAATATTTTCGCACTTTTGGTGTTATATCCACAACAATGGCAAAACGCAATTAAAAACTTTTGATGGTAAATTTGATTCAGGATTTTCCCTTATTTACTCGGAGGAGAGTGTTGCCCATAGAGTTTTTAATAAACGTAGCCTGATAGTGGAAGTAACACCTCATGTTATATTTTTGAGTACATGTTAAAGGATACTGAAGTCATCACTCAAAGACTTCAGAATCTGAATTTACAGCCTTCAGTACAAAGCACAAAGAAAGTTCTCATTTGGAATATTGAAGATGATGATGAAGAGAACAGTTCAAACGAAGGCATAACTAACAGATTGGAACAAGAGAAGGAGTTTACTGAAGTCAGAACTCCAACGCCTGAATCTGACGGCCTCCCTCATGCTCAAACTGAAAATCTCTCCACTGAGATTTCATCCAATGAGGAGGCTACCTAATCTGAAGTCTCACCTGAAGTATTAGCACAACTTGAAAATTTCACACCTACTTCAGGGAGTAGCAATTCTAACTCTAATAATCTTTAGATTATTGTTGCTACTAACGACATATTGTCAAGTTCAGACAAGCTTATTTTGCAGGAAATCGAACAACACACCGAATATGTAAGAGTCAACAATCAAGGAGGAACAGACCCTCAGAATGAAGAAAAATATGATCCATTCCATATTCAAACTCTAGTGATACCTGCTCCTAGAAGTCTTGACTTGATGATAATCACAAAAGAGGATCAGAAGAGGAGAAGATGGATTGAAGATCATCCATCTGATTCAGTGATTGGAAGTCTAGAGAGTTGCGTTCAAACGAGGAATCAGATCCAAGCTGAAGTGGTTCAGCCACTAGCAGCCGTTGAACCCCCCACTTACTCCACCACCGATGAACAACTAAGACTAAAAGCAGACCTCGTGCTATTTTCGGATGAAAATTTCCTATATAGCTGATATCTCTCCAACATTGAATCCAAAGAAGCTCAGGAAGGCCTTCAAGATGTGAATTGAGTGTACGCGATGCAAGAGGAATTAAATGAGTTCACAAGGAACCAGGTATGATAACTTTTTGATCGTCATACGCATCAATGTGTTATTGGTGTGAAATGGGTCTGTAAGAACAAGAAAGACAAATTAGGAGAAGTTATTCGAAATAAAGCTAGACTAGTAGCTAAAGGTTATTGTCAAGAAGAAGGAATAGACTTCGAAGAAACCTTCACTCCAGTAGCTAGATTAGAGGCAATTCGACTCTTCCTTGCCTATGCTGCTCACATGAAGTTCAAGGTCTATTAGATGGACGTGAAGAGAGCTTTTCTGAATGCCATCCTGAAGGAAGAAGTCTATGTAGAGCAACCACCAGGCTTCGAAACTGACTACTCCAAAGTGTATAAACTACATAAGGCTCTTTATGGGCTGAAACAAGCTCCTAGAGCTTGGTATGACACTTTGTTTGTGTTTCTTATTAATTCAGGTTTCGAGCGAGGATTGGTGGACATGACTCTATTCACCATTAAATATAAAGGAGATATCTTAATCGTTCATATTTATGTCGATGATATTATATTTGGTTCGAAGTCTCAGATACTTTGTGACAAATTTGCCAAGTTGATGAAGACTGAGTATCAAATGTCTATGATGGGCGAGATGTGATTCTTCTTAGGATTTTAAATCAAGCAGTCCACTGAAGGCATCTTCATCAACCAAGCCAGTTACACAAAGAAACTGATCAGCAAATTTGTCGTTCAGAATAGCAAGGCTGTGAAGATTCCAATGAACACCAATGGCAAAATAGAACCAGATCCTGAAGGGAAACTAGTCAGCTAAACTGAGTATAGAGGGATTATCGGGTCTTTTCTATATCTCACTGCCAGCAGGCCATATATCACCTTTGTTGTAGGAGTGTGTGCACGCTATCAAGCTAATCCAAAGGAGTCACACATGGAAGCTGCAAAGAAGATTCTACGCTACCTGAAGGGTACACCAAATCTTGACCTATGGTATCCTTTAGATGATAACTTAATCCTAACTGGTTATTCTGATAATGATTTTGCAGGTTGCAAACTGGATAAGAAGTCAACCTCAGGAACGTGTCCATTTTTGGGAAACAAGCTAATCAGTTGGTTTTCCAAGAAGCAGACCTCAGTCACTACCTCCACTACTGAAGTAGAATATATGGCTGCAGGAAGTTGTTGCTCTCAGATTCTATGGCTCAAGCAACAACTTAGGGACTGTGAAGTGCCTACCACTTAGGTTGCAATTTATTGTGATAGCTCCAGTGCCATTGCAATCACTCATAACTCAGTTCTACTACACTCAAACGGACATTGATCCAGCCAGGACTATGTTCGAAGTTATAAAGTCCAACGGTCTGGAGGCACTCACTACTCTTCGTCCGAAGAATCTCTATCCCGATCAAGTGGTTCAATTTTATCTGAACTTAGGATATGAAGACTCAATTATGAAATCCTCTCTTGAGATTTTCGTCCGTGAGACCGTTTCTGGAGTAATAAGGGTTGAACAACTGAAGTTCAACGTCACTAAGTTGCTGTAGTCCGTGTTCATACTGAGGAACAAGGGAACTAAAAACCCTAATCATTACATGAAGGAAAAGACTGAGATTCAATCGTTCTTCGAGGAAATCCAGGTTGAGGATCCTCCCCGTCAGTTTTCTACCGCCAACAACAAGAAAGGGCTGATACGTCCTGAGTTTAAGATTTTGCTGGATGTGGTTCAGCATTGTATTCTTGGAAAGAAGTCATCTCATGAGCAACTGAGTTGGCAGAAACTCAGCTTGATGAAAAACATTTATGCAAATGAAGGAGCCAACTGAGTGGCTGTGATGGAAGAGCTTCTGATGGTCGAAGCTAACAAACTGAAGGAAGTGCGCAATGGAGTGACTATGAGTGGCACTGACACTTTAAATTTGGCTACTAAAGTGTCCATTCTAATCGAAGAGTCTTATTAACATGCGGAGACTGCCTTCCCCACTCACCGCTCCTATAATGAACGATGGATGTTTGCCACAGACTTGGATGTGCAAACTTGCATACTTGGGAAGGCACGGGCTCTTCAGATTGAACTTCCCAAGGAGCGCTTAAAGGACAAGAAAGTGGACTCTGAGGATGAAGATGATAATCTCATCCATGCAGTTAAAGAATATGATGAAGATGAGGTAGAGGTTGCTGCTACTGAAGTGCCTCCTCAACCGAAGATAGCCAATCGAAAGAGGAACCCTGCCAAGCGCTCTTTAGGGCTTCTGAAGAAACTCCCTCAAGAGAGAGAGCAACCTTCTACCAAACCTACCCCAGTCGAGGATGTCCTTGACTCATCTACTGATGAGGATGTCCACGACCAATTCTAACAGTCCAAGCGCCCTCGCTCCTCTAACCCTTCCTCTACCCAACCTTCTGAAATTCTTCAACCTCAACCTCTCACCATCATCGAACCATCCACTGGACTCCGTTCTATCACCCCAAGAGTTCAACCTGAAATCTCATCTCAAACCCTCACTGATATCTCACCATCCAAACTGCCATCCACACTTACCAAAACCAAAACCCCCACCAAGCCACAACCTCAACCCTCTACTCTAGCTAAACCTCCACCCAAACCCAAAACTCATACTCAAACTCCATCCCAATCCCAATCCCAACCTAAGCCCAAACCTTCCAAACCCAGCAAGGATGCCCAAGTTTTCAAACCTGAATCCCAACCTCCACATCAACCCCAGCGTGAACCCACTCCTGAAACCCCCAGAACTGAAACCAATGCTTTAGCCTCTACTTCTCAAACCACTGACACTCAAGTCATTGTGATTTCCTCCCCAGCCCAACTTTTTCTCAACAACCTGGAATTTTAGTCTATTCAATTCTTGGGATCTTCTTTCCATGAACTCTACCATCGCCCTTCTCTCTCCGCCCTCTGTCAACGTCTCTGGACATGGCGTGCCTATCGCTTTGCTGACTCTACAGCTCTTCAATACAAGATTGAGGCCTCAGGGATGAGTGCCATTTTGGTAGAAGAGGCTGAATTACAAGAATATTTTCAGTTCAAGGACGTTAAGAATGCATTTCTTAATGTTGAGGTAAATATTGAGGGTCAGCTTGCTCAAGCTGAGGCTGCTGCTGGACCTTCCTACACACGACGAGTTTCAACCTCTACTAAAACTCCTACTGATGTTTCCTCCTCCACTGTCATTGTGCCCGTTGCCATTGAACTATCTATCCCTGAGGCTCTGTCCTCCGATGGCGCGTTGATCCATGCCCATCGTTCGATTTTTCAAGAAACTTTTATTGAGCTCAAGATGTATACTGATACTGAAAGCACACGCCTCACCAACACTTATGCCTCGATGATCAATTTCATGCAAGCCTCTTACACTACGAAGCTTGAGGCTCATATTGCTGACCTCTCTCCAGACTTCTCTGGTTGCTACCCTCTTCATCCTCCAGCTCAAACATTGATGTGAAGATTGAACAGGCTATCAAAGCTCAGTACACTGATCTTCAAGAGTTTGTGAAGAAGAAGATGAGATCCTCCTTTCCCACTCACTTAGAGCATTACAAAGTCCCTTATGCTCAGAAGGTTAAAGATATTATCACTTCTTGCAACAACAATCGCTCAAAGGCTGACAATCTTAAGACTGTAGTTGATGTTGCTGTAAAGGACATCTCCACTCTGTGCTCCGACGTTGACAAACTTTTAACTGAATTTACTTCTCAAAGAAAATCTCTATCACGCATCAGGAAACGCATTGAGAAAGTTCATCAAACTTCAGACTTTGCTCTTGCCATGGCTGAGAAAGCTAAACTCGCCGCTGAAACTGCTAGCCTCAGTGCTACTTTTTCCACCACTCGAGCTGAGAATGTCTCTGGTCTTACACTTGCAACCATTGATCATCAAACCAAAGTTGACATGGTCATAGCTCACTGTCGTGCTCGCATCACACACATTGAAAACTTCTACAATAGCATCTCTCAAGCCAAAAAGTTGGATGTTGAATTCCCATATGTCCCTGCTCTATATTGGTATGCTGATCAATATCTATATGACTCCCTTGATGCTGCCAAAAAGGGGAAAGATATTCACATTCCACGCGACCTTGAAAACATCCAAGGAGATGATGATGTAATTATGGATGAAGAAGAAGACAAGGATGAAGAAGAGAAAGAGGAATCTCCTGAAGTAGAGCTTTCAGATTCTGAAGATAAAGCTGATGATGATGATAATGACAAGGATGGAAACTCAGGTTCCATGTCTTCTGGTGCTCAATCTGATAAACCACCTGGTAATGCTGATGCTACTGAACCTCCTCATCTGCCTCCTCAATCTGAGAAGCCCTCTGATTCACAAGATAAGTCATACAATTAAGTGGGTACAAATGTTGATAGCACTGAGTCTGCACCTGATGTTGCTGCCGCCACTGAAAAGACCATCATTCCTACTCCTTTATTCAAAGAAGTTCCTCAATCTCAGGAATTTACCTCACCTGATGCTGCCTCACCTGATGCTGCCACCTCCTCATCTACTGAAGTTCAAACTGAAATTCCTTCTACTGAGAAGCCATCCTCCATCCCAAAGGAAATGATGTTATGTCATCCATTACTGAAGATGAAGAGCTTAATGAAGAAGATCTATATGCTGGAGGAGATGAGCCCTGGATCTGAAGATGAAGCTACTGCCCCACTTGTTCAGGTTGTGGTTCCACCTGAAGCTAGGGAGAAGATGCAGAAGATAAAAGAAGCCTTTTATACTAAGCAGACTTAAAGAAGAAATACCGATACTCAATGTGTTGCAAATCTAATATGCCATCAGATTGCAAGGAAAGAAGAAAAGGACTTCACAGAATAATTCTCTCACTCGAGCACATACTGATTTATGGGTTCGCCCAAACTTGAGTGATGGATGAGAAGAAATTAAGGATGATTTTTTCAAAATGGTTGACCACTGGACGATGTATGGCGCCTCAGGAGAAACTGATAGAGATAAGTTGTTCTTAAATTTTCTAGATGACTATCCTGATTCAGATTTTATCAAGATGATTAAAGAGGATGCTGCAAAATCTGGAGTCACCATCACTGCCCCATCAAGGAGACAATGGGATAGACTTACTCTTCCTGGAAGCATTTATCTTGATAAGAGACCTATTGAATCTGAAGCTATCGTTGTTGCTCAGGTTATTGGTCATGCTCTTAACCTGGAAAGACCCTATGGAACAATCTGGAATGCCACCTATTTGATGTTTAATGTTGTATCCCCTGAAGTTCAGAAAGAGATGGTTCGGAAGTCACAAGAAGAGAAACAGAAGACTTCTTCATGATTTATCTATCTATTGTATTTCATTCCATCTCTCATGTACTTGAAATCTATTGAATGAATGAAACGCATATTTTGTCTATCTTTTGATCTCAACCTGATGACAATACTCTAGTTGTCCAGGCTCTGATTATTATTATTTTTTTGTTTGCCATTAACTGTTTAACTAACCCATCTTATCTTATAGATTAGGTGTTCTCCAATTTAGGGGGAATTCTTTATCTTAGATAGATGTTTTCAGGTTAGGTTTTGGCATCATCAAAAGGGGAAAAATTGTTGTGAAATATTTATAAGGATTTTGATTCAAATTCCAAAACCTCCCCTGAAAGATGTATGAAGTCCAAAACTGAAATTTGGTTCTTAGTCTTGTTTTAGAACCCACTTGTTAAGGAGTTCAGTTTACAGGTACACGCAACCTGAAGGACTCAAGATTGAAGTTCAAGGCCAATACTGAAGTTTTCAATAACTCAGTTTACTAGCCAAAACTGAAGGACAATGCCACTGAAGTTGTGTCCTAAAGTTTTGAAGTTGAAGTTATTTGAAGCATGAAGATAACGATGACTGAAGCTCTGCTCTGAAGTATCCACTGAAGTCAAACTCACCACTGAGTAACATGCTATCTCTATATGCATTACCATTTTTGGAAAAGATCTCAGTAGGTGAAGCAAAATCTTACTGCAGACACCAAAAATGGTAAAAAAAAGAGCACAACTCCAACGGGAAGAATTTTAAATGCTACGGACGAAGCTCTCTCTCACAACGGATATATTCTTGAGAGTGTCTTATAAATACCCCGACGCTTCAAACGCTTCAAACACCAGCTACCAAGCATTCATACGCTCAAACTCTCTATCGCTCTCAAGCTTTCTTCTTCACGCAAGCTTTCAGTTTTTGAACACTCAAGCTCACTGTTATTTCATAGTGTGTTCTTTAGTAGCGATATTCACTGTAACCGAAGAATAGATCTAGCTTAGACTTAGTCTCTAGCTGGAAGTGATCAGAATCATTTGTTCATCAAACCTTTTAAGGTTGATCACTGTAAGACAACTCTCCACTTAGTTGGAAATCCTCGACTCATACCGAGACTCGTGGACGTAGGAGTTTTTATCTTCAAACTACGCAAACCAATTCTTGTGTCTTCTCTATTTACTTTCAATATTTATTCTCTAACGCTTATTGCATATATTAAATACTGATTAAGTGCAAACTTGAACATTAACACTATGTTTTTCTGATAAACGAGTAAGCTTTTAAACCACCACTTCCACAATGCTATATACTTAATATATTAGTCCATCAATCAAACACTAAGTGTAGACTGAATGATTGTTATCTAAAAGTTACATCTCTATACTGAAGCTACCTCCCTTTCAGATTTGAGCTCTCACTGAAAAAAATTTAATTTGAAAAGTTTTAATCGGTGTATTCTCCCCCCAAACACTCAGTATACTCGTTTTGGGAACAACATAATATAGTAGGAAAAGCAAGTGGGATCCAATCATGGTATTAATGGGAAACAAATGAATTATTATGAAAAGATTTGTACAATGTTGTGCCGAAAATGATAAATTCATTCGAAATTATATTCACGGGCTATCGTCACCTTCGAAACCTCCAAAAGTGTACTACTAAATTCCTTCCCTACTCTACTTTCGATTATCATATCCTACTCTACTATAGCCATTATTTCCTTTTTAGCCCTTCATAGTTCGTATTACTAAAATATAAATGCAATATCTTTAAATGATTTATATCTTTAAATTTCAGTGGTGCTTTATTTTCTTTTGGATTGTTTACTTTTATTATTTAATAAATTAATAAAAGATAATCTTAATAATATAGTGTATATTTTGATGGATATTTAAAAAATGAATTGTTCGATTTTGAACGTCTAATTAATTTAATAAGTTTATCATTAAATACTCAATCAAGTTTAATTATCACTTAAAATAACTTTTCACTAAAAAGAATGGATTAAAAATAAGATGAAAATAGCAATACAAAAATGCATTTTATAGTAACGAAATAGTGATGGAAAAATTTTCCGTTTCTAAATTTTAATGGATTAACAACGGAATTGTTATGGAATTGTTAGAAACGGAATAATCCGTTATTAAAATTTATTAACGGAATTTTCCGTTACAATTCCGTTACTAAAATTGAAATTTTCATTTTAGAAACGGAAATTCCGTTGTTATATAGTAACAGAATATATTTCGTTGTTATATAGTAACGGAAGGGGTAAATTGCAAATTCCCAACCCATTCAATTCTAGATATCTATATATTATTAATATCATTATGATTTGAATAATTTGTGGCACTCTAAAATATCCGCATTCCTATTTATCTAAATTCTCAAATTTTTGGAATTACAAAAATCATATTAATCACATATAATATTATATATATTATTAATTTCCATTTGTGCACATAATATTTATGGTATATTATTATTTTTATATGTATCTTATATTATGTTATATACTATATATTCCAAATTCATCGATATAAGATATATTCCATAAACTAAATAAAAATTAAATATATATATATATATATAAACTAAATAAAATAAACAAGTAAAAGTATAGTGTTTATTTTCTTACAAATAATAGAAGACACGAAATTAAAATCTTATCAATTTCATATAAACTTTGTTTTGTGAGTTTTAATTATTAATATATAAAACTATAATATTCATTTATAATATAGAAAATTTATAATATTTAGGGAAAATTATTTTTGATGTACAATTAAAAAAAAGATAATGATTATTTAATTATTATTAGTCAGAATATATATATATATATATTAGTATAGATAATAAAATTTTAATAATTATATATTTTATTAAAATAATAATGTATAAATATAGAGGTATATAATTTTCTTATATACTCCCTCTGTCCCACTCAAGTTAACCCCAAAAGTCAATAAAACATTCACAGATTTGGTCAAACGAATCATCTTAAGTGAGACGGAGGGAGTATAATATATTATTTAATATTTAAGTATTATTTCCATGAATGTAAAAGAATATATTTAATGATATATTATTTCAATGTGTATATTAGGATACCTAATTAAAAATTTAATTAAATTGATGATTTGACTGCAAATTTGCGTATATCATCATTAAGGAGTTAAATTGAAGTTCATTGTTAATATATTGGGCTACTAATTAATATAAAATATATCATCACCACATAGGTAACTTGATAAGTTGGTAATATACATATTCAAATAATTAATTTTATTTGAATAAATAAGAGTTAGAGATGATAACATACAATTTAGTACTAGGGGTGAGAATCGGTGTTCGACTAAAAACGTATACTAAGAAGTTATAATACGCAAAAAGTCGACCCGAATGTTGAATCTCGTGGAAGACTATTCAAGGCAATGATTAAAGTACTATAATCAAATAAACAAATCTAGAACACTCAAATCAGTTTGAGGTAAGAATTATAACTGAATTAATGAAAATGTAAACGAGATAACAAGAGAGTGAAGGTCTAGGGTGACAATTATCTTAAATCTAGGTTCAATGCTTATTTGATCAAATCATGCTTCTCATTAGATTTTCCTAAGTTGATTAGCTAATCACTTACGTGTTCTTAAAGCTAACATGTGCCTATCACTTACATGTATAGATCACACTTAAGATGACTACCAATGTAAAACACAATTACCTATTTTACGAATCTGATTAATAGGTTTGGTTGTTTGATGACAATTGAGACATAAAACAATTCATTACAATCCATTTCATTTCTAAGAGTTCATATGATGATCAAACATACAAAACTCATATAGCACCAATCAAACAACCATTCAAGATCAAATCAAAACATTAAACCATATAATAAGATAATCTAACCCTAGAGATGTATTTAGCCAACCATAGATGAAAATGAAACCATAGAAATCTCCATTAAGATTAACTTACTATGAATCCACAAAGCAAAGTAAGAAAATCCTTCAATCTCTTGAAATATCCAATCCTATCTACTAAAAGCAAGTAAGTAAAATATTTTCTAAATGTTCTTGTCTAAGTCTCAACGTTCAACCCCCCCAAAATGACTCCAAAACGAGATAAAAATTAGTGCTGGAACTGCCAGCCAGCGGTCGCTGGCTTTGTGCTTCTGCCGTGATTTGTCTGCAGGGCCAGCGGCCGTTGGCTTCCCAACGATCGCTGGGTCCTGCTTTTTGAAGTTCTTCTACAAAGGCACCCTAGCGGGCGCTGGTCCTAGCTTAAAGCTCGTCGTCTTAGTTTTTCTCCTCGTGCTTTTCTCAGTCCTTTCTGCTCCACTTGGTTTGGTCAACGGGATGAATAAAACACGATTCTAGCTCCATCTTCGTCTCCTTTCCACCTCCTACATCCAAATCACAAAACAAACAAACCGGCATAAAACGAACAATAAAACGACACGAAACAAAAGAGAAATATATAAAATACGACAAAACGACACACTAAAATATAACAAAAACCTACTAAACAATCGGGACGAAATTGGGTACCCATCTTGAATTCTCGATCTAAAAAATAATCAATATATATATGGTCTCTCTGTCGTTCCGGACTTCGAAACTCCCGGTCCCGAAAACATCAAATTTTTGGCCCGATTGAAATTTCAGGATTCATGAATCCCGAAATTGGAAAAATTTATGTTCTGATCTCGAAAAAATATGTCTCAAATAGTATTGAAGTCCTAAACGGAACCAAATTTCTCGAATTTAAAAATTAATTTTGGGAAATCGGGAGGCCCGATAGGGATTCGGGATCCCAAATCCCAGTCAATTTGGTCCGTTCAATTTCTTAATTTCTCGAATCCCGATTGTTTAGAAAATTTGCTCGCGTTCAATTTCTCAATTCTGGTCCTGAAAAATTCGAAACTCGGAGTCGTGAATCCCTTCGGGACTCGAGTAGGGATTGAGAAAGTCTCAAGTTATTGTTCCAAATTCTCACCCCTAACCGCGAGTTTATCATAAAAAAATTAATTAACTACTTTTATTATACACATATAATATATGAGAATAGTCAATATGTCTCTAACAATGAATAGTAATAATTAAAATGACAATAAATAATTTTATAAAATATTTAATCTCGTTGAATTTCGACGGGTAACCACCTAGTATATGTACAAAACAATATATAGGAGTATAATTTTTTAAATTCCAACCACTTAATTAATTTATGGGGCATGTCCATATATAGCCATTTTTTCAAAAACAAAAGTAAATAATAGTCATTTGAAAAAAAAAATTAAAAATTAGTCAAACTTACAAAATTACTCTTTATTTACTTAAGTTTAATTATGTGATTACACGAGCAAAACTTGTCGTGCTCGTGTAATTTCTTTAGGTTGTGTGATTACACGAACACAACCAAAACTTTTCATGTTCGTGTAATTTCTTTAGTATGTTATCATCTTGGGTCGTGTTATTACACGAGAACATAATCAAAACACATCATGCTCGTGTACTTTATTTAGTATGCTTTCATTTTGGTCATGTAATTACATGAACATAACCATAACTCGTCATGCTCGTGTAATTCGTGAAATTACGAACAATAATGATGACAGCGGTGGCGATGGCTGCGGCGGCGACGGCGGGATGATAGATTTTGGTGGCAACAAGTAGTATGGAGTATAAGTAGAGAAAATTTCTTAATTTTTCAAACTTAATTAAAAGTAAGGGTAATAAAATATTTTTATACAAAAATTAGTTATATTTTATTAGCTAAAATTTACTTTTTTTTTTGTTTGAAAAATGACTATTTTAGTATATTAACCTTTAATTGAATTTATCTTTACAATACCATATAATGACTATAATAGAGCTAGAGAGCTATGAATTCGAGCTTTTGGTCCCTTTCCTCCCCAACCCTTATAAATAGAAGTTTCTTTCAGTCTCTATTTGGCAAAGAAACACGTAGAAGTCGGAAAAAAAGCATCGCGTACTATAATAGAACTTTCCTTTTTTGTTTTGGGCTGGGACCTACGGGGAAAGTCCCTGACCTAAGCCTTGGTTTATTCTTAAGAGTGGGATAAGAGACATAGGGCTAAAGAGAGAGCCAAAAAAAGATCTTTCGTGTATAATCCTGCATAATCGCGAATGTTATCAGTTTCGGAAAGGACTTCCCTTGAGGACTACATTCCGAGCCAAAAGCTCCAAGTCCAAATGTCGTTAGGGCTTCCTGCATATCCATACAAGACCCGAGTAGGCGAGTTGAAATAATGGCCTAAACCGGCATTTATAGGATTCTCAGAGACATTTCAGGGACACGAAAACTTAATGGTTGATCAAATTTGATGGATTCACCCTCTAAAACAAGAATTTCTGGTTCTGGAAAATGTCGTGTCGTCCAGCGGAGCCTATAAGAAGGTAAATTATAATTAAATTGTGTTAGAGTACTACAATCTATATGAACATGAGCTAGCTAGGAAGTATATATATATTCCTCCTCTTTAATCGTCTTTCTACATACTTTTAATTTGTCACATGCCGTCTCAATCGATATTGAGGCCCTGTTAATTTATAAATTTAGGTACTTAAATTCTATTAGAATATTATTTAAAAAAGTATTTCATTCATTATATTATTTATAACACGTTTGTATCATGATATCTTATTTGGACTTGTTTTTTAAAAAAATGAAAAATTTACCCTTTTAAAGTTAGTCAACTTTATTAAGGTCTATCACTTTATAAAAAAAAAACACTTTCTTAATATTTGTGTTTAAAAATAACGTATTAAATATATAAATAATTTTATTTTTAACATTTCTTTTAAAAAAATGTTTTTTAAACTAAAAATAAATTAATTAAACATATAATAATTTAATATTTAGGGTCCTATATATGTGGGGTCATGTTCAAAAGAACTTGTTAAACATCCTAATAGTCGGGCCTGATTTGTCCTTCGTCGTTCTCTTCCTTCTCTTCTCGGTATCTTTTATGAAAAATAAGTCTAGATGAGCTTATGAAATTAATGTAAATGAGAAGTATAGACGTTCTTGAAATTGAATTGCTAGTTTATTTTGAGAAATGGCATTCTTGAAATAATGTAGAGTTTGATTTAACAGTATTGAACACACCACAACAATACCGAAAATGTAGAAGCATAAAAATAGGAAGTAATTGTTATATGATCCAACTACTATACCACCAGCTAATACTCCAAACCACACCACACGTCACATTTATTTATTTGTTTATTTATTTTTCTATTTATTATTTTTATTTATTTATTTTAACCATTGACATGTGCATTGCCATTATAAGGAATAACAGTAAATAAAATGACATAATATGCATAAAGGGAATTAATTACATTTTCACAACAAAGTCTCCTGAAATATTTAGATTAATTTAGAGCACATTTTAAATGACATTAGCTTTAATAAGGCCTAGATATTAATATGTCAAATGTAAAAGTGTGTTACATGCATCTCTAAAAATTGACGCAAAATTGTAATTTAAACAATATATGTAAATAAGATAACTATTTTCTTAATTATTTAATGATCCAAAACTAAGCACACGTCTGGAATTTATTATTAAAACAAGGTAAGATATATTACAATGCTTAAATATTACAAAATGAAATTTAAAAAAGTCAAATCGAAAATGATATCTTTCCGCGAGACGAGATATGTGCTAACTAGTGCTCACAGTCCGACGTATTGTTCTCAAAGATAAAACGACTATGTTTTAATCAAAATCGACATCTAAATTCAAGAAAGTTCCAGCGAACTTAACAAGGTTTGAGAACCAAACAACAATGCTTCTAACATTGCAAAGTAAAAATGGACGAAAGTAATGAAACAAAGCAAATTGAAGAGTTTGAATTATTTTGTCGTGCATGTATGTTTGGATCCAACATTTGATGATCTTTAGTTTTGATCGAATACAATATTTTTCCAAGCACATTCACATTTATAATACTTTTACATATCATTTATTACTCATCAAAATTAATTTTGAAAAATACAAAACATTACATTATTCTACTCTGCAAAGTAGAATAATATAAACCAATTAACTCCTCAAAAATTAAATATACTAACCTTCAAATTAATTAAACTTCCTACAAACTTAAAATCAAATTTTCAACAAGTTAATATTAACCACTTAACGAGGCTAGTTTTGGTGAATGGATTTAAGAAGCATTAGAATTTTGCTGTCCTTTGTTGATGTTTAATTTTACCTAAAACTTGACTTGGAATCAAACAAGAGTCTTTTTTGCTCATCTCAATCTGAATGCACAATTTCTTTGGATATGATTTATGAAGAAGACTACGCACTATTTTTACTTTTATCACAATAATTAATATTGTTAGAAAATATATTATTTCATAATCAATATGTTATTTCCGTATCTTAATTATTAAATAACAATTTAATTATCATATATAGTTCATCACATTACAACACAACAAAGCCAAACATCTGTTTTCAAAATAAATCAAATCAAATCAACGTGGTTCATGAAAAACAAATAAAGTATGTAATTTTAGTATTGAAGAATAACATTATAAGCACTTAGAAATACAAAAGATAAATATGGATATAAAACAATTGGTTATAATTTATTAAAATTTATATTCAAATTATATAGCCGCGTTACGGATGACTCAAATCCGAGACGTATTGCCTTAGACATTAATCTCAATACCACTAGTACGCTAATTGATATACATATATAACTATAACAAAACCAAGTGAGAATTAATGTTTGACTATATTTTCTTTTGGCCAACCCAAAATTGATTATTTTATCTTTGTAAGTTGACCTTAAATGTTTCGATTATGACTAATTAATTACTGTCTAAAAAAACCCTCTCTTACTTGAATAGTGGATTAAAGTGCTTATAAAAATAAGAATGTTATAGTCAATTGTAATGGGGAAATCCAATCAAATTTATGAATCTCAATCTCATCGCTGTATATTTTGGATAACCTGATATAATTATCCATAGTTATTAACATATTTTTAAAAATATATTGTATGTTGATCACAAAGGATTAATTATGGAATTCCACTGTTTCAATTAATTAATATGGATAATTGTTACTAAAAATACAAACTACCTACCTTTTATACATACAATTTAAAAAATTCTTATTCAAATACACAAATTATCAATTTTTAATAATTATCACATCACACTAGATTTCATTTAAATTAATATCCATATGTACCTGTAATCGACACGTGTCACGTTGATTAGAGCATCTACAGCAGAGGGGTTTGCGAAACCTGGGCAGCCCCTGGGCAGGGGCGCGGGCAACCCCCCCTGAACCCGGCGCTGTGCATCTGGGGCGCGCCACACCGGCCTCTGTCCCCTGAACCCGGGCGCGGGCGCGGGCGTCCCGGGCCATCCCGCCGCTGCGTGCTCGGGTTTCCCGAACCCGGGCCAATTTCCTTTTTTTTTTTATTCTTTTAATCATCTATAAATACCCTATTTCAATCCCACATTTTCACACATTTTCATCCATCGACAACATTCACCTACGACACAACAAGACTTGCTTATTACAAGATCTTGTTGAAGGATAAGTCGAGGATGACGCCCGAGCAACTCGAGATGCACAACACTATGTGTGCTCAAATTAGGAGTATGTTTGATTTTTAGTTTAGTTGTTTCTTAATTATTGTAATTTTTATTTCTAATGTTGTTTTTCAATTATTGTAATTTTAATTTCTAGTGTTGTATTTTAATTATTGTAATTTTAATTTCTAGTGTTTTATTTTAATTATTGTAATTTTTATTTCAAATTGAATGTTGTGTCTTAATTATTGTAATTCTTATTTTAAATTTTGTTTTTTTATTTATTTTTTTTCGTATTTATTTAATTTATATTACAAATTTAAATTAACAAAATAAATTAATATCATTTTTTTCAAATTCAATCATTCTACAATTATTAAAGTAGAAACTCCGGAAATCCAAAGTGAGAAACTCCCACTGCTACCTACCAACACAATCTCCCAAACCCCATCCAAAAAAGTTCCATTTATTTACGATTGTGTCACCGAACCCACTATTTGTGAACCACCATTGGGGATGCTCTTATGCAAAATAAAAATAATTGAAAATTCAATTGATGATAAGTAAACTAAATTTTAATAAATTATAATATTTACATTAACTATTAATTTTTATGAAATAGCAGATTGAGTTTGATTTCGTAAAAACATCCCATGAAAATAAAATATTACATTTTTATTTTTTTTCATTTAATATATAACTATATAACCATTATATGTAAGTTGGGTTATCTTGTTTTTAGAGTTGAATATTTATTCGAATATTCTCTTTATCAAATAAACCTTAATTAATCTATACGTATTTATTCCAAATATAATTTTTTAAAATTTATATAACACATATATAATTTTACTATTAAATTTGATTAATGAAAATTTAAATAATTATTCAAAATAAATTGATTAGTTTTGCTTACTATTCATTCCGTACCACTAAATGTGATCATATTTAAATGAACATGTAAATTAAAAAATTATCATATTGTGCTTTAAAAAGGTGGATTAATTTATTTTTTTCAACTTTTTGGTAACTGTTCATATTTAGTGGGCAATCCAATATAAAAATGTAACCGCTTTTAGTGAGACATATATAGTACTTCCTTCGTCACAATAAACATGACATAAAATTTTTGGGCACGGTTATTAAGGAGAGTGTATAAAGTAGTGTAAGAGTGATAAATGTGGTAGGGTCCACACCTTTCAAAGATTTTTAAAGCGATAATTTTTACTATTTTAGGGATGTGTCAAGCTTAATGGGATGTCCAAATAAAGAAATTGTGTCAAGTTTAGTGGGACGGAGGGAGTACTAGATATAAATTTTCATTAACCAAAATTAATACTTTCGTCCATTCCACTAATTTAGATACACATCGACCAAAATTGTGAGAAGTTTATGATCAAAATGTGTCTAAATTAATGAGATGAATGGAGTAATAAAATCATATATATATATATATAAAAGAAATATAAATTTTAGAAATTTATTTTTGGAACAGAAGCATAGAGATTAATTAACTTAGAGCATAATAGTATATACACTAAAAAAAATGCATTATATAGCAACATAATAGTGACGAAAATATTTTCCGTTTCTAAATTTTAACGGATTAACAACGGAATTGTCATGAAATTGCTGTAAAATTTTAGTAACGGAATTATCCATTATTAAAAATTTAGTAACAGAATTTTCCTTTACAATTCCGTTACTAAAATTGAAAAAACCATTCTAAAAACGGAAATTCTGTTACTAGGGCTGTCAAAGTGACCGGGCTGGGCTAGCCCGGCCCAGTCCACCGGACTAAAATGATATTACGGGTCGGGTCGGGCTGGCCCGGAATTGACTCGGGCTGATAAAATTTAAGCCCATACCCGTCCATTACGGGTCACCGGGCCAACAGGCCAAATCGGCCCATAAATTAAAATTTTATTTTTATTAATTTAAAATATAATTAAAATCAATTACCTTCTTTTAAAGTTCTAAAATAAATAGAAATAGTGCATCAAAATATAAGTTTAGTATATAATTATATTTAATGTAGGTTTGTTAAATTTTTTAGTATTAATTAAAGTACAAAATAAGTTTGTAATAAAATTCAAATAAAATGTAATATTTCTAAATGATATAAAAATATTATCGTAAATAAAATTTGAGTAAATTATAAGAATATTGAAAATATAATTATTATGATACTAAATATTGTGAAAACAAATAAAATAATATTAAAAATAAGGATGGCCAAATTGGCCCGTAGCCCACCGAGCTTTTTCGGCCCAAAGCCCATATGTCTGTCGGGCCAATAGAATGAGCTATTTCGGCACGGAACTTTTTGGGCTTCTATATTTTGAGCCCAACCCGATCCTAATTACGGGTGGGCCGGGTAAGCCCATCGGGCCGGACAATTTCGGGCTATTTTTGACAGCTCTATCTGTTACAATTCCGTTGTTATATATAGTAACGAAATATATTCCGTTGTTAAATTTTTTAGCAACCATCGATATTACTACAAATAAATCCGTTATAAATTCGTTACTAAAACTTTAGTAATGGAATTTATTGTTTTAGTAACAGTAAATTTTCGTTGCTAAAATAAATTTTTTTTGTAGTGATACTACTAAGATATATCAACTGACATAGTACTCATGTAATTATTAAAAAAGTATAACATTGTTTTCATGCTCATGTACTTTAATTTTTCGGCAAAATTAAACAGTTTATAATTTCAAAAAAAAAAATCAATAATTCATGTGTAATATTCAAATTCGTTAAAATTAATTTAGTATATATAATGGCAAATGAAACTTCAATATTTTTTTAATTTACAAAATCAATTTTTGTAATAGTTTATGTATTGTGAATCAATTTTTTTAGATTTTGTGCAATACTATAAATTGTGGTTAGTTTTTCTATGTAGATGCAATAATCCTTAATTAATATTAATCTAAACTAGAACCGCTCCACTGTTCGTGGCGCGTACAATTTAACGTGGCCGCAACTGACGTGACAATGCCACAAAACATACAAGTTAATATAATTTTTGTGTTTCATTATTTTATACTGAATACATATTAAATTAGATCTTAATCAATAAACGTATAAACCCAAATTGAAAAGTAAAAATTGATACACTTTTATTATAAATTTGTTATTTATCAATATAATATATCATATCATTCACAAATATATTAAGAGGATCATTTTCATAATCTAAACATCCACGTAACTAATGATGTTTGTTTTTCCTTGTAGTTGCACGTAGTTTATGAGAGCTGAAATCGCAAATTTGACTTAGTATTGCATTAAATTGTGTAAATATTGGTTGTCCATTTAACTACTTTAATAAGCTATATATTAACCTTAAATTACTTTGACTTAGTACTGCATTAAATTGTGCAGTAAATAATTTACTATAAAAAGGGAAAATGAAACCGTTACAAGTTTACAACCAACATTCCCGAAAAACTTTTATCGACATTGAAAATAAGAATAAAATGGTTATATATAAAAATCAGTCACCTTTCAATTGTAGTTTTTGTTGAACCCTAAACATTCTAGATTTCCAGTTACTACTTATTATTGTTTTCTTACATTGCTTAAAGATAATCGATGTTCCACCTAATACATTCCTATGAAAGCACCATATTTACACCATTTTACTCACTGCTATCCAACCTAGCCTACCCTAATTAATACTACTACTTTAAATTGGTAGTAATATTTTTCTTGTCTTAATTAATTGTTTTAAATAGTAATTTATTTTATTAAAATATTAATTGTTATTTCCTTTCATTGAAAATATAATATCAAAAATAAATAAATCAAACTAAAGTTAGATCATATTAATGTGATATAATATATGACCATATTGACGTAATCGATGCACTTGACTTAGTGTACAAATTACGTAAACACGTGTTTAATTTTCATTTTTAATTAATGGAAATTCACGCCGATATTACATTCCATGATCTTCATATATTTTATATTTTACATGTAACTAATATTTAAGTATATAGTTATAATTAATTATTATATAATCTTGAATATATTTCAGTGAACTATATTAATAATTTATTGGCTTCTAACTTTAATTGGGATCTTCAATTTTACATTCAACGTCTCAGTGACTCTCACGTAAGGCTTAATTAAGGGTAGGCAAAATCTTCCTCTCTAAATTAGGTAGGGAAAAAAGAAAGAAAGAAAGATGATTTGTAAAATATTAATGGGGATTTATCTAGCTTGAATTAACCTTAATTGGCACCTCATTTGATTTTCTGATTTATTTTGGCCTTATCGAATATTAATATAAATGGGAACATTCATTTGAAAAGTTGTTTTAGATGTGCATAATTATAAGTCGATTGTATCCTAATACAATTCTTGTAAAACCCTAATCTTATCTCCTAAAATCTCTTCTACTTCTAGTTTTATTTGACCAGACCTAAAATATCATAAGTAAATCTTATTTAGAGAATTAAAAATGGAAAATAAAAGGAAACACCAATAAGATAGACCTATAATCCCGAAATAAACGAGATTATATATATTTTTATAATCATACTTAATAATAAATAAAATAAAATAAAATCAATGCATGAAAAAGAAATATAATAAAATAAATTGCACCGACCGTAACTACTGCCACTTTCAGTTTCTCTACTCTTTAAAAGACCCCACTTTTTTTGCATCAACTGCTCTTAATCACTTCACCCTTTGGCCGGAATCCTGCGCCACTTTCGCTTAATTCTTAATTCTTTCTAGTTTTATAGAAACCCCACCATCAATTCTTGAAGAGGGTCTCTCGAATTTTCTCATTCATCCCAAAATTTCAAGATTTATGCTCCCATGAAACTCACGCGTTCTCTCAGTGTGTGCATTTAGTGGGAGCTTTGCATTGTGGCTGGATTTTAATGAGAAGAAAGAATTGCGGGTCCTTGTTTGTTACCGTCAAGATTAATGAGTTGGAAATTTTAATTAGAAAAAGGAAATTAAATCTTGATTTCTCGAGGCGATTGCATTTAATACCCAGTTTTTAACGATTTAGATTGCCTTCTTTTGTGCAAAGACAGCTTCGACTGTTCAAAGATTATATTTTTTATATTTTAATTTTTTTATCAGAGCTATATATTTTACTGTCACTGAAAAGATTTTAGCTCTGTCACATTCTTCCATCACTAGTTTTTTTTAAGGTTTCTTGAAAATCCATTGCCTTCGAATGAGGTTTTGAGTGTGTGTCAAGATGTGCAAATTGGGAGATGGGGAGGAGGAGGAGAATGGTAGTAAATGGGATATAGGAGTGAAAATTCTGGGTGGAAAAGAGGTTTCAGAGAGCATGAATTTGAGGTTCTCTCATGCTAGAATGAAGCTATGGAGTATGAGATTAATCACTGCATTATTAATATGGACGTCTGTTATTCAATTGGTGGCAGTTGGAGAAGTTTGGGGGCCAAAGTTGATGAAGAGTTGGCCTTCTTGCTCCAATTCCCCTCCCACAATGCATGCTGCAACTAATCTATCTTCTTTTCAACACAAAAGGCATCATCTTCCACCTAAGAGTGAGTTTCTCTTAATTGATTCTTATTGTTTTGTTGTTTAGGTGCCTAGCTAGTGTTTGTCTATCTGGTTTATGGGATAGTGTATTAACTTTGGTTCTCTTGATAGCAGTGCTACTCTTTTTTTTTTTTTGCTATTATCGTATAATCTCTTTACTGGTTGGTGTACAGTCTGCATAGTTATTTTGGATCATTATGCCTTCTTGAGAAGTAATCCTTGCTGTTACCAGTGACTATTTAATATGCTTGTTGCAATTTGCCAACATGTGTTTCAAGTACAAATTTTGGATGATTAGTATGATTATTTCCATTTCTTGATGATTAAGCTTCAGTTTATGGTGTTGTGCTGGAGTTAGTTTGATATAATGTGTAATTTCGATCTCTTTCAGGAGTATATGCCAATAATGGTTACCTTATGGTTTCTTGCAATGGAGGTCTCAACCAAATGCGAGGAGCTGTGAGTTGCTTGCACTTTGTTCTTTACTTATCAACAACTCTTGTTTTGATTGATTGGTCTCTTCTAATTACATTTGTTGTTATCTTCTGCTTTGCAGATATGTGATATGGTTTCTGTAGCCAGATATCTTAATATCACCCTTATTGTTCCTGAATTGGATAAAAAATCTTTTTGGGCGGATCCAAGGTTGTTAGAAATTACATTATTACACGATTTGATCCACACCCTATATCACCGGATCCTTTTTTCAATCATACTTTTATTTCTATGTTGCAGTGATTTCCAGGACATATTTGATGTTGAACACTTTATTTTATCATTGAGGGATGAGGTTCGGATACTAAAAGAACTTCCACCGCGACTTCAAAGGAGAGTAGAGCGAGGATCGTTCTACGAGTTACCTCCCGTTAGTTGGTCAAATATTTCTTACTACCATCAGCAGGTTAGTGTGCCGTATAATTGTAACAGAGTGACCTTTGCTGCTAATGTTTTTACTGCATGTATGAGAGTTCTTACCATGATGGTTTTTTGATTGGCAGATTCTGCCACTTCTTAAAAGGCATAAAGTGGTACATTTGAATAAAACCGATGCTCGTCTTGCCAATAATGGACTGCCACTGGAAATTCAGAAGCTACGATGTAAAGTAAATTATAATGCACTGAGATTCACTGCTCAAATAGAGGAGTTGGGTAGAAAAGTGATTCAAATGTTGAGACAAAAGGGTCCTTTCTTGGTGCTCCACCTCAGATACGAAATGGACATGCTGTCCTTTTCTGGCTGTACTCGCGGCTGCAACACCAATGAGGCGAATGAACTGACTGCGATGAGGTAATTGTGTTTCCTTCTTATAAGACATGAAAGATGTAATGCATTCTTTAAATGACTTTGAAAGATCTCGATATGACTAGATATGCTAACCCTGGGTGGAAGGAGAAAGTCATCGATCCCGACCTTAAAAGAAGTGAAGGTCTATGTCCTTTAACGCCTGAAGAAACTGCTCTAGTTCTGAAAGCACTTGGTATTGATCCTAATGTTCAGATCTACATTGCTGCTGGAGAAATTTATGGCGGGAAAAGGCGATTGAGAAGTCTGGCTAATGCGTTCCCAAATCTGGTTAGCTAAACCCAAACACATGGCCTTAAAAACAAATTATATTCACTGAAGTATCTCTACAGTTTGCTTATGAATACGGCTTTGACTCTGGAAAAACAGGTGAAAAAGGAGACGTTGCTGGAACCCTCGGATTTATCTTTTTTCAGGAATCACTCTACACAAATGGCAGCTTTGGATTATCTTGTTTCATTAGAGAGTGACGTTTTTGTTCCCACATACGATGGAAATATGGCCAAAGTAGTCGAAGGACACCGCAGGTGAGTGTGTGTTCACCTTTATTCTGTTATTTACGTATAGGTTTAGCCGGCTTCTTGTCATATCATGGTTGTTTGTACCTTCTGACAACAGAGAGCAACACACGTAGTTTTCATCCATAGGCACCTTGTGATTTTTTTGTGGTTTTGCAGGTATCTAGGTTTCAAGAAGACTATTCTACTTGATAGGAAAGTTTTAGTTGGTTTGATTGATGAATATAACAACGGCACCTTGAGCTGGGACGAGTTCTCGTTCCACGTTAAGGAGGCTCATGAAAACCGAGTGGGCAGCCCTAAGAAGCGAGTTGTAGTCCCGGACAAACCGAAGGAGGAAGATTACTTCTATAGCAACCCACAAGAATGCCTAGCTACTGACACTTGACTATTTGTATGCATATATATTGTCCTCATGTATGGGTCCATCAAGTGCACACAGATTGCAGGCAGCGGAGGGCGAGGACAAGGCCGCCCGCCCGCCCGTGAACTAATTCTTTTTCAATTTTGGTTCAAGAAGTTGTACAGATCTGAACCCTTTTTTAGTTGCAGAATTATTGGATTTAGAAAACTCAACATGTTTAGGTTAACTAAACCATCGTTTTATATTCTTTCTAATAATATTCAGAGGAATTGAGTTAGTTGAGCTATTCACATTCTCTCAAATCCAAATATAAATAACTGGTTTATTTATATGGTGAGAAAATGTTAGGGTGTGTGCATGTATTTCCGTAGCTGTAGGCGAAAAGAAAGGGATTTAATGGGATCTTTTTCCGCTTCTCCTGGTAGGACTCTTACCCGGCCTTCAAAGTCGATATAATTTTTTTTTGTGTTGTGCTTCCACCCGGGCTTTTCATTCTATTTAATAGTGACCCTATGAGGAAATTGAAATAAAAATTCATGTATTGTATATCTATAAAGGTGAGGTACTTTTCCGGGCATACGAAAATAAAATTCAGGAAAGAGCCGGTATTAATGACTCACTTCTAGGCAAAATTAAAAGAGTGGACTTGGTCTGATCATCGTTGCACTAAAGGACCTGAAGTGGTTGATGAGATTGATTTTACATCTGGTTTTTCCAGAATGCCCGTTCACAGGTTTCCAAACATCCATTCCCGGCTGGTTGGATTATATAATTTAAATTTAATGTAATGACAATTAAAAAAAATGTGGGCGTGTGATTTTTTATGTTAATAAAAAGCAATATGTTAGGAATACTTCAGTAGCTTTGATTAAGGTCTGTTAAGTTTTTCTAGTTTCCTTTCATTTTCATAGTGAATCTGTGATTTATTGGAGAAGTTGTTTGTGAAGAAAATAGATAAAAACAATGATAAGCGATAGTAGAGCAGGTGAAGCTACTGCATCTTTTTCATTCTGGTGCTATGGGAAATGTTCCCTCACAATTGAGAGACACAGAACTATGTATAAGTGAAGAAATCAAGTAGTGATACCTCACTCGCATTACAGTTAGGACCTCCAAAACTATATGGTGAGAAAAGATTGACTTTCAAAGAACCAATACCTCAAATCTCATACATTTGGCTTCTCTTCAATGCTGGCCATTCTTCTCAACTCCAGCTGTTGGCATTCTATTCTACTCACGGCCCTCGATAAATCGTCTCCTGCGAACGACATGGTGTTTTCTTTAACGAGCCGCTTCCTCTGCTGCTTTATCTTCACAATGGCTTGTGAAACCTCTCCCATTGGAGGGCGCCTCCTAGGCATTTTGTGCAAGCACCTGTGAGCAATTTTTGCCAAACTCCTCACTTCTTCAACGCTGCACGTCTCCATCATCTTTCTGTCGATTATCTCGTCTATGCCATCTGGGGTCATAGCCACCTTGAAGGATATGAAGATAATCATGTAAGAAAATCGACAAAAGTGCAGCTCGTAACCATCCATAATAAGGTGAGGGAGAATTGTAGATCTTACAAGGTTGACATACTCCATTAAGTTCTGGTGTGGGTGGATGGCTGTGATGAGCTCAAAGAGTAAAATACCGAAGCTGTATACGTCACTTTTTGTTGTGAAGTTGTTCGTAGATATATACACGGGATCTATGTACCCGTATGTACCTTTGAGGCCTGAGTTATGGCCATCAAAAACCTCTTCCTTCGACAGCCCAAAATCGGCGACCTGTTGAAGAAATTAACATAAATATGCAGTTTCTTTTCATCTCTAGTTTCTAGCTTTATATTGACTTCAAGGATAGACTCAATTTCAAGATCAAAACAGCATCTTAGTGTTTCTTGAATTTTATTTCTCTTGTTTCTTTTGTTTTATGAGCAAGCTCAGAGTGCTCACTGTGCCCTTTTCAATGGTTTACAACTCATCCTATGAGTAATCTCTACTTCTGTAGACCCTGCTGTTTTTCATCAACAGGGAGAGATACAAAAGATCTCAACTCTCATTTCACTGCATCCGCTACGATCGAAATTGGATTGGATAGAAAGAAAGGAAAAAATGTGACCATGGTTGTATTCACATGTTTACCTTTGCTCTCATGAAACGATCCAGCAATATGTTAGCTGACTCAACAAATTTGTGAAGAAAAGTACCAAAATAGCAAAGTATTTAAAGTATCATTGCATCAGTTAAGCCTACCCCATCATGGAGGTATTCAATGCCATGTGAAATGTCTAGTGCTACTTGAAGTCGATCTTCCCAACTCAACATTTGTTCCGCATCATCTGAGCATATATGACCACATCTTATTAAACCCAGGACAATATCAGAGAGAGAGAGAGAGAGATCATGTAAGACATGAAAGTTTCATTATTAACTATAGCATAGTAAAAATGTTTGAATAGCTTACATAGGGACCAAGCAATAATTGAGAAGTAAGAAACCAATGCACATAGGGTATCTAACAAAGACCTATTATTCAAACAGTAAGTAAAAGAAATTTAGGAAATGTATAATGCATATGAGAACTTTATAGATGTGGACCTATAAAGAAGCAAGAAGTAATGATTTACAACCCATAGCTCTTCAAGAACTATAACATAAATGCAGTACCTAGCAGACCAGAAAACTCAACTTACTAACTTACTATATAGAAGGTTCTCCAAGCTTCCATTGCTCATGCACTCATATACTGATACACTCGACTCCCTGGATCGAATTATTTTCACTAACACACACGCACACTTCCTCAAAAGAGGACCACAGAGCATTCTCCGCCTCAACCAACATGGCTGCCAAAAAGTTTATTCCTCAATAATCCCAAAATTAGGGTAAACAATCATTTAAATACTTCCTAATCAAAAGGTCCATGAACAAGGCCCACTCAATACTGAAAATAAGGAAATACTAGACTAATTAACGTACTGAAAGTAAAATAAATCCAAAACTAGTCCAACAATTAATTTAATCAATTCCGAACAGTCTTACGTCGCCTATAAACCTGTAACGGAGGCGACGCTCTATCATATACTAACATGTGTTGCCCTTTATCAACACAATATCCTACTAAATTCACTAAATTTCTATGATGCAATCTAGCCAGCAGAGAAACCTGAAAAGGCAGAATCGAAAATATAATGAGATTATACCAAGTAAATTCCTCAACTTAACTACTCCACATTCTCCCGATTAGCTTTTTCAAAATAATACTTCAATGGGTAATGATTTGCTGGAGACTTAGGTCAACTAGACACTTTTATGTGGTGCCTGGCTGGTCATTAGGTGTGTAAAATACTTTAATCAGGGACACTTAATTGCCATTTACCTCTGTTTGAAACTCCTTTTCCCCTTGTTTTGAATCTGAAGCAAGAACTTTTACAGCAACCACTTCACCAGCAGGCATTGTAGCTTTATACACAGGGCCAAAAGAACCCTGCCCCAGAATAGTAGTGAAGTTCTGTGTCCCCTTCTGAATGTCCCTAATTGACAGATGGAAGCGTATCACATCACAAAAAAGAAAAAGAACATCAGCGATGAATCAAAACACCGTAAGCAAAAAGCATCAGAGAACTATAAGAATTGATTCTAGAGATGATATGAAGCGGCATTTCCTGACCCTAAGAAGGTGGCATCATTATTATAAGATCTTATGGTTGAGGTGTCAATTCTGCTATCAACATGATATCTCTATATTCCTGATTTGTCTCTTGTTTAAGGAAATTCAAGCCCATTTTCCAAATATTTGTCCTAACCTTTTCAGAAATAGCAAAGAAGTGTTTCATCATGCAGCACCCACCAACTAATGCCATGCATTAGTTGTTTATATACTACTTCATTAGGAAAGATTAAAGCAGAGTGGTACTTGAGGAAAATTGAAAATAGAAACAAAAACAATCTAGATTACATACTTGTAGGTATATCTTAGAATGCCGGATACAGAAGCTAAACGATCTTTTCCATGATTATTCCACCAAGAATTTTGGGGCTTCTGGACAGGCTGGTCAGACCCCTTAGTCACAAAACTTGAAAGAGATGCACTAGAGTTGATGCTTGTATTTAAGCCATTTTTACGTATTGGAAGAGTAGAACTAAAAGCAGAACGATCATTTTCACATAGTTGGAGATTAGAACGTCTTTTATACCAGCAAGTGCCAAAAAATATAAGAGAAGCTATAATTATGCCCACTGCCAAACCAACAGAAATTCCAATAATAACTAGATCAGCTTTTTGAACCATCCTTTGGCCTTTTGTTTGGAAAAGAAGACGAAAACATCTTGCGCAAAATGCACTCTGATCACTGTATCTGCACATGGGGAAAATGCAATTTAATGACAGAAAATAGGTGTAAGAGGATAACAGCAGCACTTGCTCATCAAATGCTCATACAAGAACGATATATTTAATTACTTCAATATACTAAGGTCTAAGAGGGTGTTTACTGTGGGTGATGGATTGGATGAATACAAATGATTTAGCATTTTAAGAATAGCATGATCTAACAAGCTCAAAATTGCTCACTCCATTAAGTATGTGATAGCTTTACCATATTACTTTTTATCTATCCAAGTTATCCAAGCTATCAACTAAAGTTAACCCCTTTTTATGTAGTCTGCATCAAATTAACAAGCTGTAACAGAAAAATAATCGTATTTACATGGTTACGTATGTTCAGTTCTGCAATTCAAATTCAGCTCTTTGGTTGGGGAAGGAAAAGGGGGGAGGGGGATGTCTTGTCGTGTGTCTGTCAAAACAGAACACATTGAAACTAGCTTGAGTTCTTTGAAAACTCCCAAATCACCTGCACCGTTTTCTTTATTAAAACTAAGTAACAAACTCTGCGGTTCACTATTCCTCTCATGACAACAGCTAAGTACATTGCACATACATACAAATGCAAACAAAGGACCACACCAAGACCAAAGGCGGTCATACTTCGCAAAAGAATATCCTCATTTGTGTTTTGTTCGGACTCTTTAATGTTCAGCTACACAAATCATTTACAGGATAAAGAATTTCAATGACATAAGAAGACATGAAACCAGTATGAGAAACCACCCGAAATAACAGGTTACAAATCACAGGGGTTTTCGTATATCTCTACAAGTAGCAAAAAGAGGCAATCAAAAAACAGAAAAAAGAAAAGAAAAAAATCAGATTCTGTGTTATTCTCAGATTTGAAACATAAGTGAAATTGAATACTTCGACACTTTATTATCACTAATGAAATGGCTTTAAATAGCCTAGAGATGAAGACTCGGTCTTCTACATTTACTTGAAGCAGAAAAATAGAGAGCACGACTAACTAGTCTAACTGAAACGAAATACTCGGTCAACATATTGACTCCTTATTAGTAAGAAATAAAAACTGAAACTCTGAAACAAACTAAAGACCAGTTCAAACCCAACAATGCCTCTCCTAAACTGAAAGCGGTAGCAATCAGTTTACCTTTTCACATACTCCAAGTTTTCCCCTCAATCGAACAAAGATCTCCAAACGCAAAGGCTTGGTTAAGATGTAAGCGATTTGTTCACTTGTTCCACAGTGAGCCAGCTTAACAACTCCATCTTTAGTAAGATCCCTCAAGAAATGGAATCTAACATCGATATGTTTGCTTCGGCCATGAAGTACTGGGTTCTTTGATAGCTTAATAGCTGAGCTATTATCACACATGATTGTGGTGCTTCCTGACTGTTTTAACCCAAATTTCTCTAGGATTCTCCTCATCCAAACGCAATGACAAGCACAGTAAGCAGCTGCAACGAACTCAGCCTCCGTTGTTGATAAAGTTACCACCGGCTGCTTCTTTGACGCCCATGCTACAGCTCCACCACTTAGCGAAAATGCATAGCCGCTAGTACTCCGTCTATCATCGATATCACCGGCATAGTCACTGTTCGTATAGACAGTTAACTCACCCACTTCTTTCTTCTTGTAAAAGACACCAAATCCCAGAGTACCTTTCAAATAACGAAGTACCCTTTTTGCTGCTTGCATATGCTGATCATAAGGATTTGCCATGTACCTGCTCAACAAGCACACAACATACATCAAATCCGGCCTTGTCGATGTGATGTACATTAAGCTCCCAATGAGCTGTTTGTATAATGTCGGATCCACCTTGTTCCCATCTCCTTCTTTTGATAGTCTCGTCCCTGGTACAATCGGATTTTTAACCTCATTTCCATTCAACAAATTGAATCTCTCCAAGATTTCTCTTGCATATTTCTTTTGATGAATAAAAATCCCATCTGCATCTTGTATCACTTCAACGCCTAAGAAATATTTCATTTTTCCCAAGTTGGTCATATCAAATTCCTTTTTCATAGATGATTTGAACTTTTGAAGCAAGTTCTCATCATTTCTAGTAAAGATCAAGTCATTCACGTACAAGCTAACAATTAAGATTTTGTTACCTTCCTCTGTTTTAACAAACAGCGTATGCTCGTATGCACACTTTTGGAACCCTTCCTTGGAGAAGTATGTCTCAATTTTGCTGTACCAAGCGCGAGACGCTTGCTTCAAACCGTATAAGGCCTTTGTGAGTTTATAGACCTTATGCTCCTCTCCTTCTCTGATGTATCCTTGCGGCTGCTCAACATAAACATTCTCATTCTCAGATAATTCACCATGCAAAAAGGCACTTTTTACATCTAGTTGATAAACACACCATTCTTCTTGAGCCGCCAAAGCTAGAATCATACGTATGGTATCCCACCTTGCAACCGGGGCAAAAACTTCATTGTAGTCTATACCTTGTTGCTGTGCATAGCCCTTCGCTACGAGCCTGGCTTTGTATTTATCCACCTCTCCTTTTTCATTTAGCTTTGTCTTGTATACCCACTTCACACCAATCTTCTTAGTTCCCTTTGGTAGCTCTGTGAGAAACCATGTTCCATTTTTCTCTATGGATTCCAATTCAGTCTCCATAGCTTTTATCCACTTATCATCTCCTTTAGCTTCGTCGAAGGTAACTGGATCACCGAGCGAGGCAAACATGACAAAGTTGGCTGTGTTTTCTTCTTCTTCTCCAGATAGATCTCCAGTCTCATAATCTCGCAGGTAAGATGGTGGCCTCCGAGTTCGTGTTGTTGGAGAATTCTGATGAATCTCTGGAAAGGTCTCCTCTCGTCTTTCAGCTATTTCTTGCGACAACAGTGGATCCCGATTTAAATCTTCCTCATTGATTTCTGACTCACTTTCCTCCCATATCAATTGTTCTGCATTCACTTTATCATTTGTTCCTCCCCAATTCCATCCTTTTTCTTCCTCGAATATGACATCCCGACTCGTCACAACCTTCTCCGTAATTGGGTTGTATAAGCGATAACCCTTCGACTCATTGCTTACTCCGATTAAGACACATATGGTGCTCTTATCATCCAATTTCTTCCTTCTTTGCTCTGGAACATGAACATATATCAAGCACCCAAACACTCTGAATTGATCCACCTTTGGTTTGACTCCACTCCACATTTCTTCTGGTGTTTTTTCTTTCAAAACAGAGGTGGGGCTTCTGTTTAGGATGTAAACTGCCCATCTCGCAGCTTCAGGCCAGAACCTTTTGGGGACGTCTTTATCATTTAGTATGCATCTCACCATCTCCATAATTGTACGGTTCTTACGCTCAGCCACTCCGTTTTGCTGAGGCGTAAAGGCTGTTGTGAGTTGTCTGCTGATTCCTGTCTCTTCGCAGAAGCTTTTGAATTCATTGGACAAGTATTCTCCTCCTCTGTCCGTTCTCAGACATACTAGTGTTTCTCCAGTTTCTCTCTCCACTTGACTCTTGAATCTTGTGAAGTGAACAAAAGTCTCAAATTTGTTTGACAAAAAATATACCCATACCTTCCTACTGTGATCGTCAATGAAGGTATGTATCTTTTGCCACTATTTGATGCTGGAGAGATTGGGCCACAGAGATCCGAGTGTATCAGTTGTAATCTCCTTGATGCACGCCACATACTCTTCTTTGGAATGCTCTCTCGATGTTGCTTTCCCACCAAACAGTTTACACACTTTGTAATTTCTTCTGTTTTCTTTAGTTGAGGCATCCCTTTCACCATGTTCTGGTACTGCAATGTTCTCAGGCTTTTGTAATTGAGATGTCCATACCTTCGGTGCTAGAGTTGAAACTCGTTTGTTGCAGTGACTTGATGACACTCCGACGCTGCATTCACGGCGTTTTTGGTTGCTGTGATCTTGAATAACTTGTTCGTTGTCAGTTTTGACTGCATGATGAGACCTAGCTTTGGATGGTATAACTGGCATACTCCTTTACTCATCAGAACTTCACACCCTTTTTGGAGAAGCTGTCCTAAGCTCATCAACTTGCTTTTCAGGTCTGGTACGAAATACACATCGTTGATTGTGTGTGATCTCCCGTCGATCCGTAAACTCACACTTCCTTTTCCCAATACTGTCAGCGATGCATTATTCCCCAGCTTCACCGAATGACGAAACCCTTCATCGAGTGAGGAGAACCAAGACCTATCTCCACACATATGGTTGCCACAGCTTGAGTCAAGGAACCATACTTCTCCTTTGTCTTCACTTTCTTCTGTGAATGCCATCAAGAGTACATCCTCTTCTTCGCCATCTACCCCAGCATAGTTGGCTTTATCATCCCAATCTGGGCATTCGTATTGAAAATGTCCAAGTTTATGACATTTAAAACACTCTATGGTTGCCTTGTTAAAGGGCTTCGATCTCCCTCTTCCTCTTCCTTGCCCTACTCCTCTTCCTCTGCCTCTACCACCACGATCTTCATGGGTAACTTTGAGCGCTTGCTCTTCTCCTTCATAGCTTGGTTTTCTCATCTTTTGTTCATGAACTGACAATGAGCTTTGCAGTTCATCTACTGAAAGATTGTCAATGTCTTTGGATTCTTCAATGGAGCAGACAATGTAATTAAAATTCTCAGTTAGAGTGCGCAAGATCTTCTCTACTATCTTTACATCTTGCATATCATCTCCACAATTTCTCATATCATTTGCCACCACCATTACTCTCGTGAAGTAGTCGGTGATGGACTCTCCATGTTTCATCTCCAGCAACTCAAAGCTTCTCCTTAATGATTGCAATTGAGAACGCTTTACTCTCGGGTTCCCTTGATATTTTGTCTTCATCGAGTCCCACAATTGTTTGGAGGTCTCCTTCAAGGTGATCGTCTTGAGAATGGATTTGTCAATTGCACAATAAAGGTAATTTTTTGCTTTGAGATCCTTTAGTTTTGCCTCGGCAAGAGCTTTCTTCTGCGGTTCAGAAGGCGTTTCCTCACTAGCCGGCTCTGCGACTCCATCTTTCACCACATCAAAGTATTCTTTCGATCTCAGAAGGTTTTCCATGAGTAGACTCCAGTGTTCGTAATCACCGTCGAACCTCGGTATGCTCGGCTGAGCAAAATTGCTTGAATCTCCCATTTCCTTCTTAGTCACTCACCCGTGTTTACACTCTCTCTCACTAGTGTTTCCCTTTACCCAGAAACCTCGCTCTGATACCAGATTTTGTTATTCTCAGATTTGAAACATAAGTGAAATTGAATACTTCGACACTTTATTATCACTAATGAAATGGCTTTAAATAGCCTAGAGATGAAGACTCAGTCTTCTACATTTACTTGAAGCAGAAAAATAGAGAGCACGACTAACTAGTCTAACTGAAACGAAATACTCGGTCAACATATTGACTCCTTATTAGTAGGAAATAAAAACTGAAACTCTGAAACAAACTAAAGACCAGTTCAAACCCAACATTCTGAGCACATCTATCAACGTCCTCATCAAAAGGGGAGGGTAAACTTTCTTGCAAGTCATTGAACTGTAGAAAAAACTAACAAATCAACGATGGTAAAACAGACAATGAGCAGAAAACACAGAGAGCATTCAGCAAAATCATGGAACAGTTCAAATTCAGAAGAGGAAACTGACCCATTTCAGATAACAGCAGCGGAAGACTCTTGATCACCTGCGTATGACTTGATCAACTTGAAGAAATCAAATTCGGACACGGTAATTGGTGGAGTGGTTTCTTGATTTAATGAAACCTTTTGAGTTGAGATGGAAAAGAAAACACTAATTTATGTAAATTAACGGGGTAATATGTAAAATTATCCATTTTTATAAAATAAAAAATAAAATATCCACTTAAAAATAAAAGATAAAAAATACCCACTTTTTATAATAACATGATGAATTTCATCATGTGATCATGTTATTTTTACAATAACATGATGAATTTCATCATGTGATCATATTATTCAAGTTATTTTAAATTTGAATAACATGAACACATGATCAATTTCATCATGCTATTGTAAAAAGTGGGTATTTTTTATCTTTTATTTTTAAGTGGATATCTTTTATTTTTTACTTATCAAAATGGGTATTTTAGCATTTACCCCTTAATTAATTGTGATTTATAATTATTTAGGTAGACATATTTTATTTTAATTTATTTATAAAGAAAGTTAAGGATCATTGTCTATAACGGCCAAATTTGCCGTATCGTTTGGTTCATAAATGGTGGTATAATTGTCTTAGACATGCCATGCCGCCTTTACTTTTTTACTATTTCATTTCATGCTCTTTTTTAAGAGTTTTTTTTAATTAAATTGTATTTTTTTTTATAGATAAACTTGTTATTTTTTTTTAAACAGAGGTGTTAACAGTTAGGGGTGAGAAGGGGACGAGTATAACACCCGAGTATTTTATACCTGGCTTATAGGTGTTTAAAAATCCCAAGAATAAATTTTTGGATTAGAAACTTTATTTTGAAACTTGCTGCCAAGTTTCAGCGAAAACAAATACCAAATCTCCGCTCTTTCGAGAACCGGCTTATACTTTTATAACGGGTAGCAAGAGCAAATACGGGATTCATTCGAATGCCCGGATTTGAAGTCCGACCCGAGATATGGACAAAGCGCGATAATTTACATACACTTTTATCGCGATACGGACCATACGCGGAATTTTTATTTTTCGCCGTCGGTGAATAGTAAAACCGAGAACTCGAGAAATCGAGAAAACTTCTATTTATCGATTTTGATAGCACGATTAATGAGAAAATTCTCGAGAAGTTTAATAAAATGAATTTCACAAGAAACGAAGTTTTTAATTAATATTTATCAAGAAATCGAGGAACAAGCATTTTCTCGGTTTACGTGCAACTCGATCGGGCCAAACCCCGACTTTAGTTCACGAGAGAAGAAGATGTTTTAATGAGTAAGAAAGACGAGTGTGTTGATTTCCGTTTCAACCGAGATAGATAAATAACAAAGAATCGGATCGAAAATATCTAAAAGGCGAAAAGACGATTTTGCCCCGGATACTTTAGATATTTTGGGTGGGCAACTTGTGGCCTATAAAAGACCACAAAGTCACCCCCATTCTTCATTATTGGCGTGAACAAAGAAGAGAAAAGGAGGAGGAGTTTTGCTCCGATTCTCGTCCCGTTCGTCTCGTTTTTCCGATTTCTTCGAAATCTAATCCGATAGAAAGGTAGCCCTCGATCTTACCTACGTTTCTACGGTTTTATTTTCATGTTTTGAGCTTGATGAAAAAGTGAAATAGGGGCTTCCCTTTTCGATTTTTATCGAGTCGAGCCCGAATCGAAAAATGTCGAGAATTAATGTTGCTCGTGTAAGTTAGATAAGCTTGTATATTAAGTTTCAAGGCAATCTAAGCATGTTAGGTTTTGAGAAGTTAACTTGAGCTCGTCGTTTTATATGTTTTCGATTTTTCTCGGATGAATCGAATTGACGAGCATGTATGTAGGTTATATACGAATATTATGTGAATTTACGAAAATTAATCGTGCATGTTTAAAAAAAAAAGAGAAAGGGGCGACAGTTTCTGCCCGGGTTTTGTCTCATCGTTTTAAGTACAGAATGTGTAGAATTTTTAACATAATAAAATACTAGATCGAGTTAGGAGTAATCTCCAACTTGAATCACCCCGTTTCGTTGTGTTTTCGATTTGTTATGAATTTTTCAAAATGGTTGCGCAAACTGCCAATTCCAGCAAAAATCTAGAAATTTATCTAACTTTGAAAATTTGTGAAAAATAGAGTAAAATGATTTTATGCGTTTTGTCTTCTGATTATAAAACTTTACGATGTTATGGTCACTTTAAAGTTTGATTCGATACAATTGGAATTATTTCCAATTTATTTTGATTTTTCAAAGTCAACTGCTCATTTAGCTTGAACATGTGTCGAGCATGTTGTGAATTTATCGGATTTTTTTCCGTCAAGTGTGCGAAAAATTGAAAATAAGCTTAGTGATTACATGGTTATAATCATTGTTGCGTTTTGTTTCATTTGTATGAGCTATTAATGTGGCCCACATGGAGTTGAAAAGAGGTTGATTTACCCACAAGGGGTAGGCCCACAAGGGACCGAGGATAGTCTTATTTAATCAGCTAAGCTAAATAGGTTCATTACGTTATAGTGTATTAAAGTTTCATGATATTCAAAGATATTTTGATATTAGACGAGCATGAGTGCCGAGAAATGATCAAACATGACGTTATGTGTTTAATCAAAGTCAAAACATGGTTTGATTAGAAATCATCGAATGACCCTTCTAGAATCTAAATCCGAAACTCGAAAGATAGCCGAGTTAAAAGACCCGAGAATAATTCTCAAATAACAAAGGATAATAATTCCTTACACTTAGAGAATATAATTAGATGCACTCGAAAATGTTATCTCACTCGAGGTTTATTTAAAAGGGTACAACAAAAGGTCAGGACCGCAGTTCGAAAACGAAGCAGTCGTCAGTCAAGACGATCCAAGTAGGCTTTCTTATACTAAAAGAAAATATGCGTGTTTATCCGCATTTATGTTATTTCTTTTCAAATGGCTTTTGAATTGAAATTGATATTTCAAGTATTGTCTTGCCATAAATGTTTTATGTTTTGTATGATACATATCTGCTATGATTATGAAATCGAATTCAGGTTCCAGTGGGTAAACATCCCCACTCGAACTAGTGTACACAAGGACCGTGAGTCATCTAGCGGGTTGGCCGGTTAAGGTGTCCGTGGAAGGTGGCCACCTTCCTGGCACACAGAAATTACAGATATGATTGATTACTAAAGAACTTAGACTGATCAGTCGAACTCAGAATGTTCAAGAAAAGAAATGCTTTTGTGAACATAGGTGCTTTAGTGACAAAAATCCCTATTTATCACTTAGAATGGCTTGACAATTATATATGTATGAATGTGATTTCGGGCATGTGTCTACTGAGTACTTTTGTACTCAGCCCTGCATGTATTTCTAAATGTGCAGGTTGAGCTGTGATGAAAAAGGGGAAGTGCTAAGCGAAGATTTTGTTGAACTCATCTAGTAGTAACTCTTGGGGGTTTGCATGTCTTCATACATGTAAACTTAGAAATTGATCCAAATTCCGCTGCAGACACTCAGATTAAGTATTCAGATATTTCTCTTCGTGCAAGTCTCATTCTTTTCCTCTATTTTTATGTTTCTTTCCCCAGTCACGGTTTTCTCGACTTTGGCTACCTTAGTGGAGGGCGGGTGTGACAACGAGATTGGGTACTCATCTTGAAATTCCAGTCTCAAAATTTTTCGATTTTATGGTCTCAATCTCGATCGGGACTTCATGAGTCTCAAGTCCCAAAGTTCAAAATTTTTATGCTCGGTCCCAATTCTACTCCTGAATAAAAATGTGCCGAATGATCTTGAATAGATCAAAATTTCTCAAACAGGACCAAAATATTCAGAATTTATAAAATTAATTTGGAAAATCGGGAGTCTCGATATTTTCAAAATTCTAGTCTCGGTTCCGAATTCGATCTCAAATTTTCACCCTATTAATTGTTACAGTCATTGTTCATACCGTAATTGAATTGTTGATCCACGGTTCCATTATTTCAAAACTGTAATTGAACTGTGGTTACTGCGGTTCATTGTTCGAAATCGAAATCGTCTAAAGGGGTTCTGTTTTCGAATCGTCAGTTTCAATTCCAAACAATATATTTTTTATTTCTAATTTAATTTTATTTCTTATATTATATAGAATCATTATTCTTCGATTTCAATTATTTGAATCGAAACCAAACTGTTTTCTTTAAAGTTACAGTTTGGAATCAAACTGCGAACGTTTTCATTTGAACACTTATACCTCAAAATGAGAGGAGACATATTATTGCTACTTAAATTTATTGTTTTTTACGTGTAGCCCTTTTTAAAATTATAATCTTATCATTTTTTGTTTCTCCTCGCTTTGAAAAGAGATAATTTTATCGATAAAAATTTAGTGATTGTATATTAATCCTTCTAGTAAAGTGAAATAAGAAAGGGTGAAATTAAAAAAAGAACAAATTATAACTTATAAAGAAGAGAGATATTAAAAAAATAATTTAAATAGCCATAATATTCCTAACTCTTATTTTTAAAACACAAATTTATCCATTAAAAAACGCATAAATTTGTGTTGTACTTCTAAAGACTACTCTATACGTGACATGTCGAAAATGCTAAACACACAAAAAACAGTACTTCCTAGATAATGTATTGAAAAATAATCGCAGTGAATATAATATGTTCAATTCAAATACATAAATAATCGTTTTCACATTTCTTGGTTTTTCATTTATTTTGATTAGAATTAGTATTCTTTTCTACTCTCTAATTAATTATCTTAATATAGTCGTCACATGAAGGTGGAGATTTTTTTCATTTGCTTTTTTGGCACTATAACTATTAGTAACAAACATTTATAAGAAGCGACGAAATGATATGGCGAAATTAAATGTAAAGTTGGATATAGGTTTTCCAAAAGCAATTAGGAGAATTTTTCGAAAGATATAATAATCTATATATATTAAAGGAAGGATTTCAATTAAGATTCAATTACAATGTCAATTTTGTAATTAATATCAAATCAATGTTTTATTATATAAAATAATTAAAATTTAAAAATATCCTATATTTTTATATAAAAAATTTATAAAAATAACTAAATTTATTCTCTTTCTTAATACTTTTTTCTTTCAAAATCTTTCAATTTTATTGCGTAAACATATGCAATATACATCTTAAATTAAAGACCTTGACAAAATTTTAATATGATATATAATATGCAAAAACAAGTTTAATTTAAAATAGTTTTGATCATTTAAAAGAAGTTTCATATATATTTATTTTACATAAATTAATTTTTATTTATGATTTGTTATTTAACTTGTGTATTAAAAAATACTATATGAAATATACCCACTTTCTTAACAAAAAAAAAAGGCAAATTGCCTATTTTCTAAGAAATATAGGAAAAATGTCTACTTTTAATGTAAAGTACCTAAAGTATTTTTAATTAAAGTTTGATTTGCCTCTTTTTTGTTAATTAAAGTTTGATTTGTCTCTTTTTTATTAATTCATTCCAACGATTGATAAATTATAATGTTTTTATAGAATCTAGTATTATTTTTTTATTTTTTTAAATTAATACGACAATTGAATTAATATAGTTAAAATACAATAATATTACATATAATTAAGAAACAAATGGAAGCAAATATCACAACGCTTGCTTGTTTGGCGAAACGAAAGAGGTATTGCGAAATTTAAACCCGCAGTTTCAAGAATAATGTGTTATGAAGTTAACGAACTAAAACCCTGTCGTGAAATTTGGTCTTAAACTGCCTGTCGTGTTTTGCAAAACTTGAGGTGAAACCGACCGGCTTTTCATTTTGAGACCGAATTTCACGACCGGATTTTACTTTTTTATATATGGATAATTTTCTGATTACAAAAATATTTTTTAGTGTTTAGTTGGACGGTTGAAATCATGTGAACGTAAGTTAATAATAGAATTACAATAGGTTATTGTTTAAATTATTTGTCACATGAATTTAAGAGTATATATAGAGGTGTTCAAAGAAACCGGAACCGAACCGTAATCGGACCGTAACCGGCAGTTTCGGGAACTGTAATTGTACCCAACAGTTCGATTTCGAACCGTAACCTTGTAGACGATGGTTCGATTATGGTTCCAAAATTTTAAAATCGTGAACCGGCGGTTCAGAACCGTAACCGTCAATTTGGAACCGTATCACAATTTTATTATTAAATTTAATTTATTTCTTATATTATAAAGAGTCATTTTTTATAATAATCTTTTTATAATTTTTAATAACACATTAAAACTTATGAATACATTAATGATTAAATAAAATAAAATTTAACTAGATGAGAACCTAATTAAACTCTAATATTATAAATTAAAATAATTAATTTTTTTATTAGTGTTCATCTATATTGTTATATTTATAAATATTAACATTTTATTTTATTACATTTCATTAATGTATTTGTGTTTAATGTGTTATTCAATTTAAGTATTCATGACATAATAACAAATCAAAATATTTTTTTTATTTCATTATTAATATATTATTATATGGATATTATATATAATTAATACTAAATTAAAATAAATATTTACCTAGTAATTATTGTATTACATTAAAAAGTTAATTATGTGATACAAAATTAAATGATGATATGCATTGATATATAATTAAAATTTCAAAAATTTAAATATATTAGCATTAATTTTTTAGACGGTTTGAAACCGTAACCGGCGGTGTGGAACCGTCCTACATGGTTCGGTTCCAAACCGACGGTTCAGTTATGGTTTGGTTCTGAACCGTAACCGTGAACACCTCTAATTATATATTTTTTGGGTATTTTTCATGTATTATCTATAAAGGGGATAATTTTCGTTTTAAGTTACAAAAGTGAGCATTTTTCATAAATATCTCTAAAAGATATTTAAAATAGTTGTGATCATTTTAATATGGGGAAATAATTTTAAAATACACCAACTATAGTCATTTTCTTAATTTTAACACGAATTATTAAACATTTCTATAAATACACGAACTTTATCATTTACTCAATTTTTGACATAACGTTGACTTTACACAAAAATCAAAACTGACATGGCACAACTTATCTGACGTGGATTTTTTAAATTATTTAAAACACATGAATTTTTAACATTATATTAATTTTAACATGAACTTTAGTACTTAATCAATTTTTGACATAAAATTGATTTTACACAAAATTGGGACTTATGACGTGGATTTTAAATTATTAATATTTTTGTTTCACTTCAATTATTAATTATTTAGCATTGAAGAATATATCTTATTCATGATTATTAAATACAAATCGAATATTTTAGGGCGCCGTATTACACTTCTGCGGCCCCAGCGTCTGCCTCAACTTCCCGAGCACGTTCCAGCGCGATTACGGCGCCGCCGCATAGGGTTGTAAACGAATCGAATCAAATCAAATATTTTATATTAAAATTAGATTCGTATTCGATTCGATGTAGATATTCAAATTATTCGGTTCGATTTCGAATATTCGTTTTTTTTATAAATATTTATATTTGATTTAAAATCCACGTCATAAGTCCCAATTTTGTGTAAAATCAACTTAATGTCAAAAATTGAGTAAGTACTAAAGTTCATGTTAAAATTAATATAACGTTAAAAGTTCATGAATTTTAAATAAATCAAAAAATCCACGTCAGATAAGTTGTGCCATGTCAGTTTCGATTTTTGTGTAAAGTTAACGTTATGTCAAAAATTGAGTACGTGATAAAGTTCGTATATTTATAGAAATATTTAATAATTCGTGTTAAAATTAAGAAAATGACTATAGTTGGTGTATTTTAAAATCATTTCCCCTTTTAATATTAATAAATATTTATTTAAACTTGTTTTTATTGTACAAAGGATAATAATAATAATAATAATAATAATAATAATAATAATAATAATAATAATAATAATAATAATAAATTGTACAAATGATAATAATAATAATAATTAGATTTATATTGTTTAAAAGTTGTAATGTATTTTGTAATAAACATAATAATAATGAGTAAGGTTATATTATTTTAAATTTGTAATGTATTTTCTACTATAGAGGAGAAAATATATTGTTTAGTGATGTTATAGTAATTTTTATTATAGGAGGTTTATTAATAAATTGTTGGTCCCGAAAGAGCTAGATTGGTGTATGGGGGGGGGAGTAGTTGTGTTGGATTGAGAGGCCGAAGCAGTGAAAGAGAAGGACTCATTTCTGATCCATGCCTCAATCGGTCGGCTTGTTCTCCTAGCGATCGTGAGGAAGGCGTTGGTGAGGGTGGGGGAGAATACACCAATTCAACCTTTTTCAGTTTTCTTGTTTTAAAATTAAGTATAAGGTTTAAGCGCACTTAATCGATAAGATAGCTTAGAGTAGTAAAACAAATCTTCTTGTCAGGAAGATTTAATCTTACTCAAGTAACACCTTATGCGTGAAAATAATAATCAAGACTAACTAATACAGATTTAAACTTGATTAAGGTTGTGTGCGGAATATGGTGGTTAATGCTCTTTTTAATGTGAAAAATATTTTCTTAATCAAAAGATATTATCAAACCAGTTTTGAATGTAAGAGTATGAAGAAGATGAATGAAAAGTAAATGAGAAATAAAGAACGCAAGCAGTTAACGTGGTTCGGGATAAACTTTCCCTACGTCCACGGCTCGATCAAATCTAGATCTAAAATCTACTAGCTTTCTCCTTTCTTTTTACTCGTTGAGTACGAGCCACAAGAATTATCAAATCTAGATAATTTCTTGTGATTACATATCTTCTTCCTAAGATTGAAAACTACAATCTAGGATTACAACTAGATCAAATCTAGATCCTAACTTTAGGTTTTGTAAAAACAATTTTTTCAAAAAGTAAACCTTCAACAACTGTAAATACTACAGAGAATTCTTGATGGGTGGAAGTGTTTTGAACGTTGAGAGCTGAAGATTTTAGCAGAGTAATGGTTGTATGATAGCTTGAATTCTCGTACTTCTTTCTGGAGGTGAAGGTGGTATTTATAGGTCCTTTGAAGGAACTATCCATTGGAGACGAAGACGTCCTTCTTCTTCGCATTAATGGTTGCATTAAATGCATGGCAGAGATGTTGAGACACGCGCTGCCAAATGAGAGTCTTGTTCCACCTTTCACGCGATTTTCCAGTATATTGTCATACTAGGAATGATTCACCGTACTGAAAATTGATATTCTCGTACTTCATTCCTTAAAGTATGTTGTTGATGTGACAATATACTAAGAGGTTGACTTGTGACAAATTTAGGAATGTCGGCAGTCCACCGTAGTTATAGTGAGGAACAGTTTGATCTTGATGTAGTAGTAGTTTGTTGTCTATCGAGCTGTTCCTCCTAGGCTTGTCAATGGGTGGGTAAAACCCGGATCGAAATCGTTAAATTAGATACGGTTCTAGAACCGAAACCAGACCGTTGAATATCAGATCCGGACCCGAACCCGGACCGTTAAATAAAATATTAATGGTTCCGGTCCGGGAGAATACCCATGGATATTATTGGGTATGGGTTACCCATGGGTCTTCCTATGTTTTATTTATATAATTATTTTAGTCACCAATTCGTTAAAACGAATCCGGATTAGAAATAAATTAATTAAATATAAAATATTTAATAATGAAACTTCACTCTTATTTTATTTAACCATTATTAAAAAATCACTTAAATACCATAATTATTTTACGACTTATATGTGTTTATTGTTTGGGTACATTTATTATTGAATTAGGACGTATAGAGTGTTCGTCTACCATTAAGGATGTAACACGAGATATTATAAAATATTATTTTTTTTAAGATAAAAAAAATTGAAGAAAAAAAATTGGAAAAAAAATGATCGGGCCGGACCGGACTAAAACCGAAACCGTACCTTACGGGTCGGGTCGGGTCTGGACCGACCATGAGCGGGTTTGTACGGGTCTAGAACCGGAACCATAACTTTAAAATGAGGGTGTTTTGACCGGTTCCGGTTCCGGTCCGGGTAAAACCCACCCATTGACAAGCCTAGTTCCTCCCCCTCTTTGGTTATGATAATTTTAGATACTTCATATTCGTAGAGATGATGAGCAGATCGTTTTTGATAAAACGATCTGTTGCTTATGTTGGCAGCGGGCTGGTGATGTCTTTCCAACGAGTTGTAGTCTGTAGAACGAGCTGCTCAACCTCTTGTAATGAATTACAAGTATAGAAGTATTATGTTCCTTCCATATAGCTATTTCTAGTCTAGAAATACAGATCGTTATAAGTAAGTTTGAAACTTCAAACTGTTTTTACATTTGTGATCTGTGAAAGTAAATTCTAGAAATCAAAAACCAAAACAAGTAACAAAGACAACGAACTGCAAGTGAGTGGAGCAGATTGTTATTAATAAGAAAACGATCTGCTCGATGCATTTGAAACTAGCTGTCTATACAATGTAGAATATACTTGTTATCTTAGTAATCATTGTGTCCAGGAAGACTTTTACTAAAATAATACAGATCGTAATATCAAAAACGATCTGCTTCTTTTATACTTGTGACATTCGTTAATAGATGACAATGATTACTTAATTTTATTTGATATCCTAAATTAGACTAAGTATAGTTTCGAGAAATATCATCAAAACATAAGTTAGATCATGGGGTTCCCAACATAAATAAATTGCACCAAATCTTATTTTTATCTTTCTTGTATGTTTCGCTGTGATATGGTGTTCCATATTTTTTAATAAATTCATGTTTGTAATTAATTTTAGTTTATTTTATTTTAATTATATATATATGGAGTAGTATCTAATATTATAAATTTAATTTAAAATTTAAAATCAAATAAATAACTTAAAATAAAATAGTTATACAAATAAATAAAAACAATATTTCACTATTTAAACGATAATATTACTATCAAGAGGTAAAAGGTTCGTATTTACTAACAATTGATGTGTTCTACAACTCAAATAAACATATTTTTAGTTAAATAGCATGTGGAATGAACATATTTTTGGAATTATACAATATATATATATATATATATATATATATATATATATAAAACAGGAAACATTCAATTTCAAATGAATTAGAATGACGATTTTGTAATTATTTTCAAATTCGAGGGTAATCATGATTTATCAGTTATTAAATCAATTTGTAGATATAGAAAAAGAAATTAAAAAAATAATGTAATATATTACATCACATTTACAAATAATTTATTAAAATTTCATAATCAAATATTAAACTAATAATATGACTACATATTTTTACTCAAGTATCATTGCTATGACTATTTTTTAAATTTCATACTTTAATTGTAATACCCCGCATTTTGAATCCCGACATAAGTAGAGAACTTCTCGAAATTTAGTTCTTATTTTTAGATTACGAAACCAAAAGTTCCAAAATTTATTAGTATGTGAACCATTAGTAGTAATTAATTCTCCCTATTGGATTTATGTTATTAAAGAAGATGTTCATTTATAGAAATTTATGACACTAGTACCATCAACATTTATGAATAATTATTGGGAACCCATTAGTAAAATTCATGAGTAATAAGATCATCATTTAGGATGGTGGATACTATTTAATAGAATCATTATTAATGATTAGTATTATTTGAAGAACCAATAATTAATAGTAATTAATGTGGGTATAGATAACTATGTAGATTCAACTCATTTTTATCCTTAGTAACTTACGAAAATGATGTGGAAAATTTATTTTTGTGTCTCATGTAACCAATAACTTATATATGAGGAATATAAGGGGAAAGAAATAAAAAAAAAAGTAAGTTAAGAAATTTCAAGCCCTACTAATGCCAGATAGCTACTACCATCTCAAAACATAAGCTGCAGGACAAATATTATACGTATATGAAAGTGTATACCCACATCTCAAAATAAGAACACAGACAAGACAAAAACAGAAACTTAATAAAGAAAAAGGAAGAGCAGTACAAGATGTCTCAAGAAATAGGAACTTAAAATCAAAACCACAATCTGAAGAATAAGAAAAGGAATAATAGATTATACACTACCCAATAATATACTAAATATAATAGAACAATAGAAAGGTTTCAAAAAAAGGTAATAGTGCAGATTGATGAAGAGAAAGGAAAAGTTGTCTCTGCAACATCTCTGCAGGTACACTACATGATAGAGAAACAAGCTGCCAGCTATCACCTATAACAAAAGATAAGAGACAGTGTTAGAATTAGGGAGAGAAGACTTGGTTTAAGGTCTGCAGGAAGACAAGGAGGATTTCTTAAATTAGTATAGAACAAAATAAAGAAACTCATACTAAAATGAAAAGGGTTGAACCATATTAGGAAACCTTGTACCCTTGTCTCCAATATGGCCGAAAAGAAGGAGGCTGGGGGAGAAATTTCTCTACCAAGGGTTGAAATTACAACTTCCAACATCCCACACAACCTGCAAAGTAAGACAAAAGAATAAACCATTAGAATCATTCATATCTTAGGGAAAGAGACTCAACTCAACACTCTAGCCAAACTCTCCTATAAATACCCATCATTCCAGCCTTAGATAGATTTACACCCTTCTACACTGCATAAACTCACTCAAAACAGTAAACACTTAGAATTTTTTAGAGAGAAATCTGGAGAGAACCATAAGAAGAGTTCCTGCAGGTCCAAGCAAGTAGGAGTTAACACTAAGGTAACTCCAAACCCTAGTAAAAATTCTATATTCCAGAACACCATTCTTATATTCCCCCATGCCATAATCTTAAAGGACATACTCAAGCACTTAGAGAGGGAAGCCCCAAATCAGATTCAGACAACTCTCCAGGTAAACAATCAACCTTAAAACACTAAGCTTTAGGAAATATATGACTGTTGGGACTCAGTTACCATTAATAGAAGTTTTATATTCATCATGGAACTTAAACTCAATCTTCAAGCTTAGACATTCGTTGCTTAAACATAACTAAGGACAAAACATGCAAGTTACTTTCTAGCTATTTTTTTTTTTAGATTTCAGAACTTAAGATTTCTTCTTATTTCAGATTTCAAAACATAGAACTTGCCCATATTTAAAATCTGTATACACATGAACATAGGCCTTGATTTCATAATATAGGCAAACTCTAAGAGGGCTCCTTGAACAAAACCCACAACCTATGAACTTTAACTAAAAATATCAAAGTGTGAAGAACAAGAAGCACACAAGGCTGAGAACACACATTCAACCACTAACCAAAAATCTGCATAAAACACAAAGCAAAAGGAGGCTGACTTAGCTGCCGTGTTGAGGTTCAGTACGCAACAGCCCCGAATCACCCCGCAATGGTCCCAAAACGGCACGGAATGACTCCGAATGACTCCGAACAACCCCGAGCCAGTCCCGAACAGCCTGAAGCAAACCTGCAAATGCGGAGTCAAATCTGTAAATTTAAACCTCTTACAAGACTCATCTAATTCATAAAATCAGGAGAAGAGATTAACAATAATACATGTTATAATGTAAAATGTTAGAACTTGAAGTTTGCTTTGTCCTAGAATGCTTAATCAATCAAAATCAAAACTTGCTTTAGAGAGAAGGCTATAGACTAAAATTGTAAGGAAATCCTTTAAATTAGACTTACACCAAGGAACTTAAATAAATCAACATTAAATAGGGAATTAGGGACATGCAATTGGGAGAAAGGTTTGAATCGAGATATAGGAAATTTGATTAAGGGAGTAAGGGACTTACTGGGATGGAGGAAGGAGGCCGCTACCTCAGTTATATTCTAGCCGTGAAGTGCCTTGGAGGGGAGAACTCGGCTAGATTCCAGTCGAGAAGGGACGCCGGAGGAGATTACCGAGGCAGATGAGACGTCTAGGGTGGGAATAAGAAATGGGTTAAGGTTCCTAATTCTAACCTAAGTCTAGATTTTTTTTTAAGAGACTTTCAAAATCCGGGCCGGGTCACGGGCCGAGCTCGAATTTGAGTGGGCCAAAAGTTGGATTATGAGGTAAATAAAATTGTCTATTTGAATTTAATCATAATTATTGATTAAATTTATAATCACACTTAAGGTATAATTTATTTAAGGTTAATCTAACCTATAAGATTTATCTAAATGTTTTGATTAGAGGAATCAAAATATTAAATTAGAAATCCCTTTAATTACTTTACCCAATATTAAATTACTTGGGAATAAAAGGTTTTCAACCATAGCCAATTTAGAAATCATCCAACGACACATTAGAGATGTAAATTCGAAACTCAAATATTAATCGAGTTAATAGACTCGAGAATAATTCTCAAAATAACTAAGGATAATATTTCCTTACGCTTAGGAGTATTAGATATATTCGATAAATGTATCTCATGTGAGATTTATTTAAAGGTTGCGACGAAAGGTCGGGACCACAGTTCAAGATCGAAAGAGTCGTCAGTCAAGACTATCCAAGTAGGCTTTTCTTACTCTATAAAAATATGTGTGCATGTCTTCAAAATGAAATGAGATATTTTCAAAGTACTGTCTTGCCATAAATATTTTGATTTATGTATGATGCCTATCTGTTTATTTATAATCGAATTCGAGTCCCAGTAGATTAGATATACTACTCGGACTAGTGTACACCAGGATCGTGAGCCATCAAGATGTTGGCCGATCGAGTGTCTGTGGGAAGTGGCCACTTCCCCGGCACAAAGAAGCTTCAGATATGGTTGATTACAAAGAACTAGGACCATGGTCGAACTTAGAATCTTTTTTAAAGAAATGCTTTTGTGAACATAGGTGCTTTAGAGACAAAATCCCTATGATTCACTTTAGATGGCTTGACAGTTATATATGTAAGTGTGCGATTTCGGCACGTGTCTACTGAGTACAATTTGTACTCAGCCCTGCATGTATTTCTAAACGTGCAGGTTGAGAAAGAAGAAGAATCGGGTGCTTCGCGGGCTTTTTGTCATAACTCCTAGTAGCTGACTCTTGGGGGTTCTACGTGTCTTCATACACGTAGGATTTCGTTTATTCGATTCTCACATTTCCGCTGCTAGATTGTTATGTAATAGACTCGAGATTCAACTCTTTAAATTAGTAGTGTTATGTAATGAGCTTATGACTCTAGTTATGTTAATTGTCAATTTTGTATGATGAACCTTCGACTTATGATATGAGAAGAATATCAAGTTTCCTTATTCTATCCATTTCGTTACTTAATCCTTTCAATAGTCACGTTTACCCGGCTTTATTAGAATTAGTGAAAAGCGGGCGTGACATTAATACAAAATTAATCTATATATATAACATAAATCATTAATTTCAATTTCATTTTCAAAGATAAATTTGTATATAATTTTAACTTTAATGACAAAAATCATATAAATATTATATATCAAATTAAAAAAATTAAGTTTAAACAAATAACTAATTACTTTTATTTTCTATCTCCTATAAAATTAGTTCAAAATTAAGTAATTCATCATTTATCCATCAAAGTAAACATTGGATTAGTTTGGATTAATTTTACCAATCCATCTTATCACGCAAAGTAACCGCTACCTAAGGATAATAAAGTTGGAGAACCCGTGACTAGAGGAGGGATTAAAGAAACGGAGATAGAAATGGTTAATTAAACAATGATTAAACTGAACAATAATCTCAAAACTTAGTCGAATAGTTAGGATACATGAAAAAGGACTTGAGTGTTAGGCTCATTACATAACAATCTCATACTAGCAGTAGAAAATATTTGGATCGGTATAAGCTCTACATGTGTGAAGACATGTAGAGCCCCAAGAGTTGAACTAATAAGAGATCCACAAAATCCCGAACGAAGCAACCCTCCTTAACCTTCGCTCAACCTGCACATTTAGAAATATATGCAGGTCCGAGTATGAAAATACTCAGTAGACACATGCCAAAACCACACACTTACATATATAATTGAAATGCCATCTCAAGTAAATCATAAGAGTTTAAATGAAAGAGACATATGTTCAATAAATCCTTTTTGTAAGATCTTAAAGTTCGATCATGATCTAAATTCTATAGTAATCTACCATATCTATAACTTCTTCTTCTTTGTGTCGGGGAGGTGGTCACCTTCCACGAACACCTTGATCGGCCAACACCTCCATCTGTTCACAATCACTTTAACTAGCCAACTCATTCGTTAACTCACAATTATATTGTGTACACTAGTCCGAGCAGGGAACTTATCCCGCTAAGACCCGAATTTGATTCCTTTAACTTAATTGAGCATATAAATATCATACAAAAATCTAAAACATTTAATGACAAAACAATACTTTAAACATTTTTTTTTATCAATGAAAATATTTATTAAATAAAGATCAAAGGTAGAAGGATGCAAGGTACCACAGGTACCAGAACATTACAGACCAAAGATAAAATCTACAACATTCTAAGAACAAAAGAAGGATCGTTCATCCAAAGATAAACTGAAGCCAAACAATCCTTCATGTCTACCTTTTTCTCCAACTCCACCACTCAAATACAGCTCCATGGATTAGATGCTCATTTAAGATAATCATGATCCCGCAAAACTTTTTGCCTATTGCATTCAAGCTAGAACCAAACCCATATTTTATATTCATCGATGATTTTCCTAGTCTCCCAATTCAATCCACTAAAAATGTAAGCGTTTCTGTCATTCCATATTAACCATACAATGCACACCCACAAGCACACACATATTTGTTTCTTCTTCTTCCTTGTGAAAAGTTCCACAAAGCTTACAAAATGTTGAAAACACCTTCTCGAAAAAACTGCCATAATATTCATCCATCTCTTACATTCGTTCCAAATACCCACCACCTTCGCACACTCAAAAAAAATATGCTCGATGGACTCATCTTCAACCCCGCACAACGGACATGTTGTGGGCTGAATCTTCTTCTTCTTCTTCATATAATTTGTACCCGTTTAACAAAGAGCACAACTCCGAAAAATCAGACAAATTCCTACCCCGCATACCACTTTTCCACCCCCCCTCCACATTCCATCCACCCACTTCCCCATCTCAGCTATGTATCCCCCTTTTATGTCGCTTAATAAAAAAAACCTACTAAATCTACTCTTAAGTGTCCCTCCCCAAGCCAATCCTCCTCCCAAAATCGAGTATTCATACAGTCACCCACCCTTTTCTTGACCCCTTCCTTAAACCAAGGCTCGTTTTCATCTACCAAGGCGCGCAAAATAGACCCCCACCACCTTTTTTTTTATCTCAAGCCCTCCCACATGTCCCCTCCAAAACAACTGTCATCTCGTGACTTAAGCCTAACACATATAATCTTCCACCACAAACCTTTATCCCCCTCCAGCCTTTTCCACCCTACTTGCCTAAAAACGCTTTATTGAATTTGTTTAAATCCAGAACACCCAAACCCCCTTCAGATTTAAGTTTACAAACCTTAGACCATTTCACGCAAGCAATCTTTCTCTCACTCTATTTTCAATTCAAAATCTTTTTGCACAGAAATAACATAAAATTGATATCACATGCATATTTTAAAAATTGGATTACATTAATATTAAATTACATAGCCGCGTCACGGATGACTCGAACCCGAGACCTATTATCTTGGGTAGAAAGCCTACCCGACTCGCTCCCTCTTCTTAACTTCGGACTCTTACTCCCGTATTTAACCTTTAATTGAATTACGGAGTGAAATACTCGAATTGAGTATATATACTATTTTCTATTTTGAAAGGAAATATTAAACTTATTATTTCGAGAATTATTCTTGAGTTTTAACTCAACTAATATTTGAGTTCTTTAATTTATTCACTAAAAACTATTCTCATTGGATTTTAAATCAAGCTATGTTTTGTTAAATCCTAATTTATTACCCTAAATAATCTAAAAATGAGTAACATGATATTAATAACTCACTTGAGATATTTTAAATCAAAATAAACACGTATTGCTAGTATCAATCTTATTTGATACCCTTCTATATAAGGTTGTCTAATAGGGTATCGGGTCGAGATTCGAGCATGTTATGGAGTTTTAATAAGATATCGGGTATACTCGAATACCCGACGGGTAAACCCGAGTACCCAAAATTTTCAATTAAATAGTATATATTTTAATTTATTTCTCCACTTTCCAATAATTTCATTGCTTTGATACTTGTCCGATACATCCAGGCGGATTTTCCTCTCTCATTTTTCTCTTTTTTTGCGCACTTCTCTTCTCTCTCCCTTCTCTCTCTCCTCCTTATTCTCTTTTTTGCACCCTCTCTCCTTTTTTCATTTTTTCGCCCTCTCTCTTTTTAACTCCTTTCCCTCTCTCCTCCTTTTTCTCTTTTTTGCTCCGTCCCCACTCTTCTCACTGCCCACCTCTTCATTTTCTCACTTTTTTACTCACCTCTCCACCTTCTTTAATTTCTCACCCACCTGCTCATCATTTTCTTGTTCTCCTTCTTGTTTGTACTTCTTCATCCTCGCCATTTCTACTTCTTCTATTTCTTTCTTCTTCTTCTTCATCAACTTTAATTTCTAACGCCTGACTAATATGTATCTCTCAGCAATTTTAAGAAATCGGGTACCTTAATACCCGATCCGAACTACCCGAATCGGATATCGGATACCCAAATTTAAAATCAGGGTCAGGGATCAAAAATTTAGAGTTTTCAGGTACGGACACCCGAAAATTTCGAGACGAATACCCTACTTGATTAGACAAGCCTACTTCTATATGTTGATATTGAATCTAATTTTATTAATTAAACTAGTCCATATAAATTAGAATACTAAGTCCAATTTTATCTATTTATCTAGCCCATCAATAATAATTAATTATCCCGAATTTAATCTACTGTCCATTCAACTAAATTTCTCAGCCCACTAGTAAATATTACTCCCTCCATTCACCAAATTGATTTACAGTTTAATCCGACACGAGTTTTAATAGTGTATTTTGACTTTAATTGAGATGTGTAGTTAGTGAAGTTTGGGTCTCACTTAAAGTATTGTTTTAGATTAAATTGTATGTAGCGAATGAAGTTTAATTCCAACTTCAGTTATTATTTTTAATTGAGGTGTGAGTATTGATTGTGGTGAGCCCCTTATTATAAATGGAAATTTTAAAATATAAACTATTATGTGAACGCTTCAAAAATGACAAAATATAAATCATTTTAGTAGATAAAGAGAATATTATTTTTGGTCTATTTAAATTAATTCAAATCAGGCCCAACAGATTATCATACTATGCCCATATATTTTATTAAAATTTAGCCCATATCTTGTCTAACCCGGCAGATAATTCACTACCCGACCCGACCCAACTCTTCACACCCAAAACAACCCCAAATTCTCATCCTCACTCTCAGCCGCCGCCTTCTCTTCCTCCCATCTCTCTCTATCGTCTCTCTCTCTCTCTCTCGCGATTTTTCCCGTTTCTCACCTCTCTCTCGTAAGTCGTATCTGCTCTCGCTCTTCCCTGAACTGGAAGGACAGCCGTCTCCGGTGCTACCTCTCTCGGTGGTGAAGACATCATCAAGGTAAATTCTCTCAACTCTCATCCTCACACTCTCTCTCCTCCCTGCACTGACTCTCCCACCCTTCTTATTCTAATCGGCGAATCTAATGATTAATATATATAGGTTTTGCTGCAATAATTGAAACTTATTTAATGGTGATCTTTTCATGAAAAATGTAGATAATATGTCATCCTATACGATAAATAGTAGCTAATTTAATAGAGGAGTGGAGGACAAGTTTTCTAGCGATTATTGATACAACTTTGTGAGACATTTTCTTTTATATGAAATTCTTTTTTTTTGTATTTTTAAAGGTGAATTATGGCTTATGATTAATATTTATGAATAAAGTTTTCAATTTGAAGAACTAGTAGCAGATATTAGCTAGGTAGATCATGAAATTCTTATATAATGTAATGTTTTATATTTGTATCCATATCAACATTTCCTGAAATGGCACTGAGCATTACATTGAACTTTTAGAATATATAGATGAATAAAAGTCGAATTTTTATTGATAATATTATCCTTCCAGTGGGATCAGGGATGAATTGGTGAAAGACAAAAAATAGAGGAATTATAATTTAGATCAAAGGAGTAGATAAAAAAATAGGGATTTAAAAGATAATAATACCTCTTAATCCTTATTTTGAAAAAACTAAATTTGACACCACCTTACTAAATTAATGAAAGAAGATACCAACTTACTAAATTAATGAAATTGTTCATTATAGATACATAAATATTCATATTTATGATACATTTTATGCCACCACGTTTATTAATTACAATGCATGAATTGGAGCAAATTTATTATATTAATTTTACTTTATATATGAAAAATAAAAAAAGAAAATGATCTAAGAAATTCGTAATACAGAAAATTCATTTTTTTTCAAAAGAGTTTTTTTGAGAGAAAATAATTTTTAAGGATTTTTTTATGGGTTATAATTTTAATTTTAGAAAATCTGAATAATGAAGTGAATAATATGATGTCCAAGTAAGGAAGATGAGTATATTGAAATGAAAGAAATGTACAATTTTTGTGATATTTGAATTAATGCCGTGAAAATGCACGGGCTAATGTATTAGTGTTGATTAAGCCACAGTTTTACGCTATTGTAGAACTGAACAAAACGTAGCCCAAAAAAACTAAAAAGAAAAAGTAAAATACATTATTTTAATATTCCTACTAATCCATCTTAGTAGTAAAATATGTAATGTAACTATTTTTGTATTTTTTAGGTGCATATAAATATATTCTTAAAGTAAAATTACTTTTCCATTTTATTAAAACTTCAAACATTACAATAATATTTGCATAGTTCAATTAGCCGGATGAATATTCTTTTGTTTGGCTCCAATATATTCTCGGTCACACATAAATGCTATCTATGCAATTCTCTCTTTTCTGAAAATTTGTTTAAATCTGATTATAAAATCTGAAGTAAGTTATGCAAATCCTAAAAAAGCATCAATAACATATTTATATATATAATAATTTTTTAAACAACACATACAATGATTTTTTCTTTTTTTTTTTAATTTTTTAAAATTTTCTTTTTTTTATCTATGAAGTGGTAACGGCAGAAATCAATGTGGGGTGGGAGGCTGCAACCTGTAGATGATATTTATAATTTATTTATTGTATTAGTCGGATGAGTGGAAGTTAGAATATTTTATATTTTACTAAACATACAAGCTCTTTACACATAATACTATAATAAAATTATTGATATTATATTGTTTCTAATCTTCTTTGGCATTGATTGATTTAACATTGGGTTACAATCACTTCTCATCCAAATTATTATTTAGATACTTTTAATTATTTTTAGACCTTGTTTTCCTTTTTTTTTCCGATACGGTTATTAAGAATAATGTATAAAATAAGTAGTGTAAGAGATAAAGATTGTAGGATCCACATCTTTTTGAACGGATAACTTTGTTATTTTTAGAATATGTTATTATTAGTGAGACGTCCCCAAAAAATAAGTGTGTCAAACATAGTGGGAATATAGAAAATGGAGTATAATATAGAAGTTGGAATGTTCTGCATTAATTTTAAAATAGAAGTTGGAATTGCTGCATTAAAATTCATAATATTGGTATGTGCATTAAAATACATAATATTGTCATTCAATTTCAATCTCAATTGAAATCTTTATATTAATATTTAGATACAATTATAAATAAATATATGTAATAAGTACAACGATAAATAAATATAAAAGTTGGAGAATGTGAATATATAACTGTGGATAAAAAAAATAAAGACTGGTAACTTGAAGTCCAAACTCCTCTTCATCCCATAAAGAAGGCTTTGCTGAATAATGAATCTCGCTCATTTTCTCTTAACTAATTAATCTTACTATCTATTTTTTTACACGCAGACGCAGTAATTCCTTAATTAAAACAATGTCACTTTTCAGTTTTCACCTCCTACACCTAGGGGTGTCGCGGTACGGTATACCTTACTAAAATTGTCATACCTTATACCTTACATTTATCTTTGATATGAAAAAATTTCATACTGTTACCTTACCATACTTTTCGGTATACCTTAGTTCGGTATACCTTACTTTCGGTATTATATTTTTACATACATATACCTTACCTTACTTCGGTATATCTTTCTTACACGATATACCAAAACTTATTTACTTTCGGTATATCTTACCTTAATTCGATATACCTTTTTTTTTGCGATATACCAAAATTTATTTATAATGAAAATCACCTTAAACAAGGTCTAACATATAAAAAACATAAAGTATTATTTTTTAATAACATAATTTACTAATATCATATAATTAATTACAATATATTAACTAACTATATTATTGTATTTTCATATAACTAATTAACTAGATTTAGGCATATAATTATAATTAAGTGAGAATAGTGAAATCTACCCACTTTGAATTTTTGTATTAACAAAATACCCAAAACATTCCAACACATGTAGAAAATACCTATTTGATTTAAAAAATATATATATATCTTACACACTCTTACACATTCTTACACAATTCTTGCACATTTTTTGAGAAATAATTGTGCACTTGATTACAATATAATTTTTGGACTATTATGTTTGTTTGATATATATACCATATGATGCTTTGAATAAATATTGTTTGATATATATAGCATAAGATTTCATTGTATGATTAATATTCAAAACATTCCAAACTAAATTCAAAACACTCCCAAACAAAGCAAGAGGTTGTTAAAACCATTCTCCTCGAATTATCTCGTATCTGGCTTCAAACAGAGTGATATCGAAGATAAAAATCGGGTAATTGCATTAAAATGTTGCTATTGTTCACATAAACCATGAACCGCTTGGACCTCTCGTAGTCACTCTAGCGGTCCATGGCGCTTCGTCTAGCGGTTCATGATGGATCTTGTAGTAGATGATATTTGTCAATGTTTTAGTATATTGGTTTAGGTAAATTAAAGATTTTTACTATATTTACATGAAAATGTTATTTTGATATTTGTAATAGATTATATGAGTTTCATGTTGCTTAATTTAACTAAATATTATGATTTCCGTGTACTATAATGATAAATCAAAGCATTTACGGTTGAACCGCTAGATGAATGTGCTTGAACCGCCAAGGACATACCCAAACTACACCTAGCGGTTCAAGGTGTTCCATCTAGCGGTTCATGCATAATAGTGTTTAGATCATGTATGTTATTGTTTATCAATATCTTATATGTTGAAAAAGTGTTTTTGCATAAATTTTAGATAAAATCCGAATGCAATTGTGTATAATTTCATTTTCAATTTGTAGATGATGGATTGTCAAATTGTGAACGTTAAGTTCGGAGGTTATTGGGTTGATTGTAGCTACGTGAATGGACGGGATCAGATTGCAGCACTTCCTAGAAACGCCATTTCGATCTATAATCTTAGATTTTGCATTAATAACATGTTGATGTCGCCGGGGAGAGAGTATGAAATTTATTACTTGTCGGCATTGCGGAGTGGACAAATAATGAAATATATTTTGACAAACGATGCAGAATTAGTTTCTTTATGCATGAACGTCGTCAGTCCTACGGTATATGTTAGTTATAGCAATCAATCTTCGTTTGATATGGGTGGACCTTCACAAAGCTCAAACTTGAATGATGAACTAGAAAATATTAGAAGGTTTGCAGCTTCAACAGATTGGTTTGATGATTATTACCCTTCAGACATGAACTTCGGTTCGACTAGCAGAGTAAATGTGATTTCGGACTTGAATGATGCTTGTTATGGATATGATCAGAGTGAAGATCAGTATCAGGGTCAGGGTGAAGATCGGTATCAGGGTCAGGGTGGAGATCAAAATCAGGGTCAGGGTGAACATCAGTATCATGGCTGGGGACAAGAACATGAAGTGGAACAAGAACAGGGACACGGACAAGGAAATGATGATTGTTATGTCGATGAGGAGGATGATGAGGATGATGACGACTCTGATTATGTTCCATCATCAGAGAGCTCTGAATCTGAAGATCAAGGTGATTTGACCTTTAACAGATCTGTTTTTGCCGAATTCGCTGCATGGATTCACGAGGAAGGGGGTATGCGACATTTATTAGAACTTATGTATCCTAGTGTTGGTGATAATGATGAAATCCAAATCCCAGAAGGATACTTAAGCAATTGGTTAATTCCAATGGTCCCTCCTAATGCTACAGCTTCAGATTTCTTTTGTGAAGAAAATCCGATACTAGAAGAGTTGGCTGAAGGATCTCTTTTTGATGATAAGGAGCAGCTTAGCATCACAGTTGGTTTGTGGAACCTTGAAAAGAAAGCAGAGTATCGGGTGACCAGATCAGACACAACCAGATTAGTTTGGCGATGCAAGATAAACAACGATTGTTCATTCAAGCTTCATGCTTTATCTCATGGTGGGTCGTGGCTTGTATCAAAGTTTTGTAGCAAGCACACGTGCGGTGATTGTATCACAAATATCGGACCAAAAAAGGTACACACAAAAGTCATCGGTGCATATTTTGCAAAGAAAATGCGAAACACAAATGAAATTCTAAAGCCCAAAGTTATTCAGAACGAGTTGATGACTATGTTTGGTATGCAAGTAACTTATGATGTGGCGCTTAGAGGTAGAAACCATGCTGTTGAGATGATATATGGTAAATATGATGATTCATTTCAACATTTGCCTGGTTATTTGCATTTGTTAGAGATGGCAAACCCGGGCACGATCACAGATATCGACATTGGTGCAGACAACAGGTTTCGTCATGTATTTGTGGCTCTTGGTGCATGCAGATCAGCATTTGGCTTGTGCATGAGGCCGGTAATCGTAGTCGATGGTACTCACCTGAAGGGAAAAAATAATGGGATTATGTTTGTTGCTGTTACAAAGGATGCAAATGAACAAGTGTATCCGTTGGCGTATGGAATTGGCCCAATTGAGAATAATGAGTCTTGGGTATGGTTTATGACACGGCTACGAAGAGCATATGGGAGCACGTCTCAAACATTAATTGTGTCTGATCAACATGTGTCGATTGAGCATGCAGTGAGAGTTGTATTTCCGGAAGCAACTCATGGCCTTTGTTACTACCATCTTAGTAACAATTTGAAAAGATTTGGTAAAACTACTCTAGGGTTGTTTCATAAGGCTGCATACACATATAAACATGCCGAATTTGAGAAAAGGATGAACATGATTCAAGTTGACAAGGTGCAGGCCTATGATCACTTAATGAACATTGGACCTGCTAAGTGGGCTCGGTCGAAATGTCATGTTCGAAGGTACAGCTTCTTAACGTCCAATGCAGCTGAGAGCTTTAATCGTACACTCTTATGGGCTCGTCGTCTTCCTATTTGTGCATGCATCGAGTCAGTAAGAATGATTTGTGAGGATTGGTTTAGAAAACGACTTGTAGCTGCTAACAGGGAGAGACATCCACTTCCTGAAGAGGTAAGACGCAAATTAATGATCCAAATCGAGAGATCTCATACATACAGAGCCATTCCACTAGGTGATGATCGATACCGAATTGAAACAAACAATCGATCATTGTTGGTAGATATTGGAGCGTGGACATGTGAATGCATGGAATTTCAATACGACGGGATCCCTTGTTCTCATGCTATTGCAGGAATTACGTACGTACTTTTATATTATGCTAAAGTTGAGAATTAATTTAAATTATTTTTTTTGAGATTTTATTAAGAATATAATTATCTGTGCAGGAAATCCGGAAAAACTACGATTGGTTTTGTAGCACACTATTACAAATCATCATCAGTTTTAGATGCGTATAAAGGTGTTATATCTCAAATTCCTCCGAAACAAAATTGGAATTTGCCCGAAGATATCTCAAGCATTGAGATTTTGCCAAACAAAGCAATAAGAATGCCGGGTAGACCGAGGATGAGTAGACGTAGAGGGTGGGCAGAATCATCGGGCATCTAATTTACGATAGACTTTCACATTTTTGTTGCCCCATTGTATTGAAAGACTCTCACTAATTATACGTTCTGAGGTCATGCATAGAAACGGACCACAACTAAGATTATCAAGTTGCTTGAATAAGTCCGAAGGAGGCGGAATGGTCCACTTGAATGGAGATATAACTTCATGGAGTCCTAACTCTTGATGTGCCCAATAGAATGCACGTGTTATAACAAATGGCAACATAACGCATAAAGGTGCCAATGACGATACTCTTGCTTTTTTGGCGTCGTCACTCATATTATGCCACAATGAATCGCACAACATGAACTTCTGTGTCATCATGTCAGCAACAACAAGCACAAAATGTTGATTGATGAAGACAGGGAAAATGACCTACAATAAAACGAAATCGGGCAGTAGCATATATATCCCAACATGCAAAATTTAACATTTTTGCGCAACTATTATGTAAAAATCGTAGAAAATTGAAATCACAATGAAATCAAAAGATTCAAATCGGACATTACTCCTAACTCGATGTAGTA